>CM023609.1:27677489-27714989 GCA_013358685.1 Antennarius maculatus | reverse complement strand
GGCAGGGGACACTCCACCAGTGCACCGCGGAGCCACATGCAAAGACATACAAATAGGCACACACTCACTCCTACGGGCAATTTGGGACCGGCCAATCAACCTGAAGCACATGCTTTTGGAGGTGGGAGGAAGCCGGTGAACCCGAAGAGAACCCCCCCAGACACGGGGAGAACATGCAAACTCCACACAGAGCGGGACTCGAACCCGAACCCGCCGTGTTGTGAAGTGACAGCGCGACACACTGCACCACCGTGCCGCCCCACACACACACACACACATACACACACACAGAATAAGCCATGAGACGGATGATGATCAGTAAATGCAGTTTTATTAAACTTGTATTCAGCTTTTTGATCTTTTTGTTCTTTTGTTTGATCTTTTAGTTTTCAGCTGGTCTCTGGTTTAAGTTTGATGCTTTTTTGTTCAGAGTCGTCTAATAAAAGACCAACGATCCAACGTGTAACTGGTGTATTCTGTTTGTCATCAGGTTTCAGAGATGTGTACCTAAAAAGGTATAAAAAGTGAAAATGTGACCTTGACCTGGTTTTTCAAGGTCAAGGTTGTGATCTTGTTTTCATCTCATCTCCTTTCTTCCCTGAATATAACGCTTTTTGTTTCTATCTCATCCGTTTCCTGAGATATGTGCAAAAATATCTCTGGATAGAAAATATCTCAGACCATAGATCAAAGCTAGTTCTCTGACCTACTGTCATTGATCAAAGCACTAGCTTTGATCTATGGTCTTACACTGGCCTTCCCCCTCGTCTTTCTATCTTATCCTGTTCCTGAGAGTACAAAAGTTGAAATTTGACCTTGATCTAGTCTTCTCAAGGTCATCTCATTTCATCCCCTTTGCGGCCTGAGTCATGTGCTTTTTGTTTCATCTTCTCTCTGCAACGGTTGTGAAGACATTTGGTGGACGAACGGACGAACACACCAACACTGACATTACATCACCACTTTGAAGCAGTGTGTAATGATGTTAAATCAGATGTGTGTGTGTGTGTGTGTGTGTGTATGTACAGGTGTACCGAAGCGTGCTACTGCGTCCCGCCCCCAGAGAGCAGGTGGTGTCTGATGAGAACATGGAGGTGGATCCGGTTTCAGGAGGAGAATGTGAGTCTGAGGCTGTTCTTCATGTAGTTCAGAGCAGCGACTCATCAGCCACCACCGCCACCACCACTACCTGATGCTATCTGACGTTACCTGATGCTATCTGACGTTACCTGACGCTATCTGATGCTATCTCATGTGTGTGACGTTACCTGACACTATCTAATGCTATCTGACGTTACCTGATGCTATCTGACGCTACCTGATGCTATCTTACGCTATCTGACGCTATCTGATGCTATCTCCGCGTCTCTACTTACGAAATTTCTTCTGGAACCAATTAATTGTGTAAGTAGAGGTACCACTGGACGTGGACTGTCCCATTCCAAACAGAAACCCTAGCTGGACAGACTGTTGCTGCTAGCAGCTGGGTTTCACTCACTAATGGTTGTTTTCTGTGTCGTTCCTGCTGTTTGGACTCTCTGCTCACAAACATGAACATTGTTAACAGTTCTGACTCTAGAATGATGATAACTGGAGTCCATGTAGTTATTTCTTCTTGATTGACAGGTAGTGGGTGGAGTTAAAAGTGAGAAAAGAGGTTTTTTTAAGTGAGCTTCTTTAAATATATAGGCTGCTAGCCGCAGATGGCCACTACCTTGAAGGAAAAGTTTTGGAGATGTGATTGGATGGTAGAAGATTGTGGGCGTGGCCTCCACCCTGGCGGTGGCTGCTGAGGCTCAGACATGTTGGAGATGAGGGCCCGTCTAACACCTGGTCCTTGTTGGTTCAGCTGCAGAGAAAGCCAATCCGCTTCCAGGAGAAGCTGTCTCCAGCCAATCAGAGCAAGAGGAGCGTGGTGACCTCATCCAGTTCTACAACAGCATCTTCGTCCTGAAGGTCAAAAGTTTTGCTCTGCGGTACGCCGTCACCGACAGCCGGGTAGGAACGTGTGTGTGTGTGTGTGTGTGTGTGTGTGTGAGACCTCTGTGTGTGTGTGACCTCTGTGTGTGTGATTGCAGGTGGACGCCCCCCCCCTGTCCCCGTTCCCGGCTCTCAGGGTTAACCCTTTGTCTCCTCGCCGCGTGTCCCAGAGACACTCTCTGTACGTTTCTCCTCACAAGAGCTCTGCCGGCGGCGCCACCCCCACCTCCTACACCTACCGGATCAACAGCAGCCCCTCCAAGGTAAGAAGGCCCCCCCGGTCCACCCCTTCAGGCCCCACCCAGCGAGCTGATGGTGATTGGTTAGTTTGGTGTGAGCTGACCCCCCCCTCTGCCCTTAGGAGCTGTCGGACATCAACCGGATGATCCGGCAGGGCGTCGCTAGCAGGAAGCGGGCCTTCACCATGGACGGGGACATCACCATGACGACAGCCAGCGACTCCCCCAGCAAGAGGGTGTGTCCAGAGGGTGGGGGGAGCAGCCCGGACGTGCTGCTGAAGCGGCTGCAGGACGTGGTGTCGGAGCGCCAGAGCTACTGAAGCCGGGGGGGGGTCTGATCTCCCATTTGTGTCAAGACGAGCAGCAGCATCAGCTCCGAGCCAAATGCGCTTTACCCCACAAACATGTTGTTACCCCACAAACATGTTGTAACCCCACAAACATGTTGTAACCCCACAAACGCATTTTTACCCCACAAATGCGTGTTTACTCCACAAACATGTTGTTGCCCCACAAACGCGTTTTTACCCCACAAACGCGTTTTTACCCCACAAACGCGTTTTTACCCCACAAACGCGTTTTTACCCCACAAACATGTTGTAACCCCACAAACATGTTGTAACCTCACAAACGCATTTTTACCCCACAAATGCGTGTTTACTCCACAAACATGTTGTTGCCCCACAAACGCGTTTTTACCCCACAAACATGTTTTTACCCCACAGACGTCTGCGAGGCTACAAACGGGTCCAGCTGGTGTCCGGTCGGTCTCACGGGATGTTTTATGTTCGCGTTGAACGTCTGGGTCGTCGTGGTTCCAGCTCACAGCGATGCTGCCCCCTGCTGGCGAGAATCAGCGACTGTTAAAGAGAAGAAGGTCTTCAGGTGAAGGAGATCCACCAGGAAACAGGACTGTAAATGGTTGGAGTATTAAACATGGCTGCCTCCGCTTTTAGAGATTTAACCTGAACTTTATTTTTACTAATTAGTTTTAACGTTTCTTCAAACGTTTTGTGGTTGTGCACCATTTACTTGACTAAAGCTGTGTTAGTATGATTAATGTGAAACAGGAGCGCTGAGTGTGTAGAATCTACACAATCTGATTTTAAATTGATTAGTGTTGTTTTGTTCAAGTCTCGTTTGTTAAAAGCACAGATTTCTATAAATGAACCTCACTGTAAAATGCAAATTTTAATATCTACATTTTTGTCCCAAAAACAGCCCAAAACTACAATTATAAGCATCTGCAAGCAGCGAATGGCTTTGTGTGTCTTTTGTGTCTCTCTCGAACTGACTTTGAGGGAGTTTTTGTTTTCTACAAAGTTTTGCAAAATAAAACTTCTTTTGACATTTCTTTGTTAATGCTCTGGCTATCTGGTGAGGTTTGCTTCCAGTCTGACCACGTCAGATGTGTCTGAACACTATCATTAATTACTAAATGTGACCATGTTGGTATTAAATGTACACAACATATACATTAATGAGAGATTTGCTAACACTATATGCTATTAATTACCCCTAGGGGATCATTACAGTATGTAATTTTTTTTTTAAAAAGTCGAAACTTCTATGTTTTCATATTTACTGATTGTTTTATATGTATTTAAATAGATTTTAAAAATGGTAGTTTATATAATCGTAATATTTATGACCTTAAAATCTATTTTTCACGTGTTATTCTTTATAAGTTTGTTAAATCGGCTGTGAGTATCATCCGGAACCTTGGTTGTTTGCAGTTTCCGCCGGTCCTCTGCTGACGCACGCCGGCAGGAAGCCCCTCTCGGTAGTTGTTGCCACGTCGGGTCGGTTGAGCTGAAGGTTGGTTCGGTTTGAATCAGGAGAACTGTCCTCAGTGTTTCCAGGTTTGCTGTGGAAATGGTGAGTGACGTCAGAGTCAGACGCCGTTCAGGTGTTCGATGTGTAGCATGACTAGCAGCTAGTATGTTAGCATGCTGCCGGCCCGCAGAGGCTAACGCTGGTCCGCGTCAGCTTTCGGTGCTAATTCTTCTGTGTCGTTCCAGGTTTCTGTCATCAACACCGTGGACACCTCCCACGAGGATATGATCGTAAGTTGTGACGTCCTGCAGCTAACGTTAGCATTAGCATTGTTCAGATCAACGCCCGGATGTGAGCGCGGAAACGGGTTCTGGTTCCTGTCCGGGTTTGACTCGGTGATGTGTTCTTCCTTCAGTGGCCCCAGTTTATTATAATATAGTTAAACAGAAACTAACTATAGTTAAATAGAATATAACTACAGTGGTTCCTCTACTTACGAATGTCTCTTCTTCTTCTTCTTTTCGTTTGGGCTTTTCCCTTCAGGGGTCTCCACAGCGAATCAATTGCCTCCATCTAACCCTGTCCTTTGCATCCTCTTCTCTCACACCAACTACCTTCATGTCCTCTTTCACTACATCCATAAACCTCCTCTTTGGTCTTCCTCTAGGCCTCCTGCCTGGCAGTTCAAAACTCCGCATCCTTCTACCAATATATTCACTATCTCTCCTCTGGACATGTCCAAACCATCTCAGTCTGGCCTCTCTGACTTTATCTCCAAAACCTCTAACATGTGCTGTCCCTCTGATGTACTCATTCCTGATCCTATCCTTCCTGGTCACTCCCAGAGAGAACCTCAGCATCTTCATCTCTGCTACCTCCAGCTCTGTCTCCTGTCTTTTCCTCAGTGACACTGTCTCTAGACCAAACAACATCGCTGGTCTCACCACAGTTTTGTACACCTTTCCTTTCATTTTAGCTGAAACTCTTCTATCACACCTGACACTTTCCTCCACCCATTCCATCCTGCCTGCACACGTTTCTTCACCTCTTTTCCACACTTTGGACTGTTGACCCTAAGTACTTCAAATCCTCCACCTTCTTGATCTCTTCTCCCTGTAACCTCACTCTTCCACTTGGGTCCCTCTCATTCACACACATGTACTCTGTCTTACTGCGGCTAACCTTCATCCCTCTCCTTTCCAGGACAAACCTCCACCTCTCTAGCTTCTCCTCCACCTCTTCCCTACTCTCACTGCAGATCACAATGTCATCTACAAACATCATAGTCCATGGAGATTCCTGTCTAACCTCGTCTGTCAGCCTGTCCATCACCATAGCAACAAGAAGGGGCTCAGAGCTGATCCCTGATGCAGTCCCACCTCCACCTTGAACTCCTCTGTCACACCTACAGCACACCTCACCACTGTCTTACAGTCCTCATACATGTCCTGCACCGCTGTAACATACTTCTCTGACACTCCAGACTTCCTCATACAATACCACAGTTCCTCTCTGGGCACCCTGTCATAAGCTTTCTCCAGATCTACAAAAACACAATGCAGCTCCCTCTGGCCTCCTCTGTACTTCTCTATCAACATCCTCAAAGCAAATACTGCATCTGTAGTACTCTTTTTTGGCATGAAGCCATACTGCTGCTCACAAATGCTCACTTCTGCCCTTAGTCTAGCTTCCACTACTCTTTCCCATAACTTCATTGTATGGCTCATCAGCTTTATTCCTCTGTAGTTGCCACAACTCTGCACATCTCCCTTGTTCTTAAAAATGAGCACCAGCACACTTCTCCTCCATTCCTCAGGCATCCTCTCACTATCTAAGATCCTGTTGAACAACCCAGTCAGAAACTCTACTGCCACCTCTCCTAGACACTTCCAAACCTCTACAAGTATATCATCCGGACCGACTGCCTTTCCACTCTTCTTCCTCTTCAGTGCCCTCCTCACTTCATCCTGACCAATCTTTGCTACTTCCTGGTCCACAACAGTCACCTCTTCTAGTCTTTGTTCTCTCTCATTTTCCACGTTCATCAACTCTTCAAAGTACTCTTTCCATCTTCCCATCACACTACTGGCACCTGTCAATAGACTTCCATCCCTATCCTTAATCACCCTAACCTGCTGCACGTCCTTCCCAAGCTGTCTCTCTGTCTTGCCAACCTGTATAGATCAGTCTCTCCCTCCTTACTGTCCAACCTAGCATACAAGTCATCATAAGCTTCTTGTTTGGCCTTTGCTACCTCTACCTTCACCTTACGCTGCATCTCCCTGTACTCCTGTCTACTCTCCTCAGTCCTCTCAGTGTCCCACTTCTTCTTAGCTAACCTCTTTCTTTGTATACACTCCTGTACCTCCTCATTCCACCACCAAGGTTCCTTATGTACTTTCCTTCCAGATGACACACCAAATACTCTCCTACCCGTCTCCCTTATCACATTAGCTGTAGTTGTCCAGTCATCTGGAAGCACCTCCTGACCACCCAGAGCCTGTCTTAACTCCTTCCTAAAGGTCATGCAACACTCTTCCTTTTTCCACCATTTCGTCCTCTGCTCTGCCTTTGCCGTCTTCATCTTCCTCACCACCAGAGTCATCCTACACACCACCATCCTATGCTGTTTGGCTACACTCTCGCCTACCACTACTTTACAGTCACTGATCTCCTTCAGGTTACACCGTCTACATAAGATGTAGTCTACCTGTGTGCTCCTACTACCACTCTTATAGGTCATCCTATGTTCCTGCCTCTTCTGGAAGAAAGTATTCACTACAGCCATTTCCATCCTTTTTTGCAAAGTCAACCACCATCTGTCCTTCTGCATTCCTCTCCTGGATACCAAACCTGCCCATCACTTCCTCATCACCTCTGTTACCTGCACCAACATGTCCATTGAAGTCTGCACCAATGACAACTCTCTCACTTCTTGGTATGCTCTGCATCTCATCATCAAAGTCCAACCAGAATTTCTCCTTCCTTCTAACAACATTGACCATCACACCTTCTATTTCTAGCTTCAGACTCATCACTCTATCCGACACTCTTTTTACCTCCAGGACATTCCTAACAAACTCCTCCTTCAAGATAACTCCTACTCCATTTCTCTTTCTATCTACACCATGATAGAACAACTTGAACCCTGCTCCTAAACTTCTAGCCTTGCTACCTTTCCACCTGGTCTCCTGGACACACAGTATGTCTACCTTCCTCCTCTGCATCATGTCAACCAACTCTCTACCTTTTCCTGTCATAGTTCCAACATTCAACGTCCCTACTCTCAGTCCTATACTCTTGGCGCTCCTCTTCTCTTTCTTCGTGCGAACGCACTTTCCTCCTCTCCTACTTCGACCAACAGTAATCCAATTTCCACCGGTGCCCTGTAGGTCAACAGCGCCGATGGCGGTCGTTGTTAACCCGGGCCTCGACCGATCCGGTATGGAAGTCATAGGTTTGATTCGCATCTTTGATTTGGCAAATGTTTTATGCCGGATGCCCTCCCTGACGCAACCCTCTGTATTTATCCGGGCTTGGGACCGGCACAATAAGACACTGGCTTGTGCCCTCTTGCGGCTACATTATGGAAAACACGTCTCTACTTACAAAATTTTCTACTTACGTAATTTCTTCCAGAACCAATTAATTTAGTAAGTACCACTATACCACTGTATAGTTAAATAGAAGCTAACTATAGTTAAACAGAAACTAACGTTCATTTCTTTTACAGCACCATCTGACCCCTGTTTAGACTGGTCACCTATATCCGATTTTCATCCCATCCAGATTGATGTCGCATGTCTCGTTTGTAGTCTGAACAGTCCCAATCGGCTCTTTGTGGGACGGACTGAAACCACATTCTGGAGGTAGTTTCATATCAGATATGGACAGATGCGTCTCAGTCTGAACAGATCCAAACAGTCCGATCAGATATGGCAGACCTTGACATCATATCCTCGACGTGAGAGCAAGGCGCCAGAAGGAAGCGCGTCGCATTACAGAGCGTTAAAACACGGAAGAAGTTAACTATGTCTGGTGTGTGTGTTTTCACCTCTGCCAGACAGTGATATCGCCATGGTAACAAAACTTCAAGTTCGATGTTGTTCTTGGTACCGCTGTCACAATTATATGACCTCACACAGTCTGAACAGGGCCTTAATGTTGCTGTCCATAGCTAGCATAGCTAACATAGCTAACATAACTGTCCACAAGATTCCTCTAGAGGTTCTGGTACAGGTTCTGGTCCAGGTTCTGTAGGGGTCTTCTATGGACCAGTGCCTCAGAATCTGGTGCTGATCGGACTCACATCTGGAGACTGATCTGGATTCCAGGTTATGTTCTGGATCACAGGAAATTCACCAAATGACAAACACTAAAAATCCAAACTGACCTCCGATCAGGTTGTATCTGAAAGTGATTCAATCAGGACTCAGATGTAGTCCCTGGTCTAGATCCAGAAGGAACCCCCATTAGTGAAACCTAGAACTGTCAGACCAGTCATGAGACCAGTGTGATCCAGATTCCGGGAGCAGGTTTTCATGGTCCAGGAGTCACGTGACAAGGAGCAGCCTATCAGGCCTGATGGATTTAGGTGGAGCTGCTCTTCTTTTGATTGGTTTGGCTGAGGTAGTGACAGGTCAGGAGGCGTTGCTTCAGGTGTCTACTTCTGTTTCAGCACGATGCCCAGATGGACTACTACGGCACGCGACTGGCCACCTGCTCCTCCGACCGCACCGTGAAGATCTTTGATGTGAGGAACGGAGGGCAGATCCTGGTGGCGGACCTCCGGGGGTAAGAAGCAGCCACTGTCCGTCACTTCACAACTGTTCCTCTGGACCTCTGAATGTTCCTCTGAATGTTCCTCTGGACCTCTGAATGTTCGTCTGAACGTTCCTCTGAACGTTCCTCTGAACGTTCCTCTGAATGTTCCTCTGAATGTTCCTCTGAATGTTCCTCTGAACCTCTGAATGTTCCTCTGAATGTTCCTCTGGACCTCTGAATGTTCCTCTGTGCTCCGTAGCCACGAGGGGCCCGTGTGGCAGGTGGCCTGGGCTCACCCCATGTTTGGCAACATCCTGGCCTCCTGCTCCTACGACCGGAAAGTCATTATCTGGAAGGAGGAGAACGGCTCCTGGGACAAGATGTATGAGTACACGGGCCACGAGTCGTCAGGTGGGTCCAGGCATCCACACAGGAGATACCCCGTCCCGTGTCGCCGCTCTGACCAGTGTTTTGTGTTGGCTCCTAGTGAACTCTGTCTGCTGGGGGCCCTACGACTTTGGGCTGATCCTAGCCTGTGGGAGCTCCGACGGAGCCATTTCCCTCCTGACCTTCACTGGGGACCAGCAGTGGGACGTCAAGAAGATCAGCAACGCTCACACGGTGAGTGTCGCTGCTGCTGCTGCACGTGAATTGGTTTCCGTCGGTCAACTCGGTCGCCGCTTTGCTGCAGATCGGATGCAACGCGGTGAGCTGGGCCCCCGCTGTGGTCCCAGGCAGCCTGATCGACCAGCCGTCTGGACAGAAGCCCAACTACGTGAAGCGCTTCGTGTCCGGGGGCTGCGACAACCTGGTCAAGATCTGGAAGTAAGTTTGTGTTCTGAGTTCGTCCCCCCCGAAGCTTCACAGAAACACAACCACATTGTTGACCCTGTCCCGCCCCCAGAGAGGAAGACGGCCAGTGGAAGGAGGACCAGAAGCTGGAGGCTCACAGCGATTGGGTGAGAGACGTCGGCTGGGCTCCGTCCATTGGTCTCCCCACCAGCACCATCGCCAGCTGCTCCCAGGTCAGATTTACTGGAGTAAACACCTCTGGGTCAACTGAGGTTACCTGGACAGGGGGTCATAAAACCGCTGCCCCAGTATTATTATTATTGTTGTTATTGTTATCATTACTGTTATTACTATTGTTATTATTATTGTTATTATTATTATTATTATTATTATTACTACAACTATTACTATTATTGCTGTTTGTTTTACTATTATTATTATTACTATTATTTTTACTGCTATTATTATTACTAATATTACTATTATTGATATTATTATTACTATAATTTTATTATTATTACTATTCTTATTACTGTTATTTTTTACTATTTTATTACTATTGTTATTACTAATAATAATCAGAAAGGGCCTCCGTTGGCTGCAGAACACGGAGACCGGATGGACAGAAGGTCATGTGATCCATTCCCGACCAGTCAGGACTAGCCTGTTGGCAGGGGTCCATCTGAAGATGTTTAGGGGAGGGTTAGGCTTGGGGTCTAGGCTCAGGTCTGGGTTCAGATCAGCTTCAGCAGCTTCCAAAGGGATGTTAGGAGAGCTCCCTCTAGTGGGGACACCGCTCACCTTCCCTGGGTTCATGCTAAAGTTAGCGCCGTGGCTCTGCTGGAGCTGACTGGAGATCAGACGTGTTTGAGAGCTGCCCCCCGGTCAACGCTGACGACTGGAGGACACGGGGGCAACTCCCGCCGCAACTGGAAGCGTTTGTTTTGGGCACAGGACGGACGGGTGTTCATCTGGACGTGTGACGACCCCGCCGGCAACACCTGGACCGCCAAACTGCTTCACAAGTTCAACGACGTGGTGTGGCACGTCAGCTGGTCCATCACTGGCAACATCCTGGCCGTGTCTGGAGGGGACAATAAGGTAGACTTTCTGCTTCCTGGGCGGGCAACTTCCAGGGCGGGGCCGCCCGGCTGACGCTGATCAGGTGTGTTTTTGCAGGTGACATTGTGGAAGGAGTCCATGGACGGTCAGTGGGCGTGTATCAGTGATGTCAGCAAGGGCCAGGGCGCCGTCTCCACCATCACAGACACCCAGCAGAGCGAGCAGTGACGCGGCCACGCCCGCCCCTCCCAGGGCCGAACGGGGCAGACAATAGAACCAACGGCCACGCCCACTCAGCTGCTTTCTTTGCTTTCTTCTCAGATGTTTGTCATGACAGGTGACAGGTCACTTCCTTTTTGGCCAGGATTGATGTTCAGTTTAATCCAAATATGATTCAGGGTAAAGTGGGAGGCTTCAATCCTTTCCCATGATGCTCTGCTCCTGAAACATTCCACCCCCACGTGGAGGATAGAACCACTGGTTGATCCAAACTGCCCCTAAAAATAGAGATGAACAGCCCCCGGGATGACTTTGTGTTTCTGGGTGGAAGAAACAATCAGATTGGCTTCTCAAACAAAACAAATGGTTTCTATAGTAACCCATCGGTCAAAAATGTCCCTCAGATACTTCGAGGTCAGAACCTGAGCAGCCTCCGTTGCTATGGCAGCCACTGAATGACTGTTGCCAAGACAACTGTAAATGAGTTCTGATCCGCAGTTTTTAGGTTTTCTTTTCCATCACAAATATCATGTTTTTCATATTTGATGTAATTAAACTAATCTTTAAAAGATGATCCGGTTGTGTGGCTACAGCTGTCCCTCAGTAGACTCACCTGTCCCTCACCTGTCCCTCAGTAGAGTCACCTGGCCCTCAGTAGACTTACCTGTCCCTCAGACTCACCTATCCCTCACCTGTCCCTCAGTAGACTTGCCTATCCCTCACCTGTCCCTCCATTGTCCCTTAGTAGACCCACCTGTCCCTCACCTGTCCCTCAGTAGACTCACCTGTCCCTCAGACTTGCCTATCCCTCACCTGTCCCTCAGTAGACTTGCCTATCCCTCACCTGTCCCTCCATTGTCCCTTAGTAGACCCACCTGTCCCTCAGACTTGCCTATCCCTCACCTGTCCCTCAGTAGACTTGCCTATCCCTCACCTGTCCCTCCACTGTCCCTTAGTAGACCCACCTGTCCCTCACCTGTCCCTTAGTAAACTCACCTATCCCTCACCTGTCCCTCAGTAGACTTTCCTATCCCTCACCTGTCCCTCCATTGTCCCTTAGTAGACCCACCTGTCCCTCAGTAGACTCACCTGTCCCTCAGACTTGCCTATCCCTCACCTGTCCCTCAGTAGACTTGCCTATCCCTCACCTGTCCCTCCATTGTCCCTTAGTAGACACACCTGTCCCTCAGACTTGCCTATCCCTCACCTGTCCCTCAGTAGACTTGCCTATCCCTCACCTGTCCCTCCACTGTCCCTTAGTAGACCCACCTGTCCCTCACCTGTCCCTTAGTAAACTCACCTATCCCTCACCTGTCCCTCAGTAGACTCACTTTTCTCTCAGTACTCACCTGTCCCTTAGTAGATCACCTGCCCCTCACTTTTCCCTCAGTAGATTCACCTATCCCTCACCTGTCCCTCAGTAGACTCACCTGTCCTTCACCTGTCCCTCCGTAGACTTACCTGTCCTTCACCTGTCCCTTAGTACACTCACCTATCCCTCACCTGTCCCTCAGACTTGCCTATCCCTCACCTGTCCCTCAGTAGAATTGCCTATCCCTCACCTGTCCCTCCATTGTCCCTTAGTAGACCCACTTGTCCCTCACCTGTCCCTTAGTAGACTCACCTGTCCCTCACCTGTCCCTCAGTAGACTCACCTGTCCTTCACCTGTCCCTCAGTAGACTCACCTGTCCTTCACCTGTCCCTTAGTACACTCACCTATCCCTCACCTGTCCCTCCGTAGACTCACCTGTCCCTCACTTGTCCCTTAGTAGACCCACCCGCGCCCTCACCTGTCCCTCGGTAGACTAACCTATTCCTCACTTGTCCCTCAGTAGACTCACCTGTTCCTCACTAGACTCACCTGTCCCTCAGTAGACTCACCTGGCCTTCACCTGTCCCTCAATAGACTTACCTGTCCCTCAGTAGATTCACCTGGCCTTCACCTGCCCCTCAGTAGACACACATGTCCCTCAGTAGACTCACCTGTCCCTTAGTAGACTCACCTGGCCTTCACCTGTCCTTCAATAGACTCGCCTGTCCCCCAGTAGACTTACCTGTCCTTCACCTGTCCCTCAGTAGACTCACCTGTCCTTCACCTGTCCCTTAGTACACTCACCTATCCCTCACCTGTCCCTCCGTAGACTCACCTGTCCCTCACTTGTCCCTTAGTAGACCCACCCGCGCCCTCACCTGTCCCTCGGTAGACTAACCTATTCCTCACTTGTCCCTCAGTAGACTCACCTGTTCCTCACTAGACTTACCTGTCCCTCAGTAGACTCACCTGGCCTTCACCTGTCCCTCAATAGACTTACCTGTCCCTCAGTAGATTCACCTGGCCTTCACCTGCCCCTCAGTAGACCCACTTGTCCCTCAGTAGACTCACCTGTCCCTTAGTAGACTCACCTGGCCTTCACCTGTCCTTCAATAGACTCGCCTGTCCCCCAGTAGACTTACCTGGCCTTCACCTGTCCCTCAGTAGACTCACCTATTCCTCAGAAGACTGACCTGTCTCAGTAGACTCAAAGATTTTCATCATTTAATTGTCGTCTTCAAACAAGATTAAAGATTAAATCCACTTTATTCGTCCACACAATGGGGAAATTGTTTTCCACTCCAGTTTTTTATACATGCATATACAGTATATACTGTATACTGTATGTGTTAGTCAGATTACACACACAAACATCGTATACAGGCCCCTGAACACAACACACACTAGGGGCCTGTAGGCATGCAGTTAATGACAATCAGTACAAGAGAGGTGGAGGGATGGGTCACAACTTCGGGGTGCGCCCCAATGAGCAGCTTGGGGGGGGGGACGGCACCTTGCTCTGAGTTTTAGTTCTGATCAGCAAGGAGTCATTTTAATGGTAACTAGGCTAACTGCCCATATAGTGAATTCTGAATTTATCTTTGAGTCAGGTTGTTAGCTTTACCCTAGTTTGCTGTTGTCCCAGTAATGAGAATAAAATGGAATGAGAAGGAGTATAATATTAATTATCTAACATTTATTAAATTGAAAGTTGAGAAATAATCAAGTTTTATTTATGAGTCGGTCCGATTACACGAAGGATGTGGAACATTCCTGCTGAATGAGACAGTCCGATCACAGACGAACATCAGCTGAGCTTTATTTCATTTATGCAATACAAAGATGTGGAACAAAGAAGTCCACTGGTTTGTCCATCAGCAAGGTTGGAGTTAGGGTTGGAGTTGAGGTCCACAGACCATCCTATCAGGTTCTAGTGGTGATTCGCATCATCCTCAGGTCCTAGGATGGGTTTTGTCATAGAGGAGCGTTTACCATAGTGAGACATTATTTGCTCTACCTTCCTGGGTGAGGGTCAGATCCCTGGGGGTCTCCGCTGGGGGAGCTCTGAGCTCTGCTTCTACAGGTAGGTGGTAGACCAGACCGTAACACATGAGCGTCATGGCAGATTGGCTTAGCTGGTTCAGACATGAAAGCTGTAGGACCCTGGTCAGGGGTTCTGAGGCTCACTGATGGTGGAGTAGACGGGGTCTTCAGGAGGTCTGGCTGGATGACTGACATTTGGGGGGGTGGTTTGCTGGTTGGAGTCCGTGGCCAAACTGCTCTGACCTCCAACTTCACCAGAGACGGGCTGAAGCATCACCGTGTTTGTGGGGGGACCAGCAGTGACATAAATGGTTTGAAGTGTAGCTCTGGCATCAGACTCCAGGGGGTGCTCTTGTATCTTCTCATAGGCTCCATCCTAGGAGGACACACCAAAGAACATGGCGTGACATGATCATCACCTGAACAATGAACAATCTTCCCATGCTGTCTGGTTGCTTCCACTCTCATGGTTCCTCCTCCAGACCCGACCGGTACCACGGGTTCTACCGATGTTCCGGTCCGCTGATGCCGTTCATGATACTCACCTCTTCGCTTTCTTCTGCTGCTCCAATCTGTGCTTTTTTAGAGCTCCTGTATCCTATCAGTTCAGAAAGGTGAAGGGAAGGAAGGGGATTAAATTCATTAGTGAAAATCTCTCATCCACGAGACATCATGAGAGGACAGTTCTTATAGCGCCTCAAAAAGTCCTGAAAGCGCTTCAAAAAGTCCTTAAAACACCTCAAACAGTCCTAAAAGCATATCAAAGTGTCCTGGAAGCGACTCAGAAGGTCCTGAAATCGCCTAAAAAGTCCTTGAAACGCCTCAAAAAAGTCATGAAAGTGCCTCCAAAAGTTCTAATAGCGCCTCAAAAAGTCCTGGAAGCCCCGACTTCATTGTTACGGCAACCTGTCAGATCGGCTGATAATGTGGCCCTGTCTGAACAGAGCCAGATTACATTTGGACACTTGCTAAAAACAGTGGGAACAGTCATCCCTAGAAATCAGATATGGAAGAAAATATGATGTGCCTGCAGTCTGAACGCAGCCAAAAAGTCCTTAAAGCACCTCAAAAGCTAGCCTTCAAAAACTGCCGCATTAAGTTTTCCCATTCATTCATTCATTCATTCATTCACATTCACTCTGCCTGAAAACCTTTATGGTAGTGTGGTTCTCCAAAACTGTTTAAATTAATCCAATGTACTTTAGGAAAGTTTCTGGAAGACGTTTCTCCTCTGATCCAAGAGGTTTCTTTAGAACTGAGGATTGACTTGAACAGCTTTGGGTAACCATGGTAACCGGGAGAACCGATGATCTACATAAACATTGTTTGGTTTCATTTCATGTGATTTTACGTTTGTAGAGGAGGACAAAAACGATTACAGTCACTGGAACACAGACGGTTGCCACTATGATCAATGCTGACCAAAAGTCGCCTGCAACAGAGAAGATCACATCATCATCATCATCATCATCATCATCATCATCATCATCATCATCATCATTTATTTGCCACATGAACATAAAGCTCAGTCCTGTTGTTTCTCACCATCGCTCTCTGAAGGTCCAGTTGGTGCTGGAGGTTCTGAACAGATCACAGATGGTCCGGTTGGTGCTGGAGGTCCTGCACAGATCCCAGTCGAGGTTTAGAACACAGGGAAACAGTTTTGATAAATGAAACCTCTCCCGTGAGCTCTGAGCTCACATCCACCTGAGTCAGCGGCTCTTACGGATTTGAGCTTGTTCAGAACGGTGATGGTGAACACTCACTGACCCCCATGTGGGTCTGGGGAACACTCACAGACCCCCATGTGGGTCTGGGGAACACTCACCGACCGTCAGCTGGAGTCTGTGGAGGAAGCGGTCGCTCCGGCGGGCGTCGGTGCTCTGGGCTCCACACCAGTACGTCCCGCTGTCATCCGGCGCCACCTGTCTCAGCGTCACTGTGAGGTTCCTCTGCTCCTTCTTGTCACTGATGGTGAAGCGTGAGCTCTGTTTGGGTTGGGCTGTGCTGACTAGAGGTTGGCATGACGACGGGTCTGCACCCTTACAGAGGAACTTCTTTATCGGTAGGCCATCAGGGTAGGAAAGCCAGTAGGTCAGAGTCTGTCCAGCAGCTGGAGACTCTGTGACGGTGGTGACATCTGGACGTGGACACAGCAGCGAAGGTTCAACAGCAGGTTCCACAGACAACCAGCGAGAACATCAGTGAGTGGAGTGGAAACAGACCCACCTTCAACCTGTAGCTGCGTTCTTGTGATCGACGCCCGGGAAAGTCCGGACTCCAGTCCACACCAGTAGACACCAGCATCGCTGGAGGACACGTCACTGATGGACAGCTGGAGGTTGGGGTGGGTGTTGGTGTGAGTCCCATTTAATACAATCTCCTTACAGATTGACTCTTTGTCTTTGCAGAAGAACTTTCTTCCTTCAGGAGGGCTGCAGGTGATGGTTGTTGGAGCTGATCTGTATGCAGTTTGCTCAAAGGTCGTCAGGCAGTCTGCCACTGCAGCAGAAAACATTTCATTTTAAAGGTGTTTGTGTAGGTTCTCAGTTCTCCAGGTCATGGTTCTCCAATCAATCCACTGGACCTTCAGAAAATTTCTTGTAGATGTTTCTCCTCTCATCAAGAGGCTTCTTCAGTTCTGAAGGTGGCTGGTCTGGTCCCAGATCATTAACCTTGTGGGGTGTGGTCAGTTTATTAACCCTGTGGGGTGTGGTCAGTTTATTAACCCTGTGGGGTGTGGTCAGTTTATTAAACCCTGTCGGGTGTGGTCAGCTTATTAACCCTGTAGGGTGTGGTCAGTGCTATTTTCATTACAGCTCCCATAGCTGAAACCCGTCTGGCTAATCAACGATGGTTGATGGGGGTACTGGGGGGGGGTGTCTATGGGGAAACCAAACAACCACTACGCAAGCGTGTGGCTCAACAAAGAAAAGCAAACTCATCAGGACAGGACTCAGCAATCTGCCCCCCCCCCTCAAGGAAGAGGGACATTCATTTCAGGACACCAATGTTCAGATCTTGGACAGGGAAGATAGATGGTTTGAAAGAGGAGTAAAAGAAGCCATCTCTGAACGGGGGCGTCTGTGACATCACCTTTCGCTCATTTACAATCAGGTCTGCCAAACAGATTGTCTCAGTAGATTAACCCAGGTGATGTGTCTCATGCTAATGACCCTCATTAGTATACAAAGGTGAAACTCGCATTTCAGCGATTCCCCTTTGACACCCCATGGCGCCCCCATCATCCATCTTTGAGGAGCCAGATGGGTTTTAACTACGGTTGTTGACATGTGAATAGCACTGACTACACCCCACAGGGTTAATAAACTGGGACCAGACCAGCCACCTTCAGAACTGAAGAAGCCTCTTGGATTAGAGACGAAAGGCCTTCACAAAACGTTCTTATAGTCCAGTGGATTGACTTAAACAGCTTTGGATTTCCTGTTCAGTTACTTTGTGTTCTACGACTTTGAGGATTTCACTGAGGGAAGCGACTGAAGGTGTGATTTAACATGTTATCACAGAAATGGCGGTGACTGCTGGACTGGGCCCAGACCCCGTGGCGTTTGCTCGTGGGTGATGACGGATGCGATCTCCTTGGGGGCTGTGATCCCAGCGCGACTTTCTGGTAAAGCCAGAAATGCTTACAAACAGAAAACGTTCTTACCCTCCACCTCTACCTCTCGTTCGTTCTCTTCTGTCCGTTTTGAGCGAGGGTGGAACTTGCACTCATACTCTCCGGAGGAGTCCGACTGCAGCTGTCTGAGGGCCACCCTGAGGGCCCTGGCAGAGGTGTTGTGGTACAGCCACACGCTGCCGTTGGGTTCCCATGCGTCCTTCTGGGAAATGGAGATCTTGAGATGGTTTGGAAGTTGTAGGTCGATCCTGTCATACCGGGCCTGTGGAGACGGGTACTGGCAGATGAACTCCAGCCACCCCCCCCGGCAGCCCTTCACCCGGGACGAGACCTTGTATCCTGCTGGGAAGGAGAAGGCTTACATCACTGTGACCCAAACGGGCTGGGGGGTCGTTGGACTCGTTACCTGTGACAACGGAGAGGACGAGCAGAGCGATGGGCTTCATGGTTCACAGTCCGGTCCGGGCTGGTCTCATGTGGTGGGTTCTTATCGCACTGCCCATCCTCTCTCTGGTGTCGCCATGACGATTCTTGCTCAATCTGAGAGGAAGGGGCGGTGCTGTGGCGGCTCTGGGTTCTCTGGAGCCATTTGGTTTGATCACTTACAAACTGCAGCTCACAGGAAGTGGCTGTGTGATCGGAGCCCCGCCCAGCGTGAACAGAACCACAAAGAGGAAGTCAAGCATGGTGCAAACAGAAGAAGAGAGAGAAAGAGAAGTATACTTTATTGATCCACTGGGGGGAAATTACAAAGTCACTCGGTTAGTTTTGACAAGTATACAGGGCCCCTGAACACACAAGCACACAAGGGGGCATGCAGTTAGTACAATCACATCACTACACACATCAGGGAGGCAGAGTGACGGGCAGCGGCTTCGGAATGCGCCCCAATTTGAACGGCCTGTAGGGGGGATGGCGCCTTGCTCAAGGGCGCCTCGCTCAAGGGTGCCTTGGCAGTGGCTGGGAGGTGAGCTGGCACCTCCCACTGTCAGCTCACACTCTTGGTGGCAGGGAGAGGGACTCGATCCGTCTACGAGGCATCTGCTCTACCGCTCAGCCACTGCCCCCCAAACAGGGTAGTGTTCCACAGACCAGAGGGACCTCCTCTCCCTCCTCCTTTTTCTCCCCTTCCTCCTCTTTCTCCTCCTCCTCATCTCCCTCCACTTCCTCCTCTTCCTCCTCTCAATATGGGACCTTTAAATCTCCAGGGCCAGTTTGGGATGGACCAGAACCAATGGAAGGTGATTGTGACCCTCTAGTGGTCAAATTGTGCTACTACTCACCTCTCAGCTCTTATTTCGCGGTGTATTCGTGTGATTATGGATCATTTGTCGTCTTATAACTGTTTGTGTAAACTGAGTGTGTATTACTTCACACTCTTTAACATGAACAACCCAATTTACTGTATTTTAATTGGTGAATTAATTTGCCGTAAACGTAGAGACCCAACATTAAAACCGTGACTTCGCGTTTTGACTGTTTTGTCACTCGGCGGCTCCAGTCAAACACTTCCGTCTCCAGTCGACCTTCTTCCGGTAGGGAAAGCAGCTCGTTCGTTAGCAGTGTTTGTGAAGGTCGTGAGTTCCACTGGTGAGTCTCCACTGACAGACACGCGTGAAACGAGCTCGTGCGGCTAACAGCGGTGTGTAAACGTTCACCAGACCGCCGCGTGCGGTGACGCGTGCGGTGGGCTTTTCCCTCATTTCCCCACGTCCCCCCGTCTCCGGCAGGCTAACAAGCTAACATAGACGGAACGTTCCTACAGTAGCGAAACTCCGCGCGTGAGATGAACACTGCTTCCGGGTTCAGGCGGTGCTGCTGTGATCTGCTAGCATGTTGTCTGTCCCCTGGCTAACGTTAGCTTAGCATCTGTTAGCTTAGCATCCGTCTGTCGGTGGTTTGTGACGTCTGTAGTGAGTGTCAGCGGAGGAGCTGTGACGTCAGACGTCACGAACGGTTACAGGTTAACGGTTCAGAAGGTCAACGGTGTGTTCGGTTCTTTTGTCCCTAACCGTTACCGCCTTAAGTCCAACCGTCTCCACCGTGTCAAAAGCAGCTGTGAACACAGGACCAGTTAACTGGATGAACACAGGACTAGTTAACGGGATGAACACAGTACTAGTTAACGGGGTGAACACAGGATTAGTTAACGGGTGAACACAGGACTAGTTAACGGGGTGAACACAGGACTAGTTAACGGGTGAACACAGGACGAGTTAACAGATGAACACAGGACTAGTTAACAGGGTGAACACAGGACTAGGTAACAGATTGAAAACGGGACTAGTTAACGGGATGAACACAGTACTAGTTAACGGGTGAACACAGGACTAACGAGTGAACACAGGACTGGTTAACGGGGTGAACACAGGACTAACGAGTGAACACAGGACTAGTTAAGGTGACCCCGCCCCTCTCACCTGTGTTTGGTGTCTTCCAGACGTCCATCATGTCTCTTCCCAAGCCGGTGATGAGGGGGATGCTGGCGAGGCGCCTGAGGTTCCACCTACCCGCCGCCCTGGGGGTGTCTATCCTGACAGCACTGGTGTTCAAGGTGAGAGGACAGGAAGTGGCGTTGCTGTCATGTGACCTCACACACCACATGCTGGTGGTTCACAGATGTCCTCTTGTGTCCTCAGTACACGGTGACAGAACCCAGGAAGGCGGCCTACGCAGAGTTCTACAAGCACTACGACGCAGACAAAGAGTTCAACGCCATGAGGGAGGCGGGCGTGTTCCAGAGCGTCCAGCCTGTCGAGAAGTGAAGCCGGACTGCGTCTGGTTCTGTCCTCTGTGGACGGAACCGAGTCTGGTTCTCTGATCTTTCCCATCATGCCTCGTGTTCTTCTTCACTGCTTCCTGCCAGAGGATCATCCTCTGTTCCTGGAAGTGATCTAAAGTTGATTTTTGTTCCTCTAAATAAAATATTCTGTCAATGTAAAGGTGTGATTGTGAGTGTGTTCTCCTGAAACCCCACCTGTCACTGGGGGTCAGGGTCAAGCCCTCAGCCGTGTGTGTGTGTGTGTGTGTGTGTGTGTGTGTGGTTAGTGGAGACACCAGGTCAGAATCCTTTAAAAATAAACCAAACGATTGATTGCGGTTCATCAGAGGCTTGATGATGTCATTCACGCAAATTGCTGGACATCATGGACGATGTCAGAGACTGCCCACCATTACAACAACCACAGGACTAGTTAGTAGTAGAGCAGCCTGACCACCACAGGACTAGTTAGTAGTAGAGCAGCCTGACCACCAGAGGACTAGTTAGTAGTAGAGCAGCCTGACCACCAGAGGACTAGTCAGTAGAGGAGCCTGACCACCAGAGGACTAGTTAGTAGTAGAGCAGCCTGACCACCAGAGGACTAGTTAGTAGTAGAGGAGCCTGACCACCAGAGGACTAGTTAGTAGAGGAGCCTGACCACCAGAGGACTGGTTAGTAGTAGAGGAGCCTGACCACCAGAGGACTAGTTAGTAGAGGAGCCTGACCACCAGAGGACTAGTTAGTAGTAGAGCAGCCTGACCACCAGAGGACTAGTTAGTAGAAGAGCAGCCTGACCACCAGAGGACTAGTCAGTAGAGGAGCCTGACCACCAGAGGACTAGTCAGTAGAGGAGCCTGACCACCAGAGGACTAGTTAGTAGTAGAGCAGCCTGACCACCAGAGGACTAGTTAGTAGTAGAGGAGCCTGACCACCAGAGGACTAGTTAGTAGAGGAGCCTGACCACCAGAGGACTGGTTAGTAGTAGAGGAGCCTGACCACCAGAGGACTAGTTAGTAGAGGAGCCTGACCACCAGAGGACTAGTTAGTAGTAGAGGAGCCTGACCACCAAATGACTAGTTAGTAGAGCAGCCTGACCACCAGAGGACTAGTTAGTAGTAGAGCAGCCTGACCACCAGAGGACTAGTCAGTAGAGGAGCCTGACCACCAGAGGACTAGTTAGTAGTAGAGCAGCCTGACCACCAGAGGACTAGTTAGTAGTAGAGGTGCCTGACCACCAGAGGACTAGTTAGTAGAGGAGCCTGACCACCAGAGGACTGGTTAGTAGTAGAGGAGCCTGACCACCAGAGGACTAGTTAGTAGAGGAGCCTGACCACCAGAGGACTAGTTAGTAGTAGAGAAGCCTTACCACCAGAGGACTAGTTAGTAGTAGAGCAGCCCCAGTTAGTAGAGGAGCATGACCACCAGAGGACTGGTTAGTAGAGGAGCCTGACCACCAGAGGACTAGTTAGTAGAGGAGCCTGACCACCAGAGGACTAGTTAGTAGTAGAGAAGCCTGACCACCAGAGGACTAGTTAGTAGTAGAGCAGCCCCAGTTAGTAGAGGAGCATGACCACCAGAGGACTGGTTAGTAGTAGAGGAGCCTGACCACCAGAGGACTAGTCAGTAGAGGAGCCTGACCACCAGAGGACTAGTTAGTAGTAGAGGAGCCTGACCACCAGGGGCTGCAGGACCAACAGACTGAAAAACTCCTTCATCCCCGGAGCATCAGACTGCTCCACTCCTCACTGGGGGAGAAGAGCTGAGGGACAACATGCACAACAACCATGAACGCTACAAACACTTTAACTCCATTTATGCTGGTTTATGCCCTATTTGTATATTTCATGGTGTTATATTCAGTCTTCCTGTGTGACTTTGTGTGTTCACTGTGCTGCATGTCCTACTGCTACAGTACTACTACTACTACTACTACTACCTCTACTACTACTACTATTGCTACTGCTACTACTACTACTGCTATTAATACCTCTACTACAACTGCCAATACTACAAAACACTACTACTATTGGTGCTACTAATACTACTACTACTACTACTACTAATAGTACAACTACTACTACTAGTAATACTACTACTGCTGCTTCCTGTCACTAACATGAAACAACGGAGAATCAAACGTTTCTCCGTTGCCATAGTGACGCCGCCAGCGCCCCCCCCCCCCGCGATAGCCGCCGGTACTTCCGCCTTTGTGTCGCTGCTCTTCCGGGTTCCGGGTGTCGCGAGCTGCTGAACCACACCGCCCGACACCGGAGGGGAGAACCGGCGGCCGGTGAAGCGAGTCCTCGGTGAACGTCGGTACCGGAATGAGCCGCGGACGTCCCGCCGGCCGGCGGCAGTAGCGGTTGGCCAGCGGCGCTGCTAACGGGGACCGGTTCGTCCTTGGGGGGCCATGGAGACGGAGCGGGTCCAGATGAGGAGCCGCCCCCGCAGGTACGCTCTGCTAACGGTGCTAACGCGGTGTGACGTAGCTGCTGCCCGTCAGCGGGTCCGGTGAGCCGCTGGTAACCGGCTGACCGGAAACACTTCCATTTGGAGGGTGAAACTCCCACGCGCTCCGGGACGCAGAGCCATTGAACACCGGGGGGCACCAGCTGCACCAGAGAGGGGCGGGGGTCAGCTCGGGGTCTAACCCGAGCTGACCGCTAACACCTCCGTGTCTCTGTGTCTCCAGACAGCTGAAGAAGCTGAGTGAGGACAGTCTCACCAGGCAGCCGGAAGAGGTCTTCAACGTCCTGGAGAAGCTGGGTGAAGGGTGAGTCAGGAGACCCCCAGGACCACCTGGGTGCTCTGACATCTGGTCTGACACCTGGTCTCAGATCTGGTCTGACATTTGGTCTGACATGTGGTCTCAGATCTGGTCTGACATGTGGTCTCAGATCTGATCTGAGATCTGGTCTCGGGTCAGATCTGGTCCTGGTGATGGTTCCTCTATCTAACTGTAATGTTAACAACTGTCCTTCAACCATTGGTAGTGATCACTGATCAATCAGCGGACCATCAGCTGATTGATCAGTGCTTGTTGTCTCCTGTCCTCTTCCTGTCTGACTTCCTGTCTGACTCCGCCTCCATCGCTCTCCCTCCTCCTCTCTGCTGCTCATCTACAGAAGCATCACCTCCTCACTTCCTGTTTCTCAACTCACTTCCTGTTGTGGGACAGCTGTGTGACATTTGGACTGTCGAACTTGTGTGTGTGTGTGTGTGTGTGTGTGTGTGTGTGTGCGTGCATGCAGGTCGTATGGATGTGTGTTCAAAGCCCACTATAAGGAGACGGGGGAGATTGTAGCCATCAAACAGGTTCCTGTGGAGTCAGACCTGCAGGAGATCATCAAGGAGATCTCCATCATGCAGCAGTGCAACAGGTAACAGCCCCAGTGGCTGCTGGGAGGCCCCGGTGGCTGCTGGGAGGCCCCGTTGGCTGCTGGGAGGTTAGGGTTAGCCTGATAGACAGGAAGTACACAGCCTGATGGACAGGAAGTACACAGGCTGATGGACAGGAAGTACACAGGCTGATGGACAGGCAGTACACGCATGATAGAGATCAGCCCTGGTCTCTGGAGGCCTAGCTGGTGTAATGCAGCACTGCTGTCAGAAGGGGGCAGTAACACCTACTGGTCAGGGTTTGTAGAGCAGGAGGAGATGGAGCGTCGCTCAACAATTATGTCAGGACATGCTTCCTGTGAATCTATCAATACTAATCAATCAAAAGCTGATCAGAGCTGACCTAGTGCCGGTATGCTCCTAGAATGTTCCCTTGATCCCTCTAGGGCACATGTGTCAAACTCAAGGCCTGGGGGCCAAATGTTGCCCTCCACATCATTTAATGTGGCCCACGAGAGCATAAAAGGTCAGGGTGTCTAAAAATAATAGGTCAAAAGTGTGATTTGACCAAGACTACATTTCCCACAATGCAGTAGTTCAGCCCATTTTAACTCTGACTCAACGTTGTGAACAAAGTTAACGTCCTAACTTGTGTCTGATGTTCTTTTTCTTTATTGATTGATAGTTTGATCCTTGATTGATGGAGTTCTGTGGGTTTAATAACCTGACAAATGAAAAGGATTTATGTTAGAACAGAGAAACAAACAAACATGTTTTTTCTGTCTAACTGTAATGTTTGGAACTAGAATAAGTCAGAAATTCACTGATTTAACATTAAGGAGTAGTTACATTTAGTTACATTACATTGAGTTACATTTAGTTACATTTATTAGTTACATTAAGGAGTAGTTACATGTAGTTACATTACATTGAGTTACATTTAGTTACATTTATTAGTTACATTAAGGAGTAGTTACATTTAGTTACATTACATTGAGTTACATTTATTTACATTTATTAGTTACATTAAGGAGTAGTTACATTTAGTTACATTACATTGAGTTACATTTAGTTACATTTATTAGTTACATTAAGGAGTAGTTACATGTAGTTACATTACATTGAGTTACATTTATTTACATTTATTAGTTACATTAAGGAGTAGTTACATTTAGTTACATTACATTGAGTTACATTTATTTACATTTATTAGTTACATTAAGGAGTAGTTACATTTAGTTACATTACATTGAGTTACATTTATTTACATTTATTAGTTACATTAAGGAGTAGTTACATTTAGTTACATTACATTGAGTTACATTTATTTACATTTATTAGTTACATTAAGGAGTAGTTACATGTAGTTACATTACATTGAGTTACATTTAGTTACATTTATTAGTTACATTAAGGAGTAGTTACATTTAGTTACATTACATTGAGTTACATTTATTTACATTTATTAGTTACATTAAGGAGTAGTTACATTTAGTTACATTACATTGAGTTACATTTAGTTACATTTATTAGTTACATTAAGGAGTAGTTACATTTAGTTACATTACATTGAGTTACATTTAGTTACATTTATTAGTTACATTAAGGAGTAGTTACATTTAGTTACATTACATTGAGTTACATTTAGTTACATTTATTAGTTACATTAAGGAGTAGTTACATTTAGTTACATTACATTGAGTTACATTTAGTTACATTTATTAATTACATTAAGGAGTAGTTACATTTAGTTACATTACATTGAGTTACATTTAGTTACATTTATTAGTTACATCTGGCCCTTTGAGGACAGCCATGATGCTGATGTGGCCCCCAGTGAAAATGAGTTTGACTCTTAGAATGTTCCGTTGAGCCCTTTAGAGGCTCCTAGAATGTTCCGTTGACCCCTGTAGAGGCTCCTAGAATGTTCCGTTGACCCCTGTAGAGGCTCCTAGAATGTTCCGTTGACCCCTTTAGAGGCTCCTAGAATGTTCCGTTGACCCCTCTAGAGGCTCCTAGAATGTTCCGTTGACCCCTGTAGAGGCTCCTAGAATGTTCCATTGACCCCTCTAGAGGCTCCTAGAATGTTCCGTTGACCCCTTTAGAGGCTCCTAGAATGTTCCGTTGACCCCTCTAGAGGCTCCTAGAATGTTCCGTTGACCCCTTTAGAGGCTCCTAGAATGTTCCATTGACCCCTCTAGAGGCTCCTAGAATGTTCCGTTGACCCGTCTAGAGACTCCTAGAGGTCTGTCCCTGTTGTTGCTATGGTGATGACTGTTTCCTACACACCAGTGCTCAGGTTCTTCTCTGTTCAGTCCCCATGTGGTCCATTACTACGGCAGCTACTTCAAGAACAGTGACCTCTGGATCGTCATGGAGTACTGCGGCGCCGGGTCGGTGTCTGACATCATTCGTATCCGCAACAAGACGGTAGGAACGGCGTGTGAGATCTGAGGGCGGAGCGCCGCGGTTCTCCCACCCCTCATTGGTCTTTGCTTTGCTGGTGCAGCTGACGGAGGAGGAGATCGCCACCATCCTGCACTCTACCCTGAAGGGTCTGGAGTATCTGCACTTCATGAGGAAAATCCACAGAGACATCAAAGCGGGGAACATCCTGCTGAACAGCGAGGGTCAGGCCAAGCTGGCGGACTTCGGCGTGGCGGGACAGCTGTCGGTAAGGCCACGCCCTTCAGCTGGGACGTGTCCAGGTCTGCTGATCTGTTACCCTCGACAACGGGTCACAAACGTCAGAGCAGGGTTCAGAAGGTTCTCCTCAGTATCTCCTCCCTGTCCCCCCCCAGGACACCATGGCCAAGAGGAACACAGTCATTGGGACGCCCTTCTGGATGGCCCCAGAGGTCATTCAGGAGATCGGCTACAACTGCGTGGCCGACATCTGGTCTCTGGGGATCACGGCCATAGAGATGGCCGAGAAGAAGCCGCCGTACGCCGACATCCACCCCATGAGGGTGAGGGCTGGACGTGGCGTCTGGGTGAAGGGTGTGTCTGTGCGGTCCGACTGAGCCCTGTGTCCTCCCTCAGGCCATCTTCATGATTCCCAGCAACCCACCGCCAACGTTCAGGAACCCGGATCTGTGGTCCCCCTCGTTCAGAGACTTCATCAGCCAGTGTTTGGTGAAGAACCCTGAAAACAGGGCGACCGCCACCCAGCTGCTGCAGGTGAGTGATGGGTCGTGTGTTCCTGAGGGGTTGGGTGTTCCTGAGGGGTCGGGTGTTCCTGACGGGTCGGGTGTTCCTAGGGGTCGGGTCTCTCTGATGGTTGGGTGTTCCTGAGGAGTCTGGTGTTCCTGATGGGTGTTCCTGAGGGGTCAGGTGTTCCTGAGGGGTCGGGTGTTCCTGAGGGGTTGGGTGTTCCTGAGGGGTCGGGTGTTCCTGAGGGGTTGGGTGTTCCTGACGGGTCGGGTGTTCCTAGGGGTCGGGTCTCTCTGATGGTTGGGTGTTCCTGAGGGGTCGGGTGTTCCTGAGGGGTTGGGTGTTCCTGAGGGGTTGGGTGTTCCTGACGGGTCGGGTGTTCCTAGGGGTCGGGTCTCTCTGATGGTTGGGTGTTCCTGAGGGGTCGGGTGTTCCTGATGGGTGTTCCTGAGGGGTCGGGTGTTCCTGAGGGGTCGGGTGTTCCTGATGGGTTGGGTGTTCCTGAGGGGTCGGGTGTTCCTGATGGGTTGGGTGTTCCTGAGGGGTCGGGTGTTCTGGGAACAGCTGCTGGTGTTTGCCTGACTTGAAACTTCCACTTGCTCCGCCCCCCAGCACCCCTTCATCAAGTCGTCGAAGCCCACCTCCATCCTCAGGGCCCTGATCGCAGACGCCATAGAGATCAAACTGAAGAGGCAGCAGGAGGCGGAGCTTAGGGAGCAGGACGGCGACGAGGGCGAGCACTCGGTACGGACAGGAAGCCGTTGCGCTCCGCTCTAGTCCAGGTGGGAATGGCGCCCCCGTGTGATTGCACCTGATATGTTTCAGGATGAGGATGAGGTGGACCAGGGGACCATGGTGCAGGTGGGAACGGGCCCCTCAGGAACCGTACGTTCTACCGGTTCCCTCACTGGAACCATGATCGAGCACGAGGACACGGGAACCCTGCAGGCGCAACTGGGCACCATGGTGATCAACCAGGAGGACGAGGATGAGGACGGCACCATGAAGAGTAAGAGCTGGGACAGGGGCCCCGAGGGTCCTCACCGGGCCCCTGTCAGGCTCTCTGAGGGGAGGGGAGGGGATATGGGCTGTGGAGGCTAGCGCTGCTGCAGCTAACGTTAGCGCTGCTGCAGCTAACATTAGCGCTGCTAAAGCTAGCATTAGCACTGCTGCAGTTAACATTAGCACTGCTGCAGCTAAGGTTAGCGCTGCTGCAGCTAACCAGTGCCACACGGAGCGTCCATGCTGGGCCACCAGAGCCACACGGGGCAGGAATCTGGTGCTGAAATGAGATCAGCCGAGGAAGGTGATCTTGGTATTAACCACGATTACCCACAAAGCCTAGAGGCTGTGATCAATCGACAGAGGTTCACGTCCTGGATCCCGTTCACCGCAGGCGCTAAGCAGTTGTGAGTGGTGAGTTGGTTTCTCATGACAAAGGCGCTGTGCTAGCCGCAGATGCGCTAACGTTAGCTGCACTGCTAGGTGCAGGTGTCTGAGGTGCGTCACGCGGTGCTGCAGGGTGTTACTGATGATTTCAACACAACAGTTTCTGCACCTGTTTAACATTAAACCCCTCTTTAAACCTGAGGGTTCAAAGGTCATCTCCTGTGTGTCCTGTGATGTGCTCTGCAGGGCGGCTCGAGACGCTGCCGCCGGCCAAGCCGTCCTTCCTGGAGTACTTTGAGCAGAAAGAGAGCGTCGGTCAGAACCACGACGGAGGAAGACGAGAACAGGAGGCTGAGAACCGCCAGCGCCTCGCCGATGGAGACCTCCAGGTGGTGAGTGGGCTGGGGTGTTCCCCTCCCTGTTGGTGGGTTCTCTCCAGGTTCCTCCCACCTCCTGGTGGATCGGTCCGTAGGTGTGAGTGTGAGTGTGTGTGTGACTGGTGGTTCGTCTGTCGTGTGTCTCCTCGATGTGCTGTCGACGTGTCCGGAGCGTCCCCCACCTCCCGCCCGTATATCCACTGGGACTGGCTCCAGCAACCCCCGTGACCCGCCAAAGCAGAAAGCAGCGTGCAAAAGAATGCTCAGGAAACATGAAGGTATTCTGTCATCAACCAATCACAGCCCGCCTCCCCTGTAGCCAGGTGTGTCACACCTGGAGATGCTAAATAGCTAGCATCACTGGTCGACCTGAGGCACAGGTGTCCTGGAGAGCCCTCTGCCTCCACCCAGTGGTTGTGGGGCTCCGTGTTGCCTTCGTGGTCTGGTTGTGGGGCTCCGTGTTGCCTTCGTGGTCTGGTTGTGGGCCTCCGTGTTGCCTTCAGGCTGGTGGGGCATCAGAGCGTTGGGATGAGGAGCTTGTTTCTTCTTCGGGGCTCTTTGATGTTCGTGTGCATCTGGATGAGTTTAATTTTAGATCGGGTTATTTCTGGACTCTAGCAGCTGTTTTGTACAGAACGTCTTCATGTTTCCAGCGTACTGGAGTCTGATCAGCTGCTCTGATGCCCATTGGTTGGTGGATTTTGACGCTAGGTTAGGAGTTACGGTTAGGAGTTAGGGGTGGGGTTAGGGTTAGGAGTTGGGGTTAGGGGTTTAGGGTTAGGGGTTAGGGGTGGGGTTAGGAGTTAGGGTTAGAGGGTTAGGGGTTTAGGATTGGGGGTTTAGGGTTGGTGGGTTAGGGGTTTAGGGTTAGGGGCTTAAGGTTAGGGGTTTAAGGTTAGGGGGTTAGGGGTTTAGGGTGGGGGGGTTAGGGTTAGGAGTTTAGGGTTAGGGGGTTAGGGGTTTAGGGTTGGGGGTTAGGGGTGTAGGGTTGGGGGGTTAGGGTTAGGGTTTGAACGCCTCCCCAGAACATCCTGTGTGAAGCACACGTCTGTATTATTAATGAAAGGTGGAACCCATCGCCATCAAGTCACTCCTTTCTACATCCTCCACTGCCTCCCCTGACCCCCTCCCTTCAGATGAACCATCTGAAGAAGGTTACTCATCTTCATCGTTGTCATCGTCACCAGAACATCAGTAAAAACAGCGCTGGCTTTACTGAGTCCTGCAGGTCATTTATTTTTAACTGGCTGTGCAGTTGTTTTTTCTAGTGTGTGTGTGTGTGTGTGCTTCTGAAATGGAACGTGTCTTTTAGCTCACATGCTAAATGTTTAATGACTCTGGGTATTTTTGTGCTTGGTAAACAAAGCTTCACCACTGCTGCCTCTTAGAACAAGGAAAAGTCACCCAGAGCATCAACAACTGAAAACAGAAAATCTAAATCAAGCGATCAATCAGTCAATCAATCCATCAATCCATTGGCGTTAATTTAGTCTACCTCACTTTCATAGAATAAACCTGGTCCATTGGGGTTAGGAGTTAGGGTAATTTGGAGTTAGGTGGTAAGGTTAGGTGGTTGGAGTAAGGTGGTAGGGTCAGAGATAGGGGTAAATGGGGGTTAGTGAAAATTGGGGTATGATTAGGGTAAGTTAGGGCTAGTTAGAATTAGGGGTAAGGTTGTTTAGGGTTAATTGGGTTTCGGGTTAGTTGGGGTTAGTGTTAGTTAGGGTTAGGGTAAGTTCGGGTAGGGTGAATTGGGTTAGGATAAATTGGATTAGGGTAAATTGTGGTTAGGGGTACGTTGGGGATATGGTTAGGTATTCGGGTGAATGAGGGTTACGGATTAGAGTAAATTAGGGTTAGGTATAAGGTAAATTGGGGTTGGGTTTAGGGGTAAGGGTGGGTTGTGGTTAAGGTTGGAGTGTGGGTTTGAGTGAGTTAAGGTTAGTTTTAGTTGGGATTAGGGTACGATTGGGTTAGGGTTAATTTGGCTTAGGGTTAGTTGGGGCCTCTCTTTTTGGTTTAGAGTCAGTGTTGCTGCAGGTCAAACCGTTGACACCTGATATCTGGGCGTGTTCTTTGACCCTGGTGTGGTCCACCCGTAGGACCTCCTGTGAGAAGAACGAGGACGCCGTGTTATTTTAGCCCCATCGATCGTGGGTAATAAATAGCAGTAGAGGAGAGTGCTGTCGGTAAACGCTGACACAGGGAATTCCTCGGGGAAGCATCAGATCGCTAAAGAAGGCATCAGATCGCCATCCAGTAGATGAAACCTTTGGAAGCTGCTAACATAGATCCACTGGTCGGACCCCATCATCAGTGCTGGCAGGCCTCAGACATTTTAGCTGGAGGTGAAGACCGTCAACATCTGATTCTGGTTTCAGGTGGTTTTTAGATCTTCAACCCATACCCTCATCCAGCGATGTGATCTGAAAACTGCGGAAGGATTTGATGCTACTCAAGCTGGTGCCTTCATTCAGGTCTGGTGTGTGTGCAGGTCAGCACGTGGTCGGTGGAGGAGCTGCACCTTCGTCTGGCCTCCCTGGACCCTCAGATGGAGCAGGAGATCGAGGAGATCCGCCAGCGCTACCAAGCCAAGAGGCAGCCCATCCTGGACGCCATTGAAGCCAAAAGGCGACGGCAGCAGAACTTCTAAAGAAGCTCCCCCTCCTCTGAGACGTTCTTCTGACGTTTTCTGCAGCCATTGACTGAGAGCATGGAGGAGGTTTGGCAGCTGGACTCCTCGCGGCATCGGATTCAGAGGTTCGGCTCGTTTTGGCATCTTCAGATGAGTTGAGTCTGAAGTAAGTGTTTTGTTTTTGTGGAGAAGTGAACCTTAAAAAGACATTTTGGACCATCGGCAGCTCCTGTGGAGATTCTTCTGGCTTTGCTGAATCGGTACATCCTTACTTGATCAAAGGTTTCCTGTCTCTGTTAAATGTTGCTGCTGCTGGGCCTTCATCTTCCTCTTCCTCCCTGGACAGTGAAGGTCTGCAGTCTTCTTCTAGAAACGGTTGTAAAGCACATAGATGATGATTGTCAGATGTTTAGTTAATCTGAGGCTGCACACGTCAAACGTCCACCACCTTCATCACATCCAGTCTTCCTCACCCAAAACCAGAAAACAGTCCAGAATAGGTTGGAAGGTTTTTTCCAGGTCATGTGATTTGTGGGAAGTTCAGAGTCTCAGGACAAATTCCTGCTCTTGAATATTGTTTTGTTGCTGTTTCAGTCATTTACACTTTGGTGAAGCCTGCGACCTCTAGGTGGCGGTGTGACTATCAGGGGTGATCACAGATCATGAATGAAGTGAGGGAGGCGGTGGCGGAGTATCCAATCAGGGACCTTCTTTGATGACTGTTTACGACTGCAGCTCACTGCTGGGTCCAGAAGGTCCTGTTGTGTGGTGACATCCAGGACCGGGGTCCATTACAAACCAGGACCAGGTTCAAGGATCCATTACAAACCAGGACCAGGTCCAAGGATCCATTACAAATCAGGACCAGGTCCAAGAACCTGGGACAGCCTTGACAGACTCGTTTAAACTAGCTTGGAATGATCTGCCTCAGCCGTTTATTTCTGTTTGACAAGAGATGTTTCTATTTTTCTACCTGTAGCGTTAGCATTAGCATTAGCGTTTAAACGGACGGGAACATTTTTAAAAACAAAACCCAGCTTCTCAGGACTGTATAGACTGTGTGTGTGTGTGTGTGTGTGTGTGTGTGTGTGTGTTGATGATTTACAATTGGTTTGAGTTTGTTGTTGTTGTCTTTGTCAGAAGTCTGAATTGGATTTAAATACGGGCTGTCTATCTTCTGAATTTCTTAGTTTGGTTTCTCCATTCCAGAGTCACACCGAATCACTGGTGTGAATAAGAAACCCCAGGCATCGTTTTTCCTACCTGTGATGTGAGGAAATGTGTTTTCTGTTGATCGGTTTTGACCTCAGAACTGGATTCACTTTCTTGAAGCCCCAGTCGAACGTTCTGTTTAGATGTTTGAAGTTTTTGTCAATATTCTCTTCTCTTCTGGTATCGATCCACATGCTTCGTCTTAATTTGTTCTGCACGCGTGACATCATTGTGGAGGTTCTGCACGCGTGACGTCGCTGTGGAAGTTCTGCACGCGTGATGTCACTGTGGAAGTTCTGCTTCTCTCTGTCTAATAAAGATACAAAATTAAAATTTAGTCTTTGCTGTCAGTTCTTGGGTGGTGGACTCGGGTCGGGTTGACTGAACCCAGCTGGGTCAGGTCAGACAATCCCTACTGGGTCGGACTGGTTGAACCCCACAGGGTTGGGTCACACGGACCCGACCGGGTCGGGTCGACCAAAGCCTTCAGGGTCAGATCAGAAGATCCCTACAGGGTCTGGTTGGTTGAACCCTACCGGGTTGGGTCACAGGGACCCTTCCGGGTCGGGTCACAGGTACCCTACTGGGTCGGGTCACAGGGACCCTTCTGGGTCGGGTCACAGGGACCCTTCCGGGTCAGTGTTAGGGACTGAAGAACGTTTCAGACCAATGTGTGTTTTAATTGTTTTAATTGTCAGATATGATTCCATGAATTTGTCGTCAGCTGATCTACAGGTACCGTGAGCGACTCAAGGCTACGAGCTGCTAGCTGCTAGCATGATGCTACCTCACTGGTGCTGAAGAGCAGTGGCCCTGTTGGATGAAACTGTTACAACCGGGTTTAGAACCGGTTTGGGATGGTTTACCCAAACCAGTTTACTCAACTAGTCTACTGTTCAGCTAGCAGCAGCGTGTGCATTCTTCTACACGTTTCAGTGTTCTCTTCGTCATTCTTGGTGTCTTAGCTTTTATTTAACAGGACAGTTGGGGGGGGGGGGGGGGGGTCATGCAGGACTAGAGGTAGACGTGAACCAGCGTGGACCGGTGCAGGACCGTAGCCTCCACAGAGGGGCTGCAGGAGACGGGCCGGGCCTCTGAAGGAACCCTCTTGGGGGGGACTGTTCTGGGATCTGATTCAACTGAAAGCATCAGAACTTCCTCCTTGGGTTCCACGCGTGTGACGGATGTTCCACGTAGCTGTAGTTGATGACGCCGCTGTTGTCCTGGTTGTCGATGTCATCACTCAGACTCTGGCTGTCCCGGTCTGACCCGTCTTCCTCGCCGGCCCACATGGTTCTGAAGCTGCTGTTCCTCACCGACGCCTCCAGAGCCTTCTGGCGCCGGTAGAAGTGGGAGAACTTGTTGAAGATGATGGTGATGGGCAGCGCCACCACCAGGGTCCCGCCCAGGATGCAGCCGCTGGCCGCCAGCTTCCCCCCCACCGTGACCGGGACCACGTCCCCGTAGCCCACAGTGGTCATGCTGACGGTGCCCCACCACCAGCAGGCCGGGATGGTGTCAAGACCCGCTTCCTGGAAACAGGTGTAAGACAAGAACGGGTCTGAACCAAACAAAACTCAGCTGGAACCTGTGAGGAACCAGTAACCATCAGGGACGGCGTGATCGAACCTTACCTCCTCATACTCAGCGGTGTAGGCGATGCCTGAGAAGACGGACACGCCCACAGCCAGGTAGAGCAGCAGGATGCCCACCTCCCGGTAGCTGTGCTGGAGGCAGAACAGGGACACCTTCAGAACCCCCCATCAAAGACCACGAACCTGCTCACCCGGACCTGAGACCACAGTGGTCTGATAAACCTGGACCACCTGATCCAGGACCAGTTTCCTATCCACCACAGTGGAAGGAGGAGGAAACCCCCCCCACAGACTCACCCGAAGAGTCGCCCCCAGCGACCTGAGACCTGTGGAGTGTCGGGCCAGCTTCAGGACCCTGAAGATCCTCATGAGCCGGAACACCTGAGGAACGGACACCGGGGGGTGATCATAGGGGGCCTCACACACATTCACGTTCCCACCCGCACCAGAAACACCCAACCTGAATGAGTCGTCCCAGGTCTCCTAGTTCAGGCTCTGCCCCCGCCGTCAGGTCGAACACCAGGATGACGTAGATGGGGGTCACGGACACAAGGTCGATGATGTTCAGAGGGTGCTGGAAGAACTTCCTCCGGTTTGGAGCAAGCAGGAGCCGCATCGCCACCTCAAACACAGAGGGAGAACTTCACTCGTGCGGCCACCTCAAGGAGCAGCAGCCCATCATCTCCTCACCTCAAAGGTGAACCAGCAGGTGCAGAATACCTCCAGCGCCTGCAGAGATGCGTCCTCCAGCAGTGTCCCCTCCCCGTCCAGGTTCTGGAGGAAGACCAGAGGTGTTAGAAGACTAAAGGGAGGTTAACTGGAACACGGCGCTAAAGTGATGCTGACGTGACGCTAATGTGATGCTAACGTGACGCTAACGTCATGTATGGATCCTGAAAACCCTGGAGACAGAAGCTGGAAGGGGGAGCAGCATCCCAGAAGAAACCGGTCCATGTTGTACAACCTGGACACACCCGTCCTCCCACAATCCCCCACTCAGCACTTAACCTCAGTGAAACAGTCCAGGTTCACAAGGTAAAACAGTCTGGTTTCACTCAGTGAACAGTCCAGGTTCACACAGTGAAACAGTCCAGGTTCACGCAGTGAAACAGTCCAGGTTCACACAGTGAAACAGTCCAGGTTCACGCAGTGAAACAGTCCAGGTTCACGCAGTGAAACAGTCCAGGTTCACGCAGTGAAACAGTCCAAGTTCACGCAGTGAAACAGTCCAGGTTCACGCAGTGAAACAGTCCAGGTTCACGCAGTGAAACAGTCCAAGTTCACGCAGTGAAACAGTCCAGGTTCACGCAGTGAAACAGTCCAGGTTCACGCAGTGAAACAGTCCAAGTTCATGCAGTGAAACAGTCCAGGTTCACGCAGTGAAACAGTCCGGTTTCACTCAGTGAAACAGTCCAGGTTCACACAGTGAAACAGTCCAGGTTCACAAGGTGAAACAGTGTGGGTTCACAAGGTAAAACAGTCTGGTTTCACTCAGTGAACAGTCCAGGTTCACACAGTGAAACAGTCCAGGTTCACAAGGTGAAACAGTCCAGGTTCACGCAGTGAAACAGTCCAGGTTCACGCAGTGAAACAGTCCAGGTTCACGCAGTGAAACAGTCCAAGTTCACGCAGTGAAACAGTCCAGGTTCACGCAGTGAAACAGTCCAGGTTCACGCAGTGAAACAGTCCAGGTTCACGCAGTGAAACAGTCCATGTTCATGCAGTGAAACAGTCCAGGTTCACGCAGTGAAACAGTCCGGTTTCACTCAGTGAAACAGTCCAGGTTCACACAGTGAAACAGTCCAGGTTCACAAGGTAAAACAGTCTGGTTTCACTCAGTGAACAGTCCAGGTTCACGCAGTGAAACAGTCCAGGTTCACGCAGTGAAACAGTCCAGGTTCACGCAGTGAAACAGTCCAGGTTCACGCAGTGAAACAGTCCAGGTTCACGCAGTGAAACAGTCCAGGTTCACGCAGTGAAACAGTCCAAGTTCACGCAGTGAAACAGTCCAGGTTCACGCAGTGAAACAGTCCAGGTTCACGCAGTGAAACAGTCCAAGTTCACGCAGTGAAACAGTCCAGGTTCACGCAGTGAAACAGTCCAGGTTCACGCAGTGAAACAGTCCATGTTCACGCAGTGAAACAGTCCAGGTTCACGCAGTGAAACAGTCCAGGTTCACGCAGTGAAACAGTCCATGTTCATGCAGTGAAACAGTCCAGGTTCACGCAGTGAAACAGTCCAGGTTCACGCAGTGAAACAGTCCAGGTTCATGCAGTGAAACAGTCCAGGTTCACGCAGTGAAACAGTCCTGGTTCACTCAGTGAAACAGTCCAGGTTCACTCAGTGAAACAGTCCAGGTTCACAAGGTGAAACAGTGTGGGTTCACAAGGTGAAACAGTGTGGGTTCACAAGGTAAAACAGTCTGGTTTCACTCAGTGAACAGTCCAGGTTCACACAGTGAAACAGTCCAGGTTCACAAGGTGAAACAGTCCAGGTTCACGCAGTGAAACAGTCCAGGTTCACGCAGTGAAACAGTCCAGGTTCACACAGTGAAACAGTCCAAGTTCACGCAGTGAAACAGTCCAGGTTCACGCAGTGAAACAGTCCAGGTTCACGCAGTGAAACAGTCCAAGTTCACGCAGTGAAACAGTCCAGGTTCACGCAGTGAAACAGTCCAGGTTCACGCAGTGAAACAGTCCAAGTTCATGCAGTGAAACAGTCCAGGTTCACGCAGTGAAACAGTCCGGTTTCACTCAGTGAAACAGTCCAGGTTCACACAGTGAAACAGTCCAGGTTCACTCAGTGAAACAGTCCAGGTTCACACAGTGAAACAGTCCAGGTTCATGCAGTGAAACAGTCCAGGTTCACTATGTGAAACAGTCCAGGTTCACGCAGTGAAACAGTCCGGTTTCACTCAGTGAAACCCAAACCGGTGCTCCACCAGAGCGTCTGGACACGACTACATCCTGCCTGTGATGGTCGTGAAGCCTTCAGCAGTGAGATCAAACCAGTTTGTGGGGGTTTTTTTTCAGATTGAAGGCGTTGAATGGATGAAGCAGCCAGACTGAACTAAATCTACTGAAGAATGAACCTACAGGTGAAGGAGGTTCAGGAAGAACCAGTGACTGAGTCACCATCACTGGAGTAAGCTGATGGAACCGTTCAGAAGGTCCACAACAGACGTTCCAGAGGACCTCGGCCATCGAGAAGG
>CM023609.1:27592489-27669989 GCA_013358685.1 Antennarius maculatus | reverse complement strand
GCACGAACTCCACCTGGTTCTCCCAGGTGTTCCTCATTTCCCCACCGTGGAGGACCCCCCAGGTGTTCCTCACCTGCACCCCGTGCAGCACCACGGTGTTCCTCGCCCTCCTGACGGAGGCCAGGCCGGTGGAGGTGCGGTGGGTGGAGGCGCGGTGGGTGGAAGTGGCGGCGGCGCGCGCCGCCAGCATGATCTTGCAGTAGGTGTAGAGCAGCGTCAGCGCCACGGACGACAGGTAGAAGACGTCGAACGCCACGTTCTTGTAGTAGATGGAGCGGTGGCGGAACAGCCGGGGGTGGTCGCAGAAGATGTTGCTGCGGAACAGGCCCGGGGGGCCGTGCACCAGGGTGATCAGCAGGTCGGACACGGGGGGCGTGGCGGTGAGCACCAGCACCAGGCCGATGAGCAGCAGCGTGCGGCGGACGGTGCACAGCCGGGCGTAGTGCAGCGGGAAGCAGATGGAGGCGTAGCGCTCCACCGCCATACCCGCCAGCAGCAGGGGGGTGGAGCGCGTGGTCAGAACGGCCGTCATCACCTGCGGGACACAGGAGGGCCCGGTCAGCTGTTCAGAACCCACCTCCGGCAGGGACGCCGGACGGGGGGGAGGAGCCTCACCAGGCCGCAGCACACGGAGGCGGGGATCTTCCTGAAGATGTAGCTGACCACGTAGAGGGCGGTGACCAGGCTGAGCTGCAGCGCGTCGTTCATCACCATGCAGATGAACATGATGTAGCGGGGGTTCTCCCGGAACCGGCTGGGGGGAGAACACGCTAGCACACTAAGATGCAAGGCTGACATGTTAAGCTGCAGCGCTAACACGTTAAGCTGCAGCGCTAACACGTTAAGCTGCAGCGCTAACACGCTAAACTGCAGCGCTAACACGTTAAGCTGCAGCGCTAACACGCTAAGCTGCAGCGCTAACACGTTAAGCTGCAGCGCTAACATGTTAAGCTGCAGCGCTAACACGCTAAGCTGCAGCACTAACACGTTAAGCTGCAGCACTAACATGTTAAGCTGCAGTGCTAACATGTTAAGCTGCAGTGCTAACACGTTAAGCTGTAGCACTAACACATTAAGCTGCAGTGCTAACATGCTAAGCTGTAGCACTAACACGTTGAGCTGCATGGTTAAAATGCTCAGCTGCACAGCTAAGACGCTAAGCTGCACTGCTAACATGCTAGGGCCCTACTGGATGACTTAGCTCGATGCTACCTGTGTTAGCACCTGATGGGGCCCACCTGTGCTGCAGGAAGGTGTGCACCATGCTGCCGTTGATTATGCTGAGGGCCAACCACACCAGCATGGCCACGATGTTCTTGGTCAGAGCATTAGCAAAGCTGTCCTTGGTCCCGCCCACAGCGCCGCCCCCCAGGACAGAGCTGGAGTTACTGGTCAGCAGGTCCAGAGGGGTGGAGGAGCTGGAGGACCACATCTCCTTTCAGGCTGGGGGGGCTGACGGGCTGGGGGGGCGCACTCACTGAGGCAGCTTCAGGGTCGCTTCCATGTAGAACGTCTGAGGAGAACCTGAAGGATCGATGGAAGAGACGAAATGTTCAGGACCGCTGAGGGAACGACTGAAGTCATGAAGCTACAGCGAGAACAAACAAACAAACAATCAAACAAAACAAAAAGTATATAAAACAACAAACCTACCAACCAACAAACAAACCAGCAAACAACTGAACAAACAAACAAAACGACAAACAAACAACAAACAAACAAAACAACAAACGAAGAGCTTGGCTCAAATCTGACAACAGGAAAAAATTTAGAGCTGGAGACCAGAGAAAACTCAGGTTAGTAGAACAAAAGGACAGAAGACACACCCTCACCTGTCTGAGCCTCACTTGTCAGAGCCTCACCTGTTAGAGCCTCACCTGTCTGAGCCTCACTTGTCAGAGCCTCACCTGTTAGAGCCTCACCTGTCTGAGCCTTACCTGTCTGAGCCTTACCTGTAGAGCTTCAACTGTTAGAGCCTCACCTGTCACAGCCTAACCTATTAGAGCTTCAACTGTCTGAGCCTCACCTGTCAGAGCCTCACCTGTTAGAGCCTCACCTGTCACAGCCTCACCTGTTAGAGCCTCACCTGTCACAGCCTCACCTGTTAGAGCTTCACCTGTTAGAGCCTCACCTGTCAGAGCCTCACCTGTCAGAGCCTCACCTGTCACAGCCTCACCTGTCAGAGCCTCACCTGTCTGAGCCTTACCTGTTAGAGCTTCAACTGTTAGAGCCTCACCTGTCACAGCCTAACCTATTAGAGCTTCAACTGTCTGAGCCTCACCTGTCACAGCCTCACCTGTTAGAGCCTCACCTGTCACAGCCTCACCTGTTAGAGCTTCACCTGTTAGAGCCTCACCTGTCAGAGCCTCACCTGTCAGAGCCTCACCTGTCACAGCCTCACCTGTCAGAGCCTCACCTGTTAGAGCCTCACCTGTCACAGCCTCACCTGTCACAGCCTAACCTATTAGAGCTTCAACTGTCTGAGCCTCACCTGTCAGAGCCTCACCTGTTAGAGCCTCACCTGTCACAGCCTCACCTGTTAGAGCCTCACCTGTCACAGCCTCACCTGTTAGAGCTTCACCTGTTAGAGCCTCACATGTCACTGCCTCACCTGTTAGAGCTTCACCTGTCAGAGCCTCACCTGTTAGAGCCTCACCTGTCTGAGCCTCACCTGTTAGAGCCTCACCTGTCACAGCCTCACCTGTTAGAGCCTCACCTGTCACAGCCTCACCTGTTAGAGCTTCACCTTTCACAGCCTCACCTGTTAGAGCTTCACCTGTTAGAGCCTCACATGTCACAGCCTCACCTGTCACAGCCTCACCTGTCACAGCCTTACCTGTTAGAGCCTCACCTGTTAGAGCCTCACATGTCACTGCCTCCCCTGTTAGAGCTTCACCTGTTAGAGCCTCACCTGTTAGAGCCTCACCTGTCACTGCCTCACCTGTTAGAGCCTCACCTGTCACAGGCTCACCTGTTAGAGCCTCACCTGTCACTGCCTCACCTGTTAGAGCCTCACCTGTCACAGGCTCACCTGTTAGAGCCTCACATGTCACTGCCTCACCTGTTAGAGCCTCACCTGTCACTGCTTCACCTGTTAGAGCCTCACCTGTCACAGGCTCACCTGTTAGAGCCTCACCTGTCACTGCCTCACCTGTTAGAGCCTCACCTGTCACAGGCTCACCTGTTAGAGCCTCACATGTCACTGCCTCACCTGTTAGAGCCTCACCTGTCACAGCCTCACCTGTCACAGCCTCACCTGTCACAGTCTCAGCTGTCACAGCCTTACCTGTTAGTGCCTCACCTGTTAGAGCCTCACCTGTCTGAGTCTCCTCCTCCTCCTCCTCCTTTTGTCCTCCTGGTTCTCATTTATAGGGATGTGTGGATCTATGTTTGTGTGACAATCAGGTTGTCATAGCAATGGTGTGAGGTGATGATGTCACAGGTTGTGACGAACCCACAGATGCTGATTTATTGTTTATTGTACATTCAGGATGAGGATCATTCACTCAAACATGTAAACAAACAAACACACAAAACATGTTGACATTAAGTGTTGTTTACAAACACATCTGTTGGAGGGAAACTATAAAAACTTAAAGTTTAGACGTTTGAACTGAACTTTATTGATGGTGTGAACGGAGACAAATGTTCACTTGTTTCTACTAAATCATTAATTACATCATTAATGGACTTGACACTAACCCTTAACCCCTGATCCCTAACCCTAACCCCAACCCATTAACCCTAACCCTAACCCCTAACCTCTAACCCATAACCTAACCTTCACCTGGTTTCTACTGAATGAAGTGGGTTTTCTTGTGTTAACCGGGGGTCACATGAGATCATGTTTACCAGTTCTGTGATTGGTTGATCAGTAATCAATGAAGTTGCCTGACAGGATGTTGAGACTCTCATTTCTGTCCACCTGATGCAGATGATGTGATTCTTTATAGTGGTTTAGTCATAACCTACGGGGTGTGGTGGTCACTTCCTGTTGGCTGACCCGGGGTGGGGGGGTCACTGGGCCACTTCCTGCTGGCTGACCCGGGGTGGAAGGGGTCACTGGGTTCACTTCCTGCTGGCTGACCCGGGGTGGGGGGGTCACTGGGTTCACTTCCTGCTTGCTGACCCATGGTGGGGGCGTCACTGGGCCACTTCCTGCCGGCTGACCCGGGGTGGGCGGGGTCACTGGGCCATTTCCTGCTGGCTGATCCAGGGTGGGCGGGGTCATTGGGCCACTTCCTGCTGGCTGACCCGGGGCCTGCTGCTCCAGAAGCGCTTCTTGAGGTACCTCCTGAACTTGGGGTCTCGGATGCCGTAGATGACGGGGCTCAGGAAGCGGGGCAGCATGTACACGATGATGTAGTTGGCAAAGCGGATCTCCAGGATGCGTCCAGGGAAGATGAGGTGCAGGACACTCTCCACGCTGGGGGAGATGTAGGACAGCATGCACATGGCCAGCTGCAGCCCGTGCAGCAGGATGGTGTTCCGGGCCCTCTGGGCCGACATGGTCTCGGTGGACAGGGCTCTGGCAGCAAACAGGATCCTCAGGTAGGTGAAGACCAGCGTCAGGAACACGCAGGAGAAGTAGATGATGTCGAAGGCCTGGCGTTTGACCGCCAGCACCGGGTCCTTGAAGACGTTCTGCCTCAGGCAGAAGACGGACTGGTGGAAGAAGGCCAGCGACTCGGTGGCGAGCGTGACGAACAGGTCGGTGATGTCTGGCGCCACGCTGATGAACCAGATCAGCCCGATCACCACGTAGGTCCGCCTCACCGTGCAGATCTGTGCGTGGCGCAGCGGCTCGCAGATGGTGATGTAGCGCTCGATGGCCATGCTGGCCAGGTTGACGGGCGTGTTCCTGGTGGTGAAGACGGCCAGCAGGATGAAGAAGCAGCAGAAGGACACGTTGATCCGGTAGAAGATGTAGCTGAGCAGGAAGAGCATGACGGTGACGGTGAGCTGCACTCCGTCGTTGATCACCATGTGGATGAACAGGATGTAGCGAGGGTCCTCATAGAACGTCTGCAAGGTGTACACACAGGGGGCGGGGTTAGAAGAATATCTGTAGGATGCACACACAGGGGGCGGGGTTAAAAGACCAGTCGGCTGCAGCTGGACCGAAACTCGGCCCTTGGTGTGTGTGTGTGTGTGTGTGTGTGTGTGTGTGTGTGTGTGTGTGTGTGTGTGTGTGTGTGTGTGTGTGTGTGTGTGTGTATGTGTGTGTGTGCACCTGGTGTCTGAAAAAGGTCACCACCAGGGTTCCGTTGATGTAACTGAGGATGAGCCAGAACAGAACCACGATCAGGTTCTTGATGACGGCTGTGGTGTAGGTGTCTCTGACAACCTGTCCAACAGAGGAGACGAGTCAGGACCAGGACCTGGACCAGGACCAGAACCTGCACTAGGACCTGAACTCAGACCAGAACCAAGACCCGGACAAGGAAAAGGACCTGGACCAGGATCAGAACCAGAACCAGTAGGGTACAGCACACCTCACCACTGTCTTACAGTCCTCATACATGTCCTGCACCACTCTAACATACTTCTCTGAGACTCCAGACTTCCTCATACAATACCACAGTTCCTCTCTGGGCACCCTGTCATAAGCTTTCTCCAGATCTACAAAAACACAATGCAGCTCCGTCTGGCCTTCTCTGTACTTCTCTATCAACATCCTCAAAGCAAATACTGCATCTGTAGTACTCTTTTTTGGCATGAAACCATACTGCTGCTCACAAATGTTCACTTCTGCCCTTAGTCTAGCTTCCACTACTCTTTCCCATAACTTCATTGTATGGCTCATCAGCTTTATTCCTCTGTAGTTGCCACAACTCTGCACGTCTCCCTTGTTCTTAAAAATGGGCACCAGCACACTTCTCCTCCACTCCTCAGGCATCTTCTCACTATCTAAGATCCTGTTGAACAACCCAGTCAGAAACTCTACTGCCACCTCTCCTAGACACTTCCAAACCTCTACAGGTATATCATCAGGACCGACTGCCTGTCCACTCTTCATCCTCTTCAATTCCCTCCTCACTTCGTCCTGACTGATCTTTGCTTCTTCCTGGACCACAACAGTCACCTCTTCTAGTCTTTGTTCTCTCTCATTTTCCACGTTCATCAACTCTTCAAAGTACTCTTTCCATCTTCCCATCACACTACTGACACCTGTCAATAGACTTCCATCCCTATCCTTAATCACCCTAACCTGCTGCACGTCCTTCCCAAGCTGTCTCTCTGTCTTGCCAGCCTGTATAGATCAGTCTCTCCCTCCTTACTGTCCAACCTAGCATACAAGTCATCATAAGCTTCTTGTTTGGCCTTTGCTACCTCTACCTTCACCGTACACTGCATCTCCCTGTAGTCCTGTCTACTGTCCTCAGTCCTCTCAGTGTCCCACTTCTTCTTAGCTAACCTCTTTCTTTGTATACACTCCTGTACCTCCTCATTCCACCACCAAGTCTCCTTATCTACTTTCCTTCCAGATGACACACTAAGTCCTCTCCTACCTGTCTCCTTGATCACATTAGCTGTAGTTGTCCAGTCATCTGGAAGCACCTCCTGACCACCCAGAGCCTGTCTTAACTCCTTCCTAAAGGTCATGCAACACTCTTCCTTTTTCCACCATTTCGTCCTCTGCTCTGCCTTTGCCGTCTTCATCTTCCTCACCACCAGAGTCATCCTACACACCACCATCCTATGCTGTTTGGCTACACTCTCGCCTACCACTACTTTACAGTCACTGATCTCCATCAGATTACACCGTCTACACAAGATGTAGTCTACCTGTGTGCTCCTACCACCACTCTTATAGGTCATCCTATGTTCCTGCCTCTTCTGGAAGAAAGTATTCACTATAGCCATTTCCATCCTTTTTGCAAAGTCAACCACCATCTGTCCTTCTGCGTTCCTCTCCTGGATACCAAACCTGCCCATCACCTCCTCATCACCTCTGTTTCCTGCACCAACATGTCCATTGAAGTCTGCCCCAATGACAAGTCTCTCACTTCTTGGTATGCTCTGCATCACTTAAGCAAAGTCCAACCAGAATTTCTCCTTCCTTCTAACAACATTGAACATCACACCTTCTATTTCTAGCTTCAGACTCATCACTCTATCTGACACTCTTTTTACCTCCAGGACATTCCTAACAAACTCCTCCTTCAAGATAACTCCTACTCCATTTCTCTTCCCATCTACACCATGATAGAACAACTTGAACCCTGCTCCTAAACTTCTAGCCTTGCTACCTTTCCACCTGGTGTCCTGTACACACAGTATGTCTACCTTTCTCCTCTGCATCATGTCGACCAACTCTCTACCTTTTCCTGTCATAGTTCCAACATTCAACGTCCCTACTCTCAGTCCTATACTCTTGGCGCTCCTCTTCTCTCTCTTCCTACGGACACACTTTCCTCTTCTCCTTCTTCAACCAACAGTAGTCCAGTTTCCACCGGCGCCCTGTAGGTGAACAGCACTGATGGCGGTCGTTGTTAACCCGGGCCTCGATCAATCCGGTATGGAAGTCATAGGTTCGATTCACATATTAATTTGGCAAAAGCGACTGTCGACCAGTAAACAGTTTGTTGACCACACCTGATAAAATGTCACATTTCCTCCAGGACCCATGGGTGAGCTCATCTTTCACGAGAACCTGTTTACAGGAAGTAAACAGTAAACAACAGGATTATTAACTCCCTGAGCGACACAAACGATCAAACAAACAAACAGCTGCTCACATCGGGGTTTGACCCCCAACAAAGACCAGAAGCTGAAACGGGTTCAGGGTCATTTTGCCCTCAGCGCTGCCTTCCAGGCGTAGCAGCCTGGCGTTCAGCCCCTGAAGATCCTCCTGCTCGTCTTCCTCTTACGTTTGTTTCCCTGGTGACAGGAACGACGGCTAGTCTCCTGGGTGTCGTTGGAGACGTGTTCTGCTGTTCTCAGCGATTTGGTTCTAATAATTTGTTAATATTCCGTTAATATTCCATTAGTATTATGATAATATTCTGTTAATATTCCTTTAGTATTCTGTTAATATTCCGTTAATATTCCGTTAATATTCCTTTAGTATTACGTTAATATTACTTTAATATTCCGTTAGTATTACTTTAATATTCCATTAATATTCCTTTATTATTACGTTAATATTACATTAATATTACGTTAATATGACGTTACTATTCTGTCAGCCTCAGACTTTAAACTGATCTTCATGACGCTGCTGATGTGAACTCTGGTCACACAGATAAAATCACACCAAGGTGGGTCAGAAACCCTGGACAAAAGTAGAGAGGAGCACAGACTTTTGTCCGTGGACGTTCTTTTTTCTGTCTTCCAGAGAACGTGACCAAACACACATCTGCTGGAGAAACTGAACCAGAATCCGATCACCTGCAAGCAGAAACATCAGAACCCGCCAGGTGGTGTCAGATCAGAGAGAAGAACAAGAAGAAGAAGAAGAAGAGGAAAGGAACAGGGTCAACCAACAAGCATCTTCATCTCCTTAGCAAACACCTTCATCACCAGGAGCCTGACCACAGATTGAAGAGCTGGACCTGAGTCCTACCTGAGTCCTAAGTGAGTCCTACCTGAGTCCTACTTGAGTCTTACCTGAGTCTGGCGGGACGTCACACAGTGGCGCCGTAGGAGCTGCAACCCGCCTGAGTTCGGCGCAGACCCTGGAGCAGACGCTCCTCACAGCGGCTTTATGAAGCTCACGCCTCCTCATCCTTACGTGGTGATGAAGGGCGTTGGTGACATCAGCTTCCGGTCTGACGTGGAGCTGCTGCTTCCTCATTGGATGACAGGAATCAACAGGTTTAACCAATGACAAGAGTCCAATCCGACCTGGTGCTGAGGTGGACGAGCCCAGCTCTGGTCAGTGAATGCATCACGTGGGACGAGCCCAGCTCTGGTCAGTGAATGCATCACGTGGGACGAGCCCAGCTCTGGTCAGTGAATGCATCAGGTGGTGTGTCTGTCTCTGTTTTGATTGGTCGTTGCTTCACCTCGAAACAATACCATCTGGCGCCGCTCACACCAGGTGCTAGGATTCACGCGTGGACACCATGGGAACATGCAGTGATGCATTCTGGGACTGCAGTGTTTTGTTGGCGTGACGGGGTGTGTGTGTGTGTGTGTGTGTGTGTGTGTGTGTGTGTGTGTGTGTGTATGTAGGGAGGGGTGCTCTTTAAATCAATGCGTTTCAAAAGCTCCGGAGACAAACAGATGCTACAGGCAAATTTAAATCCTCAATCATGACAAAAGAAGGTTGACTCGATGATGTCATCAATGATGTCATCACTGTTGAATACATAAACATGAGTAGAATGTTGACATTAGTTAATGCCAGCTAGCACCATGTGGTTTCAGCATTCTGAGCTAAAGTTAGCTAATGTCAGCTAACATGTTTCAGCATTCTGAGCTAAAGTTAGCTAATGTCAGCTGTAATACATGTTGTTTCAACATTCTGAGCTAAAGTTAGCTAATGTCAGCTAACATGTTTCAACATTCTGAGCTAAAGTTAGCTAATGTCAGCTAACATGTTTCATCATTCTGAGCTAAAGTTAGCTAATGTCAGCTAACATGTTTCAACATTCTGAGCTAAAGTTAGCTAATGTCAGCTAACATGTTTCAACATTCTGAGCTAAAGTTAGCTAATGTCAGCTAACATGTTTCAACATTCTGAGCTAAAGTTAGCTCATGTCAGCTGACATGTTTCAACATTCTGAGCTAAAGTTAGCTAATGTCAGCTAACATGTTTCATCATTCTGAGCTAAAGTTAGCTAATGTCAGCTAACATGTTTCAACATTCCGAGCTAAAGTTAGCTAATGTCAGCTAACATGTTTCAACATTCCGAGCTAAAGTTAGCTAATGTCAGCTAACATGTTTCAACATTCTGAGCTACAGTTAGCTAATGTCAGCTAACATGTTTCAACATGCCGAGCTAAAGTTAGCTAATGTCAGCTAACATGTTTCAACATTCCGAGCTAAAGTTAGCTACTGTCAGCTAACATGTTTCAACATTCCGAGCTAAAGTTAGCTAATGTCAGCTGACAGTATGTGGGTAAAGCTAACATGTGACGCTCCTTCCTCTCAGGTGGGTTCCTGCTCTGAACCGTGTTGTCAGTAACGTGTTGACGTGTGAACCGTCGTCGGTGCTGAAGGTGTACTACCGGCATCCGTCCTACGTGACCTTTGACCCAGCAGTCAAACATGCGCCCCCTGGCGGAGGCAGAGACACACAACACAGACCTGGAGCATCAGCTGAGGGTTTATTAATGACCATGAAGAACCAAACAGATCGGGATCAGGATGTGTAAACAGAACCGATCCAGTTTCAGTCGCTCATTTGATCCAAACACGTCGACGTCATCAGCCGTTACCATGGAAACAGGAACCCGCGCAGACAAGCAGCTACATGTCTTGATCTCATTCTTTTGATTCCAAGCTTTTTCATCTTTTTTTCCTTGTCAGGGTTAAAGGTCTTTGTGGGCGTGGCTTCTGAGGGCGTGGTCACCCTCCAAACATTTCCAAGGCGAGAGCCAAACTCCTGATGTCCCTCGCACCACGGCAACGCCTGCAACGCCGCCAAGGTCACACACAGGTGTGTTTACCTCCTGTTTCCTTCCTGTCTACTTCCTGTTTCCTTCCTGTTTGTTTGCTCCCGTGTCGGGGGTCATGTCACAGGCGTGTCGGGGGTCATGTGACATGCATATCGAAGGTGACATGACACCTGTGTTGGGGGTCACGTGGCTCGCGTGTGGGGGTCATGTGACAGTCGAGTGAGAGGTCACGTGACACACGTGTGGGATCATGTGACACACGTGTCGGGGGTCACGTGACAGTCGAGTCAGAGGTCACGTGACACACGTGTGGGATCATGTGACACATGTGTCAGGGGCATGTGACAGGCGAGTCGGAGGTCACGTGACACGTGTGTCGGGTTGGTGCAGACCTGAACAGGTTCTAAGAGCCATGGACCGAGGCTTTGTGGGGCCCCCCACTGCAGAACAGGTACTTCCTGAGGTGCCTCCTGAAGGTCCTGTCCCTCACGCCGTACACCACAGGGCTGATGGCACGCGGCAGGATATGGATGATGATGTAACAGGCGAACTGGGAGTCGGACCGGTTCCTGGGGAAGCGCAGAAGCAGCGCCTGTCTCAGCAGCGGCTCGGCGTAGGTCGCCATGCACAGCAGCACCTGGAACCCGTGGAGAATAATGGTGTTCCTGGCCTTCCGGGCGTCTCCGCTCGCCGATTTGGCCGTGAACAGGATCCTGAAGTAGGTGTAGAAGATGACCAGCCAGACCACCACCAGGTAGACCACGTAGGTCACGTCCCTCTTCTGGACGATGCCGGGGTCGGGGAAGGCCGTCTCCCGCAGGCAGAACACTCGAGACCTGAAGAAGTCCAGAGGCTGCGTCGCCAAGGTGACAAACAGGTCAGGGAGGACAGACAGCATGCTGGTCGTCCACATCAGACCAATCAGCATCAGTGTCCTCCTGATGGTGCAGATGCGGGCGTGGCGTAGCGGCCTGCAGATGGCGATGTAGCACTCCATGGCCATGCAGGCTAGGTTCAGCGGCGTGTTCTCCGTGGCGAAGAGCGCGATCAGCACGAACACGCAGCACACGGACACCGGGATGCGGTACAGGATGTAGCTGATGACGAACAGGACGGAGGTGAGCGTCACCTGGATCAGGTCGTTCACCACCAGGTGGAAGAACAGGATGTAGCGCGGGTTCGTGTAGAACACCTGAGGAGAGCAGGACACGGGTGGGTCAGCAGGGGTCACCTGAGCCCCGCCCAGTCCTAAACAGTCTATCAAAGTGTTTTAAAAGTACAGATAAAAGGTGGTTTAATATCAGTATGGGGGGGGGGGGGGGGTTCAGAAACGTTTAGATCACCGTAAGTAATGAGATAAATATTTTGTCGCTCTATCAAGGAATTTCATTTTTCACGGTGGTCCTGGAACGTGTTAACCATGAGTAACGAGGGATTACTGCAGTTTGTTTAATCTGAAGTGTGTTTAATCTGCAGTGTGTTCTGACAGGAATGGTGAGATATTCCAGATTAAAGTCTCAAAGCATTCTGGGATTCTCCTCCAGCTCACAGGACACTGTTGTGATCAACAGTGAACTTCTAACCATTATAATCTGATCTACTGGGTTCTACTGTTTTCTATTGCGTTCTGTTGGTTCGGGTGAAGAACCAAGAGGGTCCAGTTGGTACTTTGTTCTGACTCCCCTTCATGACGTGACATCCTGCTGGAACAGGAAACAACCGACAGGAAGTAGAACTGAGCCTCAGAGTCACAGGAGGAGACGTCACGTCTGATTCTGGATGTCTGTGTTTCAATTTGGATTATTTTTGCTTTGTTCAGATGTGATGGTGAACGTGACGGTGAACATGATGGTGAACGTGATGGTGAACATGATGGTGAACGTGATGGTGAACGTGATGGTGAACATGATGGTGAACGTGATGGTAAACGTGATGGTGAACACGTACCTCGTGTCTGGTGAAGGTCTGGATGAGGCCGACATTGATGTAGTGGATGGAGATCCCCAGAACAATGACGATCACATTCTTAGTCACCGCTTTGGTGAAGGAGTCCCGGTACTGGATCACCATGGTAACGTTAGCTGATGACACATTCATGGTGATGGGCTGGGGGGGCACACACACTCTCACACACACACATACGCACGCACGCACGCACACACACACACACACACACTCACACACACACACACACACACACACACACACACACACACACACACACACACACACACACACAGGCAGCAAATCAGAGTGGGGATCAGTGACACACACACACACACATACACACACACACACGCCTGTTCTCCCTGACAAAGAGACAAACAAAGAGACTCGAACCAACAACCCAACGCCCAGAACCATCAACCCGTTCCCAACATAGCATTAGAACCAGTTCAGAACCAACCAGTCGCTCTAGACGTGAACCCGGTTCTAGCTGGACCCGCATCAGGACCCGCATCAGGACCAGGACTTCTGCAGGAGACCCATCTGACTGTTTGTCATCACATACAGCAGAGCTCACCTAGAACCAGGACCAGGACTGGATCAGGTCGGAGCCCGGTTCAGCTCCAGACTTTCCGGTCGGAGGCTCCAGGTGTGATCGTCAGCGTTTGGGCGTGAAGAGGAGCAGCGCTGTCCTCCAGGCGCTGCAGACAAACCCCCCAGCAAGTCTGACAAGGCTTTATAAAGGGACACAGCCGGGCCAGAACCCTCCTGGTGTCTGCGCCACACGTGGGAACCACGTGACTCCACAGGTAGTAGGTCACGTGACCGCAGTCTGTGGAACACGCCCCTTGACGGGATGTTTAGTGTGGGCTCGCCTGAACCCCCCCACATCAAGGTGAGCTGGACTCCTGGCCCCGTTCAGGTCTGACAGCAGCTTCCAACGGTCCAAAGATCCCCAAGAGGACTGACCCAGTGTTTAGACGGTTCCGTTAGGACTAACCCAGTGTTTAGATGGTTCCGTTAGGAGTGACCCAGTTTTTAGATGGTTCCGTTAGGAGTGACCCAGTTTTTAGATGGTTCCGTTAGGACTAACCCAGTTTTTAGATGGTTCCGTTAGGACTGACCCAGTGTTTAGATGGTTCCGTTAGGACTAACCCAGTGTTTAGATGGTTCCGTTAGGAGTGACCCAGTTTTTAGATGGTTCCGTTAGGACTGACCCAGTTTTTAGATGGTTCCGTTAGGACTGACCCAGTGTTTAGATGGTTCCGATAGTCTTGGGTCACCAGACCCGGGTCAGACCAGTGGGTTTAGGTCAGGGCTGCTGCAGGCCTCCGCCAGAGCGTTCTGGGGGGGTTCTGGGGGGTGTTGGTGCTCAGCAGGCAGCAGCTGCCTTGTTGTCCTCCTTTCCAGAGGAACCTTTGGGGAGCCTCTGACATCTCCAGGAGTCCTCAGTGGTTCCAGCAGTCAGACTCCACAGCGTCTCCCCGGACCCATCAGTGAAGGTCAGCCGCTCTGGGGGGGTTGTTCTGGGGCAGCCAGCAGGAACACGCCTGGCGTCTGCAGAGAGTTCACCGTGGAACAACGCGTCACAGAGCCGTCGTCTGGAGGCCTGACATTTCATCTGCTCATTATGCTGAGAAGATCAACAGCTGGTCCACAGGGACGAGGACAACAAGACGTCCTCCCCCAGGAGAGGAGCTGCAGCTCAGCTTCACCTCAGGACCAAAGGTCAACTCAAGTTGTTGAGTTCACTACCAGGGAGGAGGTTCTGGCAGGACTTCAGGGCTGGGTTCCTTCATCAGGTCACCCACCACGGCTGCACCACTGCCTTTAATCTGTCCATCACCACTGTCTCTAATCCGTCCATCACCACTGTCTCTAATCCGTCACCACTGTCTCTAATCCATCATGGCTGTCCTCACCACTGTCTCTAATCCATCATGGCTGTCCTCACCACTGTCTCTAATCCATCATGGCTGTCCTCACCACTGTCTCTAATCCATCATGGCTGTCCTCACCACTGTCTCTAATCCATCATGACTGTCTTCACCACTGTCTCTAATCCATCATGACTGTGCACCACTGTCTCTAATCCATCATGGTTGTCCTGACCACTGTCTCTAATCCATCATGACTGTCTTCACCACTGTCTCTAATCCATCATGGTTGTCCTGACCACTGTCTCTAATCCATCATGGCTGTCCTCACCACTGTCTCTTATCTATCATGACTGTCTTCACCACTGTCTGTAATCCATCAAGACTGTCATCACCACTGTCTCTAATCCATCATGGTTGTCCTGACCACTGTCTCTAATCCATCATGGCTGTCTGTCCTCACCACTGTCTCTTATCTATCATGACTGTCTTCACCACTGTCTGTAATCCATCACGACTGTCATCACCACTGTCTCTAATCCATCATGACTGTCTTCACCACTGTCTCTAATCCATCATGGCTGTCTGTCCTCACCACTGTCTCTTATCTATCATGACTGTCTTCACCACTGTCTGTAATCCATCACGACTGTCATCACCACTGTCTCTAATCCATCATGGCTGTCTGTCCTCACCACTGTCTCTTATCTATCATGACTGTCTTCACCACTGTCTGTAATCCATCATGACTGTCATCACCACTGTCTCTAATCCATCATGACTGTCTTCACCACTGTCTCTAATCCATCATGACTGTCTTCACCACTGTCTCTAATCCATCATGACTGTCTTCACCACTGTCTGTAATCCATCATGACTGTCTTCACCACTGTCTCTAATCCATCATGACTGTCCTCACCACTGTCTCTAATCCATCATGACTGTCATCACCACTGTCTCTAATCCATTATGGTTGTCCTCACCACTGTCTCTAATCCATCATGTCTGTCCTCACCACTGTCTCTAATCCATCATGGCTGTCCTCACCACTGTCTCTAATCCATCATGGCTGTCCTCACCACTGTCTCTAATCCATCATGGCTGTCCTCACCACTGTCTCTAATCCATCATGGCTGTCCTCACCACTGTCTCTAGACCTGCTGCACTGATTTCCCATCAGCCCCCTGGAGGCTCAGGTGGTGGATGCTGTTGTGTTTGTGTGATCTTTGTTCTTTCGTTTTAATTCTTTCCATATTATTCTTGGAGGGAACCCATCAGTCTGGTCAGTCCTGTTTCTTTAAGACAGAGGTGTGCTGTGAGTCATGTGACCACTATCAGGAAGTGGATCCACTAAACTCGGCTGGAAGCGGTCTGCAGCCAATGGGTGAGTCCTTCAGTTCGTGTCTTTGTTGCTCCAGGCTGGATGTCGTCTCCTGTCTGTTCTGCTTCATCCGTTTCCTGTTTGTGTGTCCGCTGTTGATGATGTCATCACTCTGCTGCCTTTCTAGCGGTTTATTGGCTGATGAAGTTAGTTTAGCAACACGCTAAGTTGAGCAGCGTGAAGCTAACACTTGGATTAGTGTCTTTGCGTCTCATTGGTGTCGTCATTGTTTGGTTTCTTCAGTTTTACAAATGTTAGGTGTGAATTGCTTGTGCTAATTCCTGTATTTCCTGGTTTGCCGCCGGGCATCATGGGAGCTGCAGTCGTTATTGTTGAAGGACTGAATACATAATTTGCATTGACTTGATAAATTGCTATGTATATTTGGATTTGTATGAGATATGTAGTAAATATAATTTTTATTCATTATTATATATATGAATGTAATTCTAATTATGTTTATTGCATTATGTAGAGGTTCATAAATGATTTTGTATAGAATAGTAGTGACTATGTTTTATATAATTACTGCTTATTGTTGTGATGTTTTCTTATTAGTGAATCATTTCACAAACTTTCAGATTTATTCCCTACATCTCCTGATAGTTCCACTATTTTAACTCCTGCTGCTTCTGACTGAGAATAATAAAGCAAACAAAAGAAGACTTGTTGAGTAATATCCCTGGAACACCAGGTTACTGTTTCCATTGGGTGAAAAAGTGGAAATGACATTGTAACACTGTCTGGTGACGGTATACAGTAACACTGTCTGGTGACGGCCTACAGTAACACTGTCTGGTGACGGCCTACAGTAACACTGTCTGGTGACGGTATACAGTAACACTGTCTGGTGACGGCCTACAGTAACACTGTCTGGTGACGGCCTACAGTAACACTGTCTGGTGACGGAATACAGTAACACTGTCTGGTGACGGCCTACAGTAACACTGTCTGGTGACGGCATACAGTAACACTGTCTGGTGACGGTATACAGTAACACTGTCTGGTGACGGTATACAGTAACACTGTGTGGTGACGGCCTACAGTAACACTGTCTGGTGACGGTATACAGTAACACTGTCTGGTGACGGTATACAGTAACACTGTCTGGTGACGGCCTACAGTAACACTGTCTGGTGACGGCCTACAGTAACACTGTCTGGTGACGGAATACAGTAACACTGTCTGGTGACGGTATACAGTAACACTGTCTGGTGACGGCCTACAGTAACACTGTCTGGTGACGGCCTACAGTAACAATGTCTGGTGACGGTATACAGTAACACTGTCTGGTGACGGCCTACAGTAACACTGTCTGGTGACGGCTTACAGTAACACTGTCTGGTGACGGTATACAGTAACACTGTCTGGTGACGGCCTACAGTAACACCGGCTGGTGACGGCCTACAGTAACACTGTCTGGTGACGGCCTACAGTAACACCAACTGGTGACGGCCTACAGTAACACTGTCTGGTGATGGCCTACAGTAACACCGACTGATGAAGGCCTACAGTAACAATGGCTGGTGAGGGCCTACACTAATACCGGCTGGTGACGGCCTACAGTAACAATGGCTGGTGACGGAATATAGTAACACTGTCTGGTGACGGCCTACATTAACACTGTTTGGTGACGGCCTACAGTAACACCGGCTGGTGACGGCCTACAGTAACACTGTCTGGTGACTGAATATAGTAACAATGGCTGGTGACGGCCTACACCAATACCGGCTGGTGACGGCTTACAGTAACACCGGCTGGTGACGGCCTACAGTAACATTGTCTGTTGACGGTATACAGTAACTCTGTCTGGTGATGGCCCACAGTAACACTGTCTGGTGACGGCCTACAGTAACACCGGCTGATGACGGCCTACAGTAACACTGTCTGGTGACGGCTTACAGTAACACTGTCTGGTGACAGCCTACAGAAACACCGTCTGGTGACGGCCTACAGTAACACTGTCTGTTGACGGCCTACAGTAACACTGTCTGGTGACGGCCTACAGTAACACCGGCTGGTGACGGCCTACAGTAACACTGTGTGGTGACGGCCTACAGTAACACCGGCTGGTGACGGCCTACAGTAACACTGGCTGGTGACGGCCTACAGTAACACTGTCTGGTGACGGCCTACAGTAACACTGTCTGGTGATGACTTAAAGTAACACTGTCTGGTGACGGCTTACAGTAACACTGGCTGGTGACGGCCTACAGTAACACCGTCTGGTGACGGCCTACAGTAACACTGTCTGTTGACGGCCTACATTAATACCAGCTGGTGACGGCCTACAGTAACACTGTGTGGTGACGGCCTACAGTAACACCGGCTGGTGACGGCCTACAGTAACACTGTCTGTTGACGGCCTACATTAATACCAGCTGGTGACGGCCTACAGTAACACTGTGTGGTGACGGCCTACAGTAACACCGGCTGGTGACGGCCTACAGTAACACTGTCTGGTGACGACTTACAGTAACACTGTCTGGTGACGGCCTACAGTAACACTGTCTGGTGACAACCTACAGTAACACGTCTGGTGACGGCCTACAGTAACACTGTATGGTGACGGCCTACAGTAACACGTCTGGTGACGGCCTACAGTAACACTTTCTGGTGACGGCTTACAGTAACACTATCTGGTGACGGCTTACAGTAACACGTCTGGTGACGGCCTACAGTAACACTGTATGGTGACGGCCTACAGTAACACCGTCTGGTGACGGCCTACAGTAACACTGTCTGGTGACGGCCTACTGTAACACCGGCTGGTGACGGCTTACAGTAACACTGTCTGGTGACAGCCTACAGAAACACCGTCTGGTGACGGCCTACAGTAACACTGTCTGTTGACGGCCTACAGTAACACTGTGTGGTGACGGGCCTACAGTAACACCGGCTGGTGACGGCCTACAGTAACACTGTATGGTGACGGCCTACAGTAACACCGGCTGGTGACGGCCTACAGTAACACTGGCTGGTGACGGCCTACAGTAACACTGTCTGGTGACGGCCTACAGTAACACTGTCTGGTGACGGCCTACAGTAACACTTTCTGGTGACCGCTTACAGTAACACTGTCTGGTGACGGCCTACAGTAACACCGGCTGGTGACGGCCTACAGTAACACTGTATGGTGACGGCCTACAGTAACACGTCTGGTGACGGCCTACAGTAACACTTTCTGGTGACCGCTTACAGTAACACTGTTTGGTGACGGCCTACAGTAACACCGGCTGGTGACGGCCTACAGTAACACCGGCTGGTGACGGCTTACAGTAACAACGGCTGGTGACGGCCTACATTAACACTGTCTGGTGACAGCCTCCAGTAACACTGTCTGGCGACGGCCCACAGTAACACATCTGGTGACGGCTTACAGTAACACTGTCTGGTGACGGCCTACAGTAACACTGTCTGGTGACGGCCTACAGTAACACCGGCTGGTGATGGCCTACAGTAACACTGGCTGGTGACGGCCTACAGTAACACTGTCTGGTGACGGCCTATAGTAACACCGGCTGGTGACGGCTTACAGCAATACCGGCTGGTCACGGCTTACAGTAACACTGTCTGGTGAGGGCCTACAGTAACACTGGCTGGTGAAGGCTTACAGTAACACTGTCTGGTGACGGCCTACAGTAACACTGGCTGGTGATGGCTTACAGTAACACTGTCTGGTGACGGCCTACAGTAACACTGGCTGGTGACGGCTTACAGTAACACTGTCTGGTGACGGCCTATAGTAACACCGACTGGTGACGGCTTACAGTAACACCAGTTGGTGACGGCCTACCATCACACTAACTTGTGCCCCTGTAGGGCTGCATGGGGGTCATCCTGATAATCAGGAGCAGTAATTCATCTTAGAGCTAAAACATGGACGACTTTTCTGCATCCGGTTGTGAGGGCTAGGGTTAGGGTTATGGTTGTGAGGGTTAGGGTTAGGGTCAGGGTTGTGAGAGGTTAAGTTTAGGGTTGTGAGAGATTAGGGTTAGGGTTGTGAGGGTTAGGGTTAGGGTTGTGAGAGGTTAGGGTTAGGGTCGTGAGAGGTTAGGGTTAGGGTTAGGGTTGTGAGAGGTTAGGGTTGTGAGAGGTTAGGGTTAGGGTCGTGAGAGGTTAGGGTTAGGGTTGTGAGAGGTTAGGGTTGTGAAAGGTTAGGGTTAGGGTTGTGAGAGGTTAGGGTTAGGGTTGTGAGAGGTTAGGGTTGTGAGAGGTTAAGGCTAGGGTTGTGAGGGTAAGGGTTAGGGTTAGGGTTGTGAGCGGTTAGGGTTGTGAGAGGTTAGGGTTAGGGTTGTGAGAGGTTAGGGTTAGGGTTGTGAAAGGTTAGGGTTGTGAGAGGTTAGGGTTCGGGTCGTGAGAGGTTAGGGTTTGGGTCGTGAGCGGTTGGGGTCAGGGTTAGGGTTGGGAGAGGTTAGGGTTAGGGTTAGGGTCGTGAGAGGTTAGGGTCTCACAACCTCTAGGGTTGTGAGAGGTTAGGGTTGTGAAAGGTTAGGGTTAGGGTTAGGGTCGTGAGAGGTCAGGGTTAGGGTTGTGAGAGGTTAGGGTAAGGGTTAGGGTTGTGAGAGGTTAAGGTTAGGGTTGTGAGAGGTTAGGGTTGTGAAAGGTTAGGGTTAGGGTCGTGAGAGGTTAGGGTCAGGGTTAGGGTTGTGAGAGGTTAGGGTTAGGGTTAGGGTTGTGAGAGGTTAAGGTTAGGGTTGTGAGAGGTTAGGGTTAGGGTCGTGAGAGGTTAGGTTTAGGGTCGTGAGAGGTTGGGGTCAGGGTTGTGAGAGGTTCGCGTTAGGGTTGTGAGAGGTTAGGGTGAGGGTTAGGGTTAGGGTCATGAGAGGTTAGGGTTAGGGTCGTGAGAGGTTGGGGTCAGGGTTAAGGCTGTGAGAGGTTAGCGTTAGGGTTGTGAGAGGTTAGGGTTAGGGTTGTGAGAGGTTAGGGTCAGGGTTAGGGTTGTGAGAGGTTAGGGTTAGGGTTGTGAGAGGTTAGGGTTAGGGTTGTGAGAGTTTAGGGTTCGGGTCGTGAGAGGTTAGGGTTAGGGTCGTGAGAGGTTAGTGTTAGGGTTGTGAGAGGTTAGGGTTAGGGTTGTGAGAGGTTAGGGTTAGGGTCGTGAGAGGTTAGGGTCAGGGTTAGGGTTGTGAGAGGTTAGGGTCAGGGTTAGGGTTGTGAGAGGTTAAGGTTAGGGTTGTGAGAGGTTAGGGTTAGGGTCGTGAGAGGTTAGGGTTAGGGTCGTGAGAGGTTGGGGTCAGGGTTGTGAGAGGTTAGCGTTAGGGTTGTGAGAGGTTAGGGTTAGGGTCGTGAGAGGTTGGGGTCAGGGTTGTGAGAGGTTAGCGTTAGGGTTGTGAGAGGTTAAGGTGAGGGTTAGGGTTAGGGTCATGAGAGGTTAGGGTTAGGGTCGTGAGAGGTTGGGGTCAGGGTCAAGGTTGTGAGAGGTTAGGGTTAGGGTTGTGAGAGGTTAGGGTTAGGGTTGTGAGAGGTTAGGGTTGTGAGAGGTTAGGGTTAGTGTTGTGAGAGGTTAGGGTTGTGAGAGGTTAGGGTTAGTGTTGTGAGAGGTTAGGGTTGTGAGAGGTTAGGGTTGTGAGAGGTTAGGGTTAGTGTTGTGAGAGGTTAGGGTTGTGAGAGGTTAGGGTCAGGGTTAGGGTTGTGAGAGGTTAGGGTTAGAGTTAGGGTTGTGAGAGGTTAGGGTTAGGGTTGTGAGGGTTAGGGTTAGGGTCATGAGAGGTTAGGGTTAGGGTTGTGAGTGGTTAGGGTTAGGGTTGTGAGGGTTAGGGTTAGGGTTAGGGTCATGAGAGGTTAGGGTTAGGGTTGTGAGCGGTTAGGGTCAGGGTTAGGGTTTTGAGAGGTTAGGGTTAGAGTTAGGGTTGTGAGGGTTAGGGTTAGGGCTGTGAGAGGTTAGGGTTAGAGTTAGGGTTGTGAGGGTTAGGGTCATGAGAGGTTAGGGTTAGGGTCGTGAGAGGTTGGGGTCAGGGTTAGGGTTGTGAGAGGTTAGGGTTAGGTTTGTGAGGGTTAGGGCTAGGGTTGTGAGAGGTTAGAGTGAGGGTTATGAGAGGTTAGGGTTAGGGTTATGAGGGGTTTGGGTCAGGGTTAGGGTTGTGAGAGGATGTGCTTGATGTTTTTAGTCCTACATAAGTGACAAAATAAGGAAATTTGATGGAAAAACATCAGCAGGACAAAAATCAGCTTGAACAGAAAGACTTCAGTGATAAAATACTGATGGTTTTTATTGCAGGTAAAAACATTTAAAAACCATGATCGGCCAGGCTTATGATCATTCATGATGATAATATTATTGTTGAACATTATATGTAGATATTATGTTAATTATTTATTTTGGATTCTGAAAAACTAAGATTAGAGACAATAAGAGCAAAAAGTGTTTGAGTGAACTGAACACAGCAAAGCGAAGAGTAAACAGAAAAAAATTATCAGAAAAAGTAGGTGACAGTAGAAAACATTCAGATGTCCTATGGATGATTTTAAGGCCTGTGCACACGTAACAGATTTTAACATGTAACAGATGTGTTCAGGCTTCAGCCTGTGGGATGGCAGAGGTTCAGTTGCTTTGGGCCAAGCTTCATTTACACCAAAGGTTCCTCTTCAGGTACTTCCTGAAGGTCTCATCTCGTACGCCGTAGATGATCGGACTGATGGATCGCGGTAGGATGTGCACGATGATGTAGAAGGCAAACCTGGCGTCTATGTAGGTGAGCGGAAACCATCGCTGGACCACGTCCAGCAGCTGGGGGCCGATGTACGTGGCCATACACAGCAGCACCTGGAAGCCGTGCAGCACGATGGTGTTCCTGGCCTTCTTGCTGTCCTTGCTAGCGGCTCTCGCAGTGAACAGGATTCTGAAGTACGTGTAGAAGATGGTCAACCAGACCGTGACCAGAAACACAGAGTGAATGATGTTCCTCTTCTGGACCAGGACTGGGCTTGGGAACACGTTTGCTTTGTGGCACATCACCTGGGAATGGAAGTAGTCCAAAGGCTGAGTTGCTATGGTGACGAACAGATCAGGAAGGACCACAGACATGCTCATCACCCAAATGAGACCAATCAGCATCAAGGTTTTCTTGATGGTGCATATTCGAATGTGGCGCAGAGGTAAACACACGGCGATGTAGCACTCGACGGCCATGCCAGCCAGGTTCAGAGGCGTGTTCTCCGTAGCGAACAGGGTGGCCAGGATGATGACGCAGCACACGGACACGTTGATTCTGTGGACGGTGTAGCTGATGAGGAAGAGGAGGACAGACAGCATCACATGGATCATGTCATTAACAACCAGGTGGATGAAGAGAGTGTATCGTGGATTGAGGTAGAAGATCTGTGGATCCAAAGGAGAAAAGAGTCTTCATGTACACGATAGAAGGATTCATTCATCTATACTAACAGCCTTCATGTTCCCTGCTGGTTGCCTTGTGGTGTTGAATCAGACTGGAGATGTCAGATGAAGGCTGTCATGTTGGAACAACGTGGAAACATTGAGCTGCTGTTAGCTATCGACAGCTATCACCATGTTGTTGCATCTAAGCTAGTCTAAGCTAGGAGGACCGGACAGATTGAATCTGAACGACCAATAGCAACAGACAGATGTTGAGGGACAAAAGATGTTGTTACTGGAACACCTGCAAGAATGAAAAGGGCCTGAATATTCATCAAGCAATGATGAAATGCAAGAAGCGTCTGCAAAGCCTCACAATGAACGTCTAACGTGTGGTGAGATAGCCCACATCAACCTGTCTGATGTTTGGTACCCAAGGTTTGTTAGCTAATGTCAGCTGGTGTTAGCTAATGTTAGCTGATGTTAGCTAATGTTGGCTCGTTTATTATTCATACCACATGACAGGAAGAAGAATGGGACCTGGTGTTTGCTGAATGCGTGAATGAAGCTTGCATTGATGAAGGTGATTGAGACTCCGAGAAGAAGAACCAGAAGATTCTTGGCCAAAGCTTTGGACAACGGTTCTGGAAACCGACCAGGAAATCTGGGATGGGCAGTGATGTTCATGTCTGTGGCAAGAAGCAGAAGAAAACACAAGAAAACACAAGAAAACAAGAGAAAACACAAGAAAACTCAAGAAAACACAAGAAAACAAGAGAAAACACAAGAAAACACAAGAAAACAAGAGAAAACACAAGAAAACTCAAGAAAACACAAGAAAATTCAAGAAAACTCAAGAAAACAAGAGAAAACACAAGAAAACTCAAGAAAACACAAGAAAAATAAGAGGAAACACAAGAAAACACGAGTAAACACAGACGCTGGTGAGAACAGATCTAAATATCAGAACAACACAACAGAATTTAATGTGACAGATGAGTTTAGGCTTCACCTAAACGGTCGTCTGGGCAACCAGAAGATGAAGGGGGGGCGTCCAGTCAGAGACAGACCAACCTGGAAGCAGACGGGACCGCTGGTGAGAACACGCCATGGGGTCAGAGAAAGACAGCGGGGGGGGGGGCAGAGCTCATACAAAACCACACTGGACTCAACACACCATCACATGACTCAGTGTGGACCAATGAGATCAAAATAAATCACCGTCAGTGAGGCACAGGCGCAGAGCGTGATGTGTGTGCTGGAGGCGGTTTACCTGAGCTCACCTGGCAGTGCCACACATCAGGGCCGCAGCGTCTCTTCAACGCTCTGTGCTGAGCTCTGCACCAATCAGAGGACAGGCCACGCCCCCCACTCGCTTGTCTGCAGGTGATGTCAGAGGAGGCAGGTGAGACCGGATCAGAACCAGCACTCTGTGTGTGTGTGTGTGTGTGTGTGTGTGTGTGTGTGTGTGTGTGTGTGTGTGTGTGTGTGTGTGTGTGTGTGTGTGTGTCTGTGTGTGTGTGTGTAGGCTACTGTTAACAGCTGGGACAAACAAACAGGAAGTGGTTGTGACGCTCCTTCCTGTCGGGTGGGTTCCTGCTCTGAACCGTGTTGTCAGTAACGTGTTGACGTGTGAACCGTCGTCGGTGCTGAAGGTGTACTACCGGCATCCGTCCTACGTGACCTTTGACCCAGCAGTCAAACATGCGCCCCCTGGCGGAGGCAGAGACACACAACACAGACCTGGAGCATCAGCTGAGGGTTTATTAATGACCATGAAGAACCAAACAGATCGGGATCAGGATGTGTAAACAGAACCGATCCAGTTTCAGTCGCTCATTTGATCCAAACACGTCGACGTCATCAGCCGTTACCGTGGAAACAGGAACCCGCGCAGACAAGCAGCTACATGTCTTGATCTCATTCTTTTGATTCCAAGCTTTTTCATCTTTTTTTCCTTCTCAGGGTTAAAGGTCTTTGTGGGCGTGGCTTCTGAGGGCGTGGTCACCCTCCAAACATTTCCAAGGCGAGAGCCAAACTCCTGATGTCCCTCGCACCACGGCAACGCCTGCAACGCCGCCAAGGTCACACACAGGTGTGTTTACTTCCTGTTTCCTTCCTGTCTACTTCCTGTTTCTTACTGTTTCCCTCCTGTTTACGTCCTGTTCCCTCCTGTCCACTTCCTGTTTACTTCCTGTTTCCTTCCTGTTTCGTCCTGTCTACTTCCTGTGGAAAAGGAACAGCTCTTCCTGCTCGTCGCCCTGCTCTGAAGGTTCCTTTGTTTCCTGTTGAGGTTGTGTCAAACCCACCAGCACGTCCACTTTGTGCTGCTCGCGTGTCAGAGGTCACGTGACACACACGTCGGGGGTCACGTGACATGCGTGCCGGGGGTCATGTGACACTCGCATCAGGGGTCATGTGACTCGCGTGTGTCACACTGAATAGTCGGCTGTGACCGTGGGGTCACCTGAGGCCTGTACCATAAAGCTGGATTACGTCTTAGCGAGATAACTTCAGGCTTAACCCTGGCTCTTCGGTACCATGAAGGTGGCTGACTTTCTATCGGGCTACGTTGTCGCGGTAACCTATGCTGAACACCTGACTTGCTCCGGAGCAGGATAAGTTCAGGGTAAGAGCTCAGCAGGTATAACAGCCCCACCTACTGACCAATCAGAGCTCAGCAGGTATAACGGCCCCACCTACTGACCAATCAGAGCTCAGCAGGTATAACAGCCCCACCTACTGACCAATCAGAGCTCAGCAGGTATAACGACCCCACCTACTGACCAATCAGTTCTCTTAGAAAATGTTCTGTCCGTTTCATGAGAACCTGGTGGATCTTGGTCCACAGCTTGTGTGAAGAGCGCTCAGGCAGAGAGAATATTTAGAGATGGCTGTAATCCGTTGGATTACCTGAACAATCAGTGTAGAAAGGTCCAGGTTTTGGGGAGGGGGTTCCATTACATCTGTCAGCTGCTGGAGCCTTACGTCAGGAATGGAACCCAACCACGCGCTGACAGTCCCACACACAGTGTGCATTGCACTGAGGTGTTTTACCACCGTTAATATATTTCTTAGTGATGTTTAATTATTATGATGTCCTTAAATCCCTCGTTGGATGGGTTACAAGCAAGACACAGATAAAATACCATCAATCAATTATTAGTTTAAGTAAATCATGGATTGATTGATTGATTCATAGGTACTTTTATGTTTTCTGTTGGCGATGCTGAAAACCTGGGGAAGAACACAGTATGTAGAGCTATTCATAAAGTGGGGGGGCTACAATCACATGCCATAACGAAAAATGTGGTACACACACACATTTATGGAACACACACACGTTACTGTAGTCAGATATACAAGTGCAGTCATAGTGAGGAAGTACTATTAGAATGACACTAACTTCCATCGACACAGTCGGACATGTTTTCCCAGCAATCCTTGCTCCGTTTAGCAGCTGCAACTGTGTAGCTTTTTGCCTGGATTATTGATTTGTATTGATCGTATTTATTGATTATTATTGTTCGCTCCTCCGTTGTGAAATATGCGGCTCGGGCCGCTTTGTTGCATGTTTACGATTGGTCGCAAGCAGCAAACTCCGCCCTTTTTACGTGAGCGCGCACAGATCTAGAGTGGACACGTCTGGATTGAGTTAGTGAGTTGATAGCCGGCTTTATGGTACCGAACATCCGGAGGGCGGATGTCTCGGTAAGTGAAGCCAGATAAGTCAGAGGAAGCCCGGCCAGGTTCATCCAGCTTTATGGTACAGGTCTCTGTTTAAAGGGTCACCTGATTAACCCTTTCTCACCTGCAGCTTGAAACCATTGAGCAGTTTTCCCGCCACAGCGTTAGCATCAAGTCAAACTACAGAACCATCATCAGCTTAGAATCTATCAGTTGCTCTGAACCCGGTTCTAGCTGGACCCGCATCAGGACCAGGACTCGTGTTCCTGCAGCAGAACTACCAGCAGCTGATCCACCAAACGTCAGATGATAACAGCCCAGTTCCAGTTTGACCATCGATAGTCTCAGTCCAGAAACCTCTGACTCCAGATGGACTCAACGCTGACCTCTGACCCCAGATGGACTCAACGCTGACCTCTGACCCCAGATGGACTCGATGCTGACCTCTGACCCCGATTTACTCGACGCTGACCTCTGACCCAAGATGGACTCGACGATGACCTCTGACCCCAGATGGACTCGACGATGACCTCTGACCCCAGATGGACTCGACGCTGACCTCTGACATCTGACCCCAGATGGACTCAACGCTGACCTCTGACCCCAGATGGACTCGATGCTAACCTCTGACCCCGATTTACTCGACGCTGACCTCTGACCCAAGATGGACTCGACGATGACTTCTGACCCCAGATGGACTCGACGATGACCTCTGACCCCAGATGGACTCGAGGCTGACCTCTGACATCAGACCCCAGATGGACTCGACGCTGACCTCTGACCCCAGATGGACTCGACGCTGGCCTCTGACATCTGACCCCAGATGGACTCAACGCTGACCTCAGACATCTGATGGACTCGACGCTGACCTCTGACATCTGACCCCAGATGGACTCGACGCTGGCCTCTGACATCTGACCCCAGATGGACTCGATGCTGGCCTCTGACATCTGACCCCAGATGGACTCGACGCTGACCTCTGACCCCAGATGGACTCGATGCTAACCTCTGACCCCGATTTACTCGACGCTGACCTCTGACCCAAGATGGACTCGACGATGACCTCTGACCCCAGATGGACTCGACGATGACCTCTGACCCCAGATGGACTCGAGGCTGACCTCTGACATCTGACCCCAGATGGACTCGACGCTGACCTCTGACCCCAGATGGACTCGACGCTGGCCTCTGACATCTGACCCCAGATGGACTCAACGCTGACCTCAGACATCTGACCCCAGATGGACTCGACGCTGACCTCTGACATCTGACCCCAGATGGACTCGATGCTGGCCTCTGACATCTGACCCCAGATGGACTCGACGCTGGCCTCTGACATCTGACCCCAGATGGACTCGACGCTGACCTCTGCTGGGGTAGCGTTGTAAAGTTCAAGCACAACACCAGAGAAAAGAAAGGAATGGTTTTGACAGGAGAACTTCTCCAGAGGTCTCAGAAGTCCAGCCTTTTGCCTCCAGACGTTCTCTGTGACCTCGTGTGAAGGTGGGGTGAAGAAAAGAGTGAATCTCTGCTACGGAGCTTCAGGTTGGGGGTGTTGGTGCTCAGCAGGCAGCAGCTGCCTTGTTGTCCTCCTTTCCAGAGGAACCTTTGGGGAGCCTCTGACATCTCCAGGAGTCCTCAGTGGTTCCAGCAGTCAGACTCCACAGCGTCTCCCCGGACCCATCAGTGAAGGTCAGCCGCTCTGGGGGGGTTGTTCTGGGGCAGCCAGCAGGAACACGCCTGGCGTCTGCAGAGAGTTCACCGTGGAACAACGCGTCACAGAGCCGTCGTCTGGAGGCCTGACATTTCATCTGCTCATTATGCTGAGAAGATCAACAGCTGGTCCACAGGGACGAGGACAACAAGACGTCCTCCCCCAGGAGAGGAGCTGCAGCTCAGCTTCACCTCAGGACCAAAGGTCAACTCAAGTTGTTGTGTTCACTACCAGGGAGGAGGTTCTGGCAGGACTTCAGGGCTGGGTTCCTTCATCAGGTCATCCATCAGGACGTCCACTGGATTAATCAGCTGATTAGCTGATCGATCCATCAAACACTGATGGAAACACCACCACCAGCTTTAGAGGCTCCACATGGAGCTGCTGGAGATGATCCGGACCCCTGGTGATCCTGGACCGTGAGCCATCGAGTTCTGATGGAGCAAGAAGGTCCCAGGAGTTCCTGGCCCCCCCACACTTTGATTTTGTGTCTCTGTGTTCCACATAAAAATAAACAGATCCATGTTGGTGTGTTTTTCTTCAACACAACTTCATCTGTGAGTAGAGATAGTTATTATTTCACTATAATATTTATTATTATATATTATTTACTATAACTAACTTCACGGACATATTGGGACAAAATATACACAAACTATCAAATTCAAATTGAACAAAATTATATTTATTGTATTACAAACCTGGAACTTCAAAATGTAAATATAGGTTGATAACATGAATATACAAAAGTGAAATTAAACTAGAATAATAGTAAATACAAATATTTACAATAAAAACATTTTCAGGCGCTTTTAGCTGAAACCAGGGGTCAGTGTCGGGGTCACCTCCAGCTGTACAGGGGTCAGTGTCGGGGTCACCTCCAGCTGTACAGGGGTCAGTGTCGGGGTCACCTCCAGCTGTACAGGGGTCAGTGTCGGGGTCACCTCCAGCTGTACAGGGGTCAGTGTCGTGGTCACCTCCAGCTGTACAGGGGTCAGATCTGTACTCACACACATGAAACAACATTTAAATGATTTGATCAGATTATTGATCATCTGTACTTGATGGACGGTGAATTCAAGTAGTTTCTCTTCTGATCGTCTGTATAAACCTTTATATACTTATAAATGTCTTCATAAAGTTTACAATACAGAATAAACAAAACAAGGCTGTAAATGTTCGTGTTTAGTTTGTCTTACACTCATCACTGGTGATTCAACGCTCCGCAGCTGAACCGGATCGTCATTGTGATGGCCAGCCACACATGTTACCTGTAGTTCCATTTCCTGGTGCAGCAAAGGAAAGATTGTTGTGGACAATCTACCTTATCCTGCTGTACTTGGGCGTGATCTCCCTGTGCTGTTTGATTTGTTGAAGTCTGATCAATTCCATGCATGTAACGTTGCCGTTACCAGGGCACAGGCTAAACAAACCAATGATCACTTCGAGACTCTGAGCACCCTGCCATTTTTTAAAGAGGAGCTAGAGGCAACTGCAACAAAGCCACGGAAGACTCGCAGGCAAAGAAGACAGGAGAAATTCCAACGGTCACCTGTAGAAAGGCAGAGTAACAATGTGGCAGTGTTACCACTGGGGTTTGATATTCCATCTGACATTGCAGACGTCCAAATGTCTGACCCATCTTTAACATCTCTGTTGCAGAAGGCAAAGGAGAAGGACTTGAGGGCGGACCAGGACTCTGGAGGGGAGCAGTACATCCTACAAAATAACATCCTCTACCGCCAGCAGGGGTCAATACTGCAGCTTGTGGTCCCCCAATCAATGAGAAACCCCATCCTCATTTTGGGACATTCAATTCCCTGGGCTGGCCATCTGGGTAAGCACAAGACTACAGCTCGCATTAGACACCACTTCCATTGGCCAGGCCTACGCAAGGATGTGGCCCGATTCTGTAAAAGTTGCCCCCAGTGCCAGATAACATCTGCCAGAATCCCATCTAGAGCTCCACTGCAGTCACTCCCTGTCATTGATACCCCCTTTGACCGCCTTGGAATGGACATTGTGGGACCTGTTGAAGAGTAAAGCGGGAAACCGGTACATGCTTGTTATAACTGATTATGCCACAAGATACCCTGAAGTGTTCCCTTTAAAATCTATAAAAGCAAAGTCTGTTGCATTTTGTTTGGTGCAATTTTTTGCAAGAATGGGTTTCCCTCGTGAAATATTAACTGATCAAGGCACTAACTTTATGTCAACTCTGCTAAAACAAGTTTATCAGTTATTAGGTATCCGGAGCCTGAGAACCTCACCATACCATCCTCAAACTGATGGACTGACTGAGCGCTTTAACCAGACTCTGAAGCAGATGCTCAGGAAGTTTGTCAGTGACAATGGTACGGACTGGGATCAGTGGCTGCCATATCTCCTCTTCGCCTACAGGGAGGTACCCCGAGCCTCCACCGGCTTCTCTCCTTTTGAACTTTTGTATGGGCATGACGTTCGTGGGCCTCTATCCCTGCTGAAGGAAATTTGGGAGGGAGACAAAGGGGAGACTGAACTGCATAGTGTTGTTTCTCATATTATTCAGATGAGAGAGAGGTTGGAGAGGATGTGCGAGCTGGCTCAGTCACACATGTTGGAGGCCCAACTACGCCAGAAGCTTTGGTATGATAGATCTGCCCGGCAGAGATCCTTTGAGCCAGGACAAAAAGTGCTTGTGCTTCTCCCCAGTGATACCAACAAGCTGTTGGCTAAGTGGCAAGGACCATTTGATGTTGTGAAGAAGCTAGGACCAACCACCTACCGGGTATCTACTCCTGGACAAAAACGCACCAATAGGGTCCTGCACATAAACCTCCTGAAGGAGTGGGTGCAGCAACCAGAAAGTCAAGCTGAGGTGATGCTGATACGGGGGGTGTCAGAGGAGGAAGAAGTGGACGAACAATATTTACCACATGCCAGCTCTCTGGATTGTGATCTCAGCCACCTCCCAGATGACAAGCGGCAGCAGGTGAGAGACCTCTGTAAATTGATGGTCTTCCGAGAAAATCCAGGAAGAACGAACCTTGTGGAACATGACATTCTTGTTCGGGAGGGTGCCTCTGCAAAACGGTTGAGTTACAGGATCCCCGAACGTCTGCTGGCTTCACTGAAGACGGAGATCGACTTGATGCTGTCCTTGGGGATCATTGAGGCCTCTAAAAGTGAGTGGTGCAGCCCAGTGGCCTTGGTACCCAAGAAGGATGGGAGCATTAGGTTCTGCATTGATTTCAGGTACCTCAATACAGTCTCAATGTTTGACTCATATCCAACACCAAGAATAGATGATATGCTTGAACGGCTGGGGAAAGGGAAGTATTTGACCACAATAGATCTGTGCAAGGGTTATTGGCAGGTCCCACTCACTGAGAGGTCCAGGGATTTCACAGCATTCAGGACACCATGGGGACTCTTCCAATTTACTGTCTTACCCTTTGGACTGCATGGGGCTCCAGCAACTTTCCAGCGATTAATGGACCAGGTACTGTGCAATTGCTCTGAGTTCGCTGCCGCCTACTTGGATGATATTGTCATTTACAGCACCACCTGGGAGGGACACCTGAAACATGTGAACACTGTGTTGGATCGCCTTCATTCTGCTGGGCTGACTGTTAATCCATCCAAGTGCACCTTTGCCGCTGCTGAGACAGAATACCTGGGCCATGTCATTGGTAATGGGGTCATAAAGCCACAAGTCAACAAAATTCAGGCCATAGAGTCATGCCCTCTGCCCCAAACAAGGAAGCAACTCAGATCTTTTCTAGGCATGGCTGGTTTCTACCATCGCTTTATCCCACAGTTCTCTGCCAGGGCCGCTTTGCTCACCGACTTGACCGGATCTCGCTCCCCCAATCGCATCCAGTGGACAGAAGACACAGAGGCTGCCTTTCACGACATCCAATACTCTCTGAGTAAGCAACCTGTCTTATACAGTCCTGACTTTGCTGAGCCATTTATATTACAGACTGATGCCTCAGATAGAGGTCTCGGGGCTGTCCTTCTGCTGGGGCCACAAGGTGAGCGGCATCCAGTAGCATACATCAGTCGGAAGCTGTTTCCTCGTGAGGTCCGCTACTCTACAATAGAGAAAGAGGCGTTGGCGATCAAGTGGGCTCTAGACTCCTTCCGTTATTACCTGCTTGGAAGGGAGTTCACCCTGGAAACGGATCACAAGGCACTCCAGTGGCTGGAAAGGATGAGGGACACGAATGGACGCATTACCCGGTGGTATCTTGCGCTGCAACCTTTCCGATTTATTATCAACCACATTCCAGGTAAGGAAAACCTCACAGCAGATTATCTCTCTCGCTGCGCCAGCGAGAGTCCTGAAGAGGGGGAGTGTGTGATGGCCAGCCACACATGTTACCTGTAGTTCCATTTCCTGGTGCAGCAAAGGCGTGGCTGAGGGTTCAGATAGGCTGCTGCCAGCCTTATTGGACTGGACCATTACCTACTGTGTCATGGGGGGAACATGGGGATTTACATTGAGTTTTGTCCAGTTAAATGTGTAGTGGCCGCTTTTTCCCCCTCTGTGTTAATTATTAGTTTGGCTTAACTAGTAATTAAGTTAATCTGTTTGATTGTTTGGGAGGTCAGTTTTTTTGTTCTGTTGGGTCCATTCATTCGTGTCGGTTCTGAGTTCTGTTGGAGTTATATTTAGTTGACCTCTTTTACTGCTTCTTGTGGTCAAACTCTTTTGTTAGATGTTTTGCTTTATGGAAAATTAAAAGGAAAAGCCCGTTTTGGGACAAAAATCTCCTGTGTCCTGCTGCCTTACTGCTTGGTCCCTCACAGTCATGAAGATAAAATATCATCTTCCTCACCATGAAACCTTCGACCGTCTCCTCCTTTGTCTCCAAACGCTCCTTTTCTAACGTCTTCTTTAGATCTATGTTAGCGTCTGATCACCACTGATGGTGTTATTCTGATCACGTGTCACTCGCTGATGCGTGGTTTCACTACTTTGCTGATTTTTAGTAGGCGGTCATGTGATCACGTACGCAGTCTGTCACAGTGTGGGAAAAGGTCTACAGTGATCCCTCGTTCCTCGTGGTTAATGTGTTCAGGAACCACAAGATTAACGAATTCCACGACAGAGCGACAAACTAGCGATCTTATTATTTATAGTAATCTAAACGTTCGTGAACCCCCCCATACTGATATTAAACCACCTTCTATCTGTATCACCTTTAAAACACTCTGATGGACTGTTTAAAGCACTTTAGTGTCTCATGGAAGTCCGAGACTCACAGAGCGTAGCGCACTTCAGGATGTCAGCCAATAGGATGCGTGTATGGCATCACCTGACTGCCTACCAAAAATCTGCGATGAGGTGAAGTCAGGAGCGTTGGTGCGCGAATGCACGAGGACACACTGTGCAGATAGAAGGCGGTTTAATATCAGTGTGGGGAGGGTCCATAAATGTTTAAATTACTGTAGAAAATAAAATAAATAGTTCATCGCTTTATTGCAGAATTTTGTCTTTGGCATCACAAACCGCGAGTAATGAGGGATCGCTGAGTACGGACAGAAACTCAGCGCCGCCCTGTAGACGGGGCAGTGAAAAACATTTTGTACCATCAAATGAAAACACAGACAAACAATGACTGAAACAGTGACTGAAACAATGGCTGAAACAATGAAACAAAGGCTGAAACAGTGACTGAAACAAAGGCTGAAACAGTGGCTGAAACATGAAACAAGGCTGAAACAGTGACTGAACAAGGCTGAAACATGGCTGAAACAGTGACTGAAAACAAGGCTGAAACAATGGCTGAAAGAATGAAACAAAGGCTGAAACAATGGCTGAAACAATGAAACAAAGGCTGAAACAGTGACTGAAACAGTGACTGAAACAAAGGCTGAAACAATGAAACAATGGCTGAAACAATGGCTGAAACAATGGCTGAAACAATGAAACAAATGCTGAAACAGTGACTGAAACAAAGGCTGAAACAATGAAAACAATGGCTGAAAACAATGGCTGAAACAGTGGCTGAAACAATGAAACAAAGGCTGAAACAGTGAAACAAAGGCTGAAACAGTGACTGAAACAGTGACTGAAACAAAGGCTGAAACAATGAAAGAAAGGCTGAAACAATGGCTGAAAACAATGAAACAAAGGCTGAAACAGTGACTGAACAAAGGCTGAAACAATGGCTGAAACAATGAAACAAAGGCTGAAACAATGGCTGAAACATGGCTGAAACAATGAAACAAAGGCTGAAACAGTGACTGAAACAGTGACTGAAACAAAGGCTGAAACAACTGAAACAATGGCTGAAACAATGGCTGAAACAATGGCTGAAACAATGAAACAAAGGCTGAAACAGTGACTGAAACAAAGGCTGAAACAATGGCTGAAACAATGAAACAAAGGCTGAAACAATGGCTGAAACAATGAAACAAAGGCTGAAACAGTGACTGAAACAGTGACTGAAACAAAGGCTGAAACAATGACTCAGGAGCAGCAGAACAACGGTCGACAGTGAAAACAGGAATTATTTCTTTTGATTCTCATTCCGTCAGTAAAAACACCAGATCAGTGGGAAACAGCTGTGTGTGTGTGTGTGTGTGTGCGTGCGTGTGTGGATGTGTGTGTGTGTATGTGCGTGTGTAAATGTGCATGTATGTGGGTGTGTGTCTGTGTGTGTGTCTGTGTGTGTGTCTGTGTGTGTGTGTATGTGCGTGTGTAAATGTGCATGTATGTGTGTGTGTGTGTGTTTGTGTGTGTGTGTCTGTCTGTGTGTGTGTGTGTGTGTTTGTGTGTGTGTCTGTGTGTGTGTCTGTGTGTGTGTATGTGTTTGTGTGTATTTTCCTTGGGAAAACAGGAACATTGCCCTCCAGGAAAACACCCAAACCTTCGTTCACTGTTCACCAGTCAAACACCTCTCTTGTGCCAAAACCACCCCATGAACCAAGTCACCTGACCTGATCCTGTCACCTGACCTGATCCTGTCACCTGACCTGATCCAGTCCGTCCAGTTTGACACAACCAGGTTGTGACTGCCGGAGCTGACTTGTGTTTGTATTTGTATATATTTTATTACTGTATCTCAGCTCTGACAGAGCCGTACGTTATTTCTCCTCCACACCATCAGGTACTTCATGTTGGGAGAACCTGTTTAAATGTTGGATACAGGTCATGTGACCTCCAGGGTCCATCATCAGCCTCCTGGTTGTGGGTTTTAAAGAAATATTAACTGATGTAACTGCACACGTTTGTCCTGACAGTCATTTATTTTGCATGATCGGAGGAGAAAACAGTTTAAATCTCTCAGCTGTGAAAGTCAAATCAAATCAAAAGTCAAAAGAAATGAACTGAACATGTTCAACAGGAGAGAAGAGAGACCCTCAGAAACACAACACAACCCCAAACAACCTGCAAGGCTACGTTTAAGTCACAAGGATTGGTACACAAAGTTATGCACTAAGCTGTTACCTAGCAACCAGAATTAACCCTCTAACATGATCCCAAATGGAGCCGAAACACAACAAAACATTCAAATGTTTTGTGAAAATGAGTTTCACTACTACAGCGTTCACACACCGGTGACTCTAACGTCTCGTGTGGCGTTCAAACGCTGAAAGAAAAGTTGGAAAAGTTCATTAGAACCATCGGCCAATCAGAGGCTCCATGCTGCTCTGGGTGGGCGTGTCCTCTCAGTGGGTGATGAGTCTGCTGTTGTCTCTGGTCTCAGTCGTCTTGATCAGGAGCTTCGGAGCAGGGGAGATGCTGTTACTATGGTAACCATTAGTGGTCTTAGTACCTGAAGAGAGGAGGAGGAACAGACCCCGATTATGGTCTGTAGAGGTGATATTATGGTCTGTAGAGGTGATATTATGGTCTGTAGAGGAGATATTATGGTCTGTAGAGGAGATATTATGGTCTGTAGAGGATATATTATGGTCTGTAGAGGTGTTATTATGGTCTGTAGATGTGATATGGTCTGTAGAGGTGATATTATGGTCTGTAGGGTGATGTTTTGGTAGAGGTGATATTATGGTCTGTAGATGGCTCAGCCTTCAGTGCCCCCTGACTCTTACTGTAGTTGGAGACGGCCTGGATCTGGAGGATGCACTGCTGTCCGAGTCTGAAGAAGAAGAAAACGGTTAATGTGGTGTCAGCACATCTTGACGTCTTCACCTCCTGCTCACCTGTCCTCCTCTCCTTCCAGCAGCTTCCTGTAGGTGGCGATCTCAATATCCAGAGCCAGTTTCACATTCATGAGTTCCTGCAGGCAGAGAAGAAGACGTAAAAAGTAAATCCACTCCTGTTCTCTACTTACATCTTTAATTAATGTGTCATTGCAGAGGAAATACTCGACTTTAATCTACTTCACCATGTTAACTCATCTTCAGTTACTAACTGCGAGTTCTTTTGTTTAAAAAAAGCATTTGAGAGCATTATCAGTGTGCTGCTTTGACCATCGTTGAAACCAAACCCTTCTGTCCAGAACTGCTAGAAGGTTTGTTTATTTGTCAGTGATTATTTCTGCTTTTGCCCGCTGCTCTTCATCTCTTAAGTCCTCCTCTCCCTCACTTGGTACTCTCTCAGCTGGCGCGCCATGTCCTGCTTGGCCCTCTGGAGGGCGTCCTCCAGGTCTCTGGTCCGGGCTTTGGCCTCCTTCACAGCCAGCTCTCCCCGCTCCTCCGCCTCAGCCAGCTGGTTCTCCAGGCTGCCCCGCTGTGGAGACACCGGAGTGAGACCCATCCCTGCTGGCTCTGGGTCTGAACCAGGAGCAGCATCCTGTGCCTCACCTGCGCCTGTGCCTCACCTGCGCTTTGACGGCCTCGATCTCACTCTGCAGGCGGCTGATCAGCCGGTTGACCTCGGCCACCTCCCCCTTCACCACCCGCAGCTCGTCGCCGTACTGGCTGGCCTGGACCGACATCTGGTCGAACTGGAACCGGACAGGGAACCAGTGAGTAAAGGGCTGGTCACTACAGGGTGTTCACCACAGGACGTTCACCACAGGATGTTCACCACAGGACATTCACCACAGGGTGTTCACCACAGGGTGTTCAACGCAGGACGTTCACCACAGGGTGTTCACCACAGGACGTTCACCACAGGGTGTTCACCACAGGGTGTTTACCACAGGCTGTTCACCACAGGGTGTTCACCACAGGACATTCATTCAGGTCAACACTCAGGAAAGCCGGTCCACTGGGTCCTGGTCTGGGGACCCGGTTCAAGACCAACGGGTTTGGGGTGGTAGTGGAGAGCTGCCGATTCACCTGCTGAGCTCTGCCAAGGTACCCTTGAGCAACGCACCGTCTCCTTGTTGCTCCTGGGGGCGCACCATGATGGAGCTGCCCGCCGCTCTACCCCCCACCATCATTGGCATTCCTACCAGCCCCGTGTGTGTGTATGCATGCGTGTGTGTGTGTGTTTCAGCCTGTACCTTGTATACATACGCATATCATGAGTCCTAACCAGAGTGTAAAGCTAAACCCTCTACAGGGGGGCTAGTAAACATGTGTTGGAGGTGTGTCCTGTGCCTCGGGGGCAGGGACAGGGAACCCCCCTGAACACCTCACCTTGCTCTTGTACCAGGCCTCGGCCTCCTCCCGGCTGCGTGCCGCGATCTCCTCGTACTGGGCCTTAACCTCGGCCACGATCTGCTCCATGTTCAGGCTGCGGCTGTTGTCCATCTGCACCACCACCGAGGTGTCCCTGATGCTGGCCTGCAGCTCCCGCAGCTCCTGAAGGGGGCAGCGTTAGCACTGGAGCTCCAGCAACACACAGCTAATTTGCCAAACGCTAACATGCTAGCAGTAGTTAGTAAAGCACGTTGCAGGCTGTCCCCTGGAGCAGACCCCCCAGGCTGTCCCCTGGAGCAGACCCCCTGTCTGTCTCCTGGAGCACACCCCCCAGGCTGTTCCCCTGGAGCAGAGCCCCCAGGCTGTCCCCTGGAGCAGAGCCCCCAGGCTATCCCATGGAGTAGACCCCCCAGGCTGTCCCATGGAGCAGACCCCCTGTCTGTCTCCTGGAGCACACCCCCCAGGCTGTTCCCCTGGAGCACACCCCCCAGGCTGTCCCCTGGAGCAGAGCCCCCAGGCTATCCCATGGAGTAGACCCCCCAGGCTGTCCCATGGAGCAGACCCCCCAGGCTGTCCTCTCAGCGCCGCTGTCTCACTCACCTCCTCATAGATGTTGCGCAGGAAGTTGATCTCATCGGTCAGAGATCCCACCTTATCCTCCAGGTCTGCCTTCACCAGGTAGGCCGAGTCCACGTCCTGAACACCAGGAAGTCATCTCACAAAGAGACAACAGACACTAGCAGCTACGCTTGCAGCTAGCTAGCAGCTACTCACCTTCTTCAGGATAACAAAGTCGTTCTCCAGGTTGTTCCTCTTGTTGATCTCGTCTTCATACCTGTGAAGGAGACGCCCAGCGTTGACTCTCCAACAGGGGGCGCTCACCACTTCCTGTCACACTGGCATCACTTACTTGTGCTTGTAGTCCTCCACCAGGCCCTGCATGTTCCTCAGCTCCCCGTCCAGTTTGGTCTTGTCGTTGTTGACCAGGTCCATCTGGCGCCTCAGGCCAGCCATGTAGGCCTCGAACAGGGGCTCCACGTTGGAGCGGCTGACCCCCTGGTTCTGCAGCAGCTCCAGTTTGGTCTCCAGCATCTTGTTCTGCTGCTCCAGGAAGCGCACCTGCATGACATAGACAGGAAGTGGGGGTAGGGCTAATCCTCTGGAGGCCTGATGGATGGCTTCATGCGTCATGTGATGATGATAATGGCTTCTTGGTGCGAGCCACTGAATGGTGTTCTGTCTGCTTATGGAAGTCACCTGAGTGTCACCTGACTGCAGGCAGAGCTCCTGTTTCCTGTCTGCAGGTGAGTTACCATCTATTGTTCCTCCTCCTTTCACCGAAACAAAGCACATCTCTGTTCGAACCGGAACGGTCCCCCCCACCCCGACAGACAAACCCTCCACAAAAAACCTCCACCTCTGGCCTGGTTCTTCAGGTTACAGGTCACCTCAATGGGGCCAACATGATGTGTAAATATCTCCAGATGAGTTTTAACTCCAGCTAACGGAGAGTGTTAACTCTAGACTAGAGTTAACTCCACCAAGAGTTAAGTCCAGACTAGAGTTAACTCCAGACTAGTTAACTCCAGACTAGAGTTAACTCCATAGTAGAGTTAACTCCAGGCTAGAATTAACTCCAGACTAGTTAACTCCAGACTGAGAATGTCTCAGATGAAGCTGGAGCTCTGTCGGACCCGTTCTGACCTGGATCAGGGTCGTACCAACAGATGTTGGGATCGGGAGTCATTGGTACTGGGATGTTTCTAATCGTTCTGATGGTTAGGGTTAGGGCTTTTGGTCAGGGGTTAGGGGTAGGGGCAGGATTATGGTTATGGGTAGGGGTTAGGGTTAGGCGCCAGAGACCCCAGAGCCGTGACCCTGAACCATCTACCTGCTCGATTGGATCGGTCAGTTCTCTGTGTGGGGGGGCAGCTGTTAAATGTTTCAGGGGCCAGTCAGCATCAGGTAACACAACTAATTACAAGATTGGTTTGGAGGTTTTGCCCTTTGGAGGTTTTCTCAAAGTTGCCCTTGAAGTACACTCCAAGGTCAGATCCTATCAAACATCCTTGATCAATAGAAGTGAGCAGAAACGGATTAAGCAGAAAAAAACAGCCCCGATGAAGACTGAGAACTCTTAGGACTCCAACAGGAGCTAACGACATTAGCTAGTAACGTTAGCGTGGACTCATTGATTGGATTGGTAGCCTTTCAGGAACCGGATCACACCTGAATGAATTCACACCTCTGTGGTTGATCTAGACCACGATTCACAGGCGACCAGAGGAGGTTGGGTTTCTCCCAGCGAGGCTCGTCTATCGACACCTGGGGGGTTTTGGTTCTCCTGGGGAGGCCAACAATGCCTCCATTGTGCATGTTACCGGCTCTGTGAGAAAGTGGAGACGTTCCTGCGGTATCAGTGTCGGGCGTTATCACTGGTTCTTCAGGAACATTAACCCCGTCACTCCTCATGGACAGGACAGCTCAATGTGCTAACAGGTTAGCATTGTCCTGACGTCTCAAACCAGCTGATATCTGGGGTGATCGGGTGTCTCGTTATGTTCTAATGCCTGGTGTAAAGTCAACCTTTCCTTTAAGGCTTTGTGATGGACAGTTTTAAATGTTGTTGGAGTCTATGCATCCTTCACTCCTCGGCCAATAGCACGCTGAGAAGAACTTGACGATGTCTCGCATGTGGATTGGTGGATTACTTTTGTCTGATTTCTAGAAAGAGTAATTGATTGAAAATAGTTTGGACTTTAGATGGATGTATTTATTAGTTGTCATCGGCATACAACCAAATAGCACAACTCAAATAAATTTGTAGAAAATATTTATTACAAATGCAGTGAAGGATGTGAAGGGGGCGCTAGCCTTAGCATTCTGCTATCAGACTTTAAGTCTTTACATCCTACACATGTAAGACATCATGGATTAGCGTGACTCACACAACTGCTGTTTCAACCGGCTAGCTGTTAGCATCTGCGTTTCCTGTCTGATGTTGGTGGATGTATGTGATGGTTGTTTTCTGTGGCGGTGGGGGAGGAGGTTGAAACACCAAAAACACTTTAGATATTCTCAGAGTAGAATTGTGGGGTACCTGATGGAACCCGTCCCTTTACCTTGTCGATGAAGCTGGCGAAGCGGTTGTTGAGGGACTTGATCTGTTCCTTCTCGTGGGTGCGGCTCATGGACAGGTTGGGGTCGATCTCCAGGTTGAGGGGGGCCAGGAGGCTCCTGTTGACGGACAGGGACGCCAGCGGGGGGGCCAGACCGGGGTGGTGCCCGTTGGCTCCAGCGTAGAGAGAGCTGCTGCTCAGGGAGATGCCGCTGAACCCCCCCTGGACCGAACCGTAGCCGCTCAGCCTCCGGCCCCCGCTGCTCCGCACTGAGTTGCTGGAGCTGACTCGCTTGGTCCGACTCAGACTCATGGTGGGACAGGGGGAGACGAATGAAGGTAGAGACGAAAACACAAGGCAGCGCCCGGAGCCGACTGCAGAATGAGCGACTGGGGCGAGGGTGAGGGGAGGACGTCCACCACAGGTGTGTCTCAGGTGTCTCTGGGGGGTGGAGCCAGTAGAGGAGGGGGGAGCAGCGGTGTCGTGTGTCCACAGAAGAAGTAACGGCGTTCATTCCTGAAGGACTCGTTCGGTTGTTGGCCTTTATATGAGACGTCCACAAATGCCTGATGGGCCCTCAGGGGCCAACATCTGGTTTGTCTCTGAACCTCTTGACCGACTGATGCTGCCTTTGGGGTCCATCGGAAATATGACAACTGGCTTTTGTGCCCTGAAAATTCTTTATTTTGACGCGAACAAACACGAATGTCCAATTCTTTGTGTCCACCGTCTTTTTTTGTCTCCATCTTCTTGTTCTTCGGTTCCTCACGCTGGAACAGAACAACCTCAGATCTCTTGTGAGGTCACTGACAGAATGACCTTTGAACTTTTAGTTTGTATCTTTATTTATTTTGAAGTGGCTTCATCTTCGTCGTCTCTTCACCTGCGTGTCAGGTAACCCTCCCTCTGGCTTTTTGGTGCCGCTGCCTCTCCGGCACAAGATCTACTTCATGTAGTGGGTCTAGTCTAGGAACCAGGTTCTAGTCTAAGAACCAGGCTCTAGTCTAAGAACCAGGTCTAGTTTAAGAACCAGGTCTAGTTTAAGAACCAGGTCTAGTCTAAGAACCAGGTCTAGTTTAAGAACCAGGTCTAGTCTAAGAACCAGGTCTGGTGTAAGAACCAAGTCTAGTCTAAGAACCAGGTCTACTTTAAGAACCAGGTCTAAGAGCCAGGTCTAAGAGCCAGATATACAGGCTTAAGTACAGGTGTAGTGTAAGAACCAGGTCTAGTTTAAGAACCAGATGTTGTTTAAGTACAGGTGTAGTGTAAGAACCAGGTGCAGTTTAAGAACCAGGTCTAGTCTAAGAACCAGGTGTAGTTTAAGAACCAGGTCTTGTTTAAGAACTAGGTTTAGTTCAAGAACCAGGTTCCAGTTTAAGAACGAGGTCTAGTTCGAGAACCAGGCCTAGTATAAGTAAAGGTCTAGTAAAAGCACCAAGTCTAGTTTAAGAACAAGATCTAGTTTAAGAACTAGGTCTAGTTCAAGAACCAGGCCAAGTTTAAGTAAAGGTCTAGTTTAAGTACAGGTGTAGTTTAAGAACATTGTGAACCAGGGGCGTCACGGTGGAGCAGTGGCTAGCGCTGTCGCCTCACAACACAGTGGTTCCGGGTTTGAGTCCCGCTCTGCGTGGAGTTTGCGTGTTCTCCCCGTGTCTGGGAGAACACGTTTCTCCGTCTTCCTCCCACCTCCAAAAACTCCCGCCTCCAAAAACATGAGCTTCAGGTTGACTGGCCGTTCAGAATTGACCGTCGGTGTGAGTGTGTGTGTTTGTATGTCTTTGTATGTGGCTCAGGCGGTGCTGGCGTCATGCCCAGAGTGTCCCCCGCCTCACGCCCTATGTCAGCTGGGATAGGCTCCAGCTCCCCGTGACCCGCTACGGCGGATACAGCGGATACATGACAATGACAGTACGGAAGGAGATGAAGAAGCCAAGTGAAAACCAGCAAAAATCCCAACATTTGTACCTCAATGGACACGATTGTTTCCATGGGGGGTGGGGGGTGGGGGGGGGCACGGCTAAACATCACCACCCAAGACTAAACGCAGCTTAGAGAAATGTGTGTGTGAAGGTTCTGTCAGTTTGGTGCAGCGTCCACAGGACAATATATGAATTCAAGGAAAACAAAACTATTGAGTGGAAAGCAAAAGTGGAAAAAACTGTATTACATCTTTTGTTATTTCTTAATTTATTTTTGAAGAATGACCACCAGGATGTAACATTTTGATAAAAAAACAATATAAAATTTTCCTGTTTTTTCCTTTCTACTTTAACAGTTACGATGTTATTAATAAAATCATTAAATTATCAGTTTTAGTTTTTATATTGTACTCCTGGCTAAACCCAATCCTTGTGTTTCTTCTACCGTATATTTTGTTATTATTATGGGATGTATAAACTTCACGTTGGGATGTACACGTTTATTGAAGCGCATCCCATGATGCATTGCTTTCTGGAGGAAACATGAACTCTGGTTCTAGTTTAAGAACCAGCTTTCGCGTAAGAACCAGGTCTAGTTTAAGTACAGTTCTAGTTTAAGAACCAGGTCTAGTTTAAGTACAGTTCTAGTTTAAGAACCAGCTTTCGCGTAAGAATCAGGTCTAGTTTAAGTACAGTTCTAGTTTAAGAACCAGGTCTAGTTTAAGTACAGTTCTAGTTTAAGAACCAGGTCTAGTTTAAGTACAGTTCTAGTTTAAGAATCAGGTCTAGTTTAAGTACAGTTCTAGTTTAAGAACCAGGTCTAGTTTAAGCGTGTTGTTGTGGTCAGTAGAACCAAGTCTTTCATGACTGGAAAACACAAGTAGAACCACCAGTGGTACCTGTGGTGTTCTGCGATACACACCTGTAGTGACTGTGGTGTTGTGTGACACACCTGTAGTGACTGTGGTGTTGTGTGACACACCTGTAGTGACTGGTGTTGTGCGATACACACCTGTAGTGACTGGTGTTGTGCGATACACACCTGTAGTGACTGGTGTTGTGCGATACACACCTGTAGTGACTGTGGTGTTGAGATACACACCTGTAGTGACTGTGGTGTTGTGCGTTACACACCTGTAGTGACTGTGGTGTTGTGTGACACACCTGTAGTGACTGGTGTTGTGCGATACACACCTGTAGTGACTGTGGTGTTGTGACACACACCTGTAGTGACTGTGGTGTTGCGATACACACCTGTAGTGACTGTGGTGTTGTGAGACACACCTGTAGTGACTGTGGTGTTGTGTGACACACCTGTAGTGACTGGTGTTGTGCGATACACACCTGTAGTGACTGTGGTGTTGTGACACACACCTGTAGTGACTGTGGTGTTGTGACACACACCTGTAGTGACTGTGGTGTTGTGTGACACACCTGTAGTGACTGGTGTTGTGTGACACACCTGTAGTGACTGTGGTGTTGTGACACACACCTGTAGTGACTGTGGTGTTGCGATACACACCTGTAGTGACTGTGGTGTTGCGATACACACCTGTAGTGACTGTGGTGTTGTGACACACACCTGTAGTGACTGTGGTGTTGTGTGACACACCTGTAGTGACTGGTGTTGTGCGTTACACACCTGTAGTGACTGTGGTGTTGTGCGATACACACCTGTAGTGACTGTGGTGTTGAGATACACACCTGTAGTGACTGTGGTGTTGTGACACACACCTGTAGTGACTGTGGTGTTGTGTGACACACCTGTAGTGACTGGTGTTGTGCGATACACACCTGTAGTGACTGTGGTGTTGTGCGTTACACACCTGTAGTGACTGTGGTGTTGTGCGATACACACCTGTAGTGACTGTGGTGTTGCGATACACACCTGTACTGACTGTGGTGTTGTGTGACACACCTGTAGTGACTGTGGTGTTGTGTGACACACCTGTAGTGACTGTGGTGTTGCGATACACACCTGTAGTGACTGTGGTGTTGTGTGACACACCTGTAGTGACTGTGGTGTTGTGTGACACACCTGTAGTGACTGTGGTGTTGTGCGATACACACCTGTAGTGATTCGTGTTGTGCGATACACACCTGTAGTGACTGTGGTGTTGTGCGTTACACACCTGTAGTGACTGTGGTGTTGTGCGATACACACCTGTAGTGACTGTGGTGTTGCGATACACACCTGTACTGACTGTGGTGTTGTGTGACACACCTGTAGTGACTGTGGTGTTGTGTGACACACCTGTAGTGACTGTGGTGTTGCGATACACACCTGTAGTGACTGTGGTGTTGTGTGACACACCTGTAGTGACTGTGGTGTTGTGACACACACCTGTAGTGACTGTGGTGTTGCGATACACACCTGTAGTGACTGTGGTGTTGCGATACACACCTGTAGTGACTGTGGTGTTGTGATACACACCTGTAGTGACTGTGGTGTTGTGTGACACACCTGTAGTGACTGGTGTTGTGCGTTACACACCTGTAGTGACTGTGGTGTTGTGCGATACACACCTGTAGTGACTGTGGTGTTGCGATACACACCTGTAGTGACTGTGGTGTTGTGACACACACCTGTAGTGACTGTGGTGTTGTGTGACACACCTGTAGTGACTGGTGTTGTGCGATACACACCTGTAGTGACTGTGGTGTTGTGCGTTACACACCTGTAGTGACTGTGGTGTTGTGCGATACACACCTGTAGTGACTGTGGTGTTGCGATACACACCTGTACTGACTGTGGTGTTGTGTGACACACCTGTAGTGACTGTGGTGTTGTGTTACACACCTGTAGTGACTGTGGTGTTGCGATACACACCTGTAGTGACTGTGGTGTTGTGTGACACACCTGTAGTGACTGTGGTGTTGTGTGACACACCTGTAGTGACTGTGGTGTTGTGCGATACACACCTGTAGTGATTCGTGTTGTGAGATACACACCTGTAGTGACTGTGGTGTTGTGTGACACACCTGTAGTGACTGTGGTGTTGCGATACACACCTGTAGTGACTATGGTGTTGAGATACACACCTGTAGTGACTGTGGTGTTGTGTGACACACCTGTAGTGACTGTGGTGTTGTGTGACACACCTGTAGTGACTGTGGTGTTGTGTGACACACCTGTAGTGACTGTGGTGTTGTGTGACACACACCTGTAGTGACTGTGGTGTTGTGTGACACACCTGTAGTGACTGTGGTGTTGTGTGACACACCTGTAGTGACTGTGGTGTTGTGTGACACACACACCTATAGTGACTGTGGTGTTGTGTGACACACCTGTAGTGACTGTGGTGTTGTGCGATACACACCTGTAGTGACTGTGGTGTTGTGTGACACACCTGTAGTGACTGTGGTGTTGTGTGACACACCTGTAGTGACTGTGGTGTTGTGTGACACACCTGTAGTGACTGTGGTGTTGTGTGACACACCCACCTATAGTGACTGTGGTGTTGTGCGATACACACCTGTAGTGACTGTGGTGTTGTGCGATACACACCTGTAGTGACTGTGGTGTTGTGTGACACACCTGAAGTGACTGTGGTGTTGTGTGACACACCTGTAGTGACTGTGGTGTTGTGCGATACACACCTGTAGTGACTGTGGTGTTGTGCGATACACACCTGTAGTGACTGTGGTGTTGTGTGACACACCTGAAGTGACTGTGGTGTTGTGTGACACACCTGTAGTGACTGTGGTGTTGTGTGACACACCTGTAGTGACTGTGGTGTTGTGCGATACACACCTGTAGTGACTGTGGTGTTGTGTGACACACACCTGTAGTGACTGTGGTGTTGTGTGACACACCTGTAGTGACTGTGGTGTTGTGTGACACACCTGAAGTGACTGTGGTGTTGTGACACACACCTGTAGTGACTGTGGTGTTGTGTGACACACCTGTAGTGACTGTGGTGTTGTGCGATACACACCTGTACTGACTGTGGTGTTGTGTGACACACCTGAAGTGACTGTGGTGTTGTGTGACACACCTGTAGTGACTGTGGTGTTGTGTGACACACCTGTAGTGACTGTGGTGTTGTGTGACACACCTGAAGTGACTGTGGTGTTGTGACACACACCTGTAGTGACTGTGGTGTTGTGTGACACACCTGTAGTGACTGTGGTGTTGTGTGACACACCTGTAGTGACTGTGGTGTTGTGCGACACACACACCAATAGTGACTGTGGTGTTGTGCGACACACACACCAATAGTGACTGTGGTGTTGTGCGACACACACACCAATAGTGACTGTGGTGTTGTGTGACACACACCTGTAGTGACTGTGGTGTTGTGTGACACACCTGTGGGACACCTGAGGCTCTCTGGCGAAGGCGAATCACTCTCACGCTGGTGACAAGCGGTTCTGGTTTCAGTTGTTCTGGATCTTGTGAGGACAGAAACAGACCCCCCCACTGCACAATGTGTAGAACACCCTGGCCCCCTCACGTCACCTGCAAACAAAGCGCATCAGGCCACCTTCTTAAAGTGACCGGTCTGCATTGACCCGGGTCAGAACCTGAACCCATCTGGTGGTCAGTGTACCAACATCAGGTCCATTTGAGGTCAGGACTCCCCCTGGTGGCTATCACTAGGTGTGTGTTAAATACACACTTATGTACATGTATACAAACATGTTTGTGTGTGTGTATATACATATATACATATATATGTATATATGTATATGTACATATGTATGTACACGTATACAAACACGCGTGTGTGTGTATGTTTCAGCAAACAGAAGCGCTTCTCCTGGAGCTGAAGCTGTTTCTGGATTCAGGATTCAGCTGCATGTGGGGCCTCCTGTTCGTGTTCGACGGACGGACGGACGGACAGATGGATGGATGGACGGATTGATGGACGGACAGATGGACGGACGGATGGATGGACGGACGGAGGGAAGGACAGAACCATTCAATGGTTTGTGAGAACACCCGGTTTATCAGGAAGGACATTGAATTTTTGCGTTGCTACGGTAACCTTGACTAATGGCCTCACGTCTCAGACCTTAATGCTTTAGCATCATGTTAACGCTTTAGCATCATGTTAACGCCTTAGCGCCATGGTAGCGCTTTAGCATTATGTTAATGCTTTAGCATCAGGGTATTTAGAGCGCGTGACTCCTTAGGGCGGAGGTCTACATACGACACCGACAGACGACAGGAACACCCGACCAGCTGTAAACGTTATTAATTCAGTCAAACCACAGATTCAGTCTGTTCTTCTGTTTTGATTCTCCTTTCATTTTACTTTAATTTTAGTTTCATTTTGAGTTTTAACTTCACTTTTATTCTAGTTTAACTTCACATGTTTACAACCCAGTCCAGTCTCAGGAGGAAAGGCCTGGTCCTTAACCAGAACGGTCCAGGTCCAGCAGGTCTGTGTGCTTTGGTTCCATCCAGGTGTAAATGTTGTGGATTGATGCTAAGCTAGCAGCACACTGCTGTGTGTGTTAGCGAACACGTCAGCTGATGGTCGCTGCGCGGGAGTGGGCGACGGCCTTCGATGAGTCTCAATCAGGTCGGGTCAGTTCTCCTGGTTCTCCTGATGTTCTAGCAGAACGCTGGTGCCTGTGATGCACTCGTCAGACTCGCTTTAGAGACCTGAATTCCTCTCACTGATGTCAAACGTTTGTCCTTCTAGCCGTTTATCTCCTTAATGGGGGAGGATGGAGGTGACAGCTGTCCCCCCAGCAAAGAACCACGTGTTTCTGCACAAATCCATATCTTGCATCCTCAGGTTCAAAGCGGCTGGTTTCCCAGACGACGGGCTGAAACAGCTAGCCAATGCAATGCGCAGCAGCTGGATGGGGGTGACTGCTCGGCCCCAGTTCTGACTCCCACGTGTCAGGGTGCCCCCCCCCATCGGCGCCCCCCGCCTCTCCGGTCGCCAGCTGTTTCATCCTCAGGTTGATGGAGCCGTAAGTCCTCTTGGGGCGGATGAATTCCGCCCTGCGCCGGTACCCCTCGCACCGGCAGATGGACACCATGAGCAGCAGCGACAGGAACATCCCCCCCATGGTGAGGAGGCCCAGCCCCGCGATGATACACCTGTCCAGGTGGGAGCCCAGCTGGGCGTAGTACTTCTCAAGCTTCTCCATCTGGCGGGCCGACACCGAGTCGGGGTCCACCCGGGCGTCTCTGGGGATGGTGTAGGCCACCACCACCAGCACAATGCCGGTCACCAGGAACACCAGCGCCAGCAGGAAGCCGTAGTCCGCCGAGCGGTCTGCAGGGGCGCCGGACCGGGGGTCCACCGGCCCCCCAGCGCTGTCCTCCTCATCGTACGACTCCAGAGGAAGATGCTGAGGCGACGGCCCCCCCTGAAAAAATAGAGGTAAAAGAAAACAGTCAGAAATGTGTGTGTGTGTGTGTGTGTGTGTGTGTGTGTGGTCTGGATGAAGGGGTGGACCTCCTTGAGGGACCCCTAGGGGACAGCCAAGACTACCAGGACCGTGGGAACTAGACGGTTCCTGGAACCTGAACCTACCAGAGCAGATCAGAACCAACATCAGGGGTAGCCAAGATGCCCCCCAAACAGTCCAGCGTACCCCGATACAACATCTTACCCCCCTGTGAGATGTTGGATCGGGGTACTTGAAGGGGCTGAGTTAATGTACAAGAACATCAGTACCTGGTTTGGACCAGAAGTCCTCCTAGATATACAGAAGCACCGAGTATGGGGGGGCTTTCAGGTCCCAGGGGGGCCGTCAGGTCCCGGGGGGCCCTTCAGGTCCCGAATGGACCAGCAGCTGCTGGCCAGGCGGACGTGGTGGTGGTGGATAGATAGACCAGGCTCAAAGGAACACAAGGTCAAAGCTGATGTGTTTACCCTGGGGCACCCCCAGGCCGGTACGGCATCTGCGACGGTCTGCAGTGTGAAACCCTACGGGCCTCCAAGGGGGGAGGACCATGTGATTGGTCTGTGAGAGAGCAGCCTTACCCTATTGGCTCCTGAAGGTGAAGGGGGACCACTGACGGACGGCGCCCCCTGCTGGTGCTCCTCGTCCTGCTGGTAGGAGACGTTCTCAAAGCCTCCGGTGGACGACTTCCAGGGCACTGAGGCTGCAGTTGGGGAGGCTCCGCCTCCTGAACCAGCTCCGCCCCCCAGCTCCCAGAGCTCTACAGTGTTGAACGAGGACTCCATCGATGGTGGTCCAGGTGGTTCATATCTTCACTGCTCTGAGCCCTGAAAGAAAGAACGAATCCCAATGTGGATCCAGACCGTCTGGAGTCAGAGGACAGGATGTCATTGGCTCACGGGGTTAAAGGTGTCAGCCCCTAACCCTAAACCTAACCCCAAACCTAACCCTAACCCTAGCCCTAAACCTAACCCCAAACCTAAACCCAACCCTAACCCTAACCCCAACCCCAAACCTAACCCCAAACCTAAACCCAACCCTATACCTAACCCCAAACCTAACCCTAACCCCAAACCTAACCCCAAAACTAACCCCAAACCTAACCCTAACCCCAACCCCAAACCTAACCCTAACCCCAACCCCAAACCTAACCCCAACCCTAAACCTGACTCCAAACCTAACCTCAACCCCAAACCTAACACACTGATGGACACACACTGACGGACACACACACACTGATGGACACACACACACACACACTGATGGACACACACACTGACGGACACACACTGACGGACACACACACACTGGCACACACACACACACACTGATGGACACAAACTGACGGACACACACACACTGATGGACACACACACACACACACACTGATGGACACACACACACTGACGGACACACACACACTGATGGACACACACTGATGGACACACACACACACACACACACACTGATGGACACACACACTGATGCACACACACACTGATGGACACACACACTGATGGACACACACACACACACACTGATGGACACACACACACTGATGGACAAACACACTGATGGGGACACACTGATGGACACACACACACACACACACACTGATGGACACACACACTGATGCACACACACACTGATTGACACACACACTGATTGACACACACACACACACACTGATGGACACACACACACTGACGGACACACACACACTGATGGACACACACTGATGGACACACACACACACACACACACACTGATGGACACACACACTGATGCACACACACACTGATGGACACACACACTGATGGACACACACACACACACACTGATGGACACACACACACTGATGGACACACACACATTGATGGACACACACACTGATGGACACACACTGATGGACACACACACTGATGGACACACACTGATGGACACACACACTGATGGACACACACTGATGGACACACACACTGATGGACACACACTGATGGACACACACTGATGGACACACACTGATGGACACACACACACACTGATGGACACACACTGATGGACACACACACACTGATGGACACACACACACTGATGGACACACACACACTGATAGGCACACACACACACTGATGGACACACACACACTGATGGACACACACACACACTGATGGACACACACACACTGATAGGCACACACACACACTGATGGACACACACACACTGACGGACACACACACACTGATGAACACACACTGATGGACACACACACACTGATGGACACACACACACTGATGGACACACACACACTGATGGACACACACACACTGATAGGCACACACACAAACTGACGGACACACACACACTGATGGACACACACACACACACACACACTGATGGACACACACACACTGACGGACACACACACACTGATGGACACACACTGATGGACACACACACACACACACACACACTGATGGACACACACACTGATGCACACACACACTGATGGACACACACACTGATGCACACACACACTGATGGACACACACACTGATGGACACACACACACACACACTGATGGACACACACACACTGATGGACAAACACACTGATGGGGACACACACTGATGGACACACACACATTGATGGACACACACACTGATGGACACACACTGATGGACACACACACTGATGGACACACACTGATGGACACACACACTGATGGACACACACACACTGATGGACACACACTGATGGACACACACTGATGGACACACACACACACTGATGGACACACACACACTGATGGACACACACACACTGATGGACACACACACACTGATAGGCACACACACACACTGATGGACACACACACACTGATGGACACACACACACTGATGGACACACACTGATGGACACACACACACACTGATGGGACACACACACACTGATGGACACACACTGATGGACACACACACACACTGATGGACACACACTGATGGACACACACACACACTGATGGACACACACACACTGATGGACACACACACACTGATGGACACACACACACTGATAGTCACACACACACACTGATGGACACACACACACTGATGGACACACACACACACTGATGGACACACACACACTGATAGGCACACACACACACTGATGGACACACACACACTGATGGACACACACACACACTGATGGACACACACACACTGATGGACACACACACACACAGATGGACACACACACACTGATGGACACACACACACACTGATGGACACACACACACTGATGGACACACACACACTGATGGACACACACACACTGATGGACACACAACACACTGATGGACACACACACACTGATGGACACACACACACTGATAGGCACACACACACACTGATGGACACACACACACTGATGGACACACACACACACTGATGGACACACACACACTGATAGGCACACACACACACTGATGGACACACACACACACACACACACACACACTGATGGACACACACTGATGGACACACACACACTGATGGACACACACACACTGATGGACACACACACACACTGATGGACACACACACACTGATAGGCACACACACACACTGATGGACACACACACACACTGATGGACACACACACACACTGATGGACACACACACACTGATGGACACACACACACTGATGGACACACACACACACTGATGGACACACACACACTGATGGACACACACACACTGATGGACACACACACACTGATGGACACACACACACTGATGGACACACACACACACACACACTGATGGACACACACACACTGATGGACACACACACACACTGATGGACACACACACACTGATAGGCACACACACACACTGATTGACACACACACACACTGATGGACACACACACACACTGATGGACACACACACACTGATTGACACACACACACTGATGGACACACACACACACTGATTGACACACACTGATGGACACACACACACTGATGGACACACACACACTGATGGACACACACACACTGATGGACACACACACACTGATGGACACACACACACACTGATGGACACACACACACTGATAGGCACACACACACACTGATGGACACACACACACTGATGGACACACACACACACTGATGGACACACACACACACTGATGGACACACACACACACTGATGGACACACACACACTGATGGACACACACACACTGATTGACACACACACACACTGATTGACACACACTGATGGACACACACACACTGATGGACACACACACACTGATGGACACACACACACTGATAGGCACACACACACACTGATGGACACACACACACTGATGGACACACACACACACTGATGGACACACACACACTGATAGGCACACACACACACTGATGGACACACACACACTGATGGACACACACACACACTGATGGACACACACACACTGATGGACACACACACACACTGATGGACACACACTAACCCTAACCCTAGCCCCGCCCCTACAGTCGCCCGGTCTCTTCATCGCGGCCCGCGGGGGCCGGCGTGTCGGACCGTTACCGTAACCGTTACCGTAACCGTTACCGTGACCTTGCGATGCGCTAATCTCCGTGTGACACAGATCACATCCGAACCGGATCGGACTCACACAGACAAGCGCGCCTTGATCCGAACTGATGGATAACGGAGGTGGGGGTGGGGGTGGGGATAGATCCGGTATCCAGGCAGGATCCGGGCACCGAATCCCGTAAACATGGCGGCCAGGCGGGTTCGGAACGGACGCGAGGAAGAGGAGGATGAGGAGGAAGAAGATGGAGTGGGGGGGGGGGGTTACCTGCTGCTGATGCGGGACCCCCGCGGATCAGACGTCCGGAGATTCGAACACTGCGGATCGTGTGAGGAGCAGCGCGATACTGCGCATGCGCAGGGGCTCCTGCTGGCGGCGGAGGCGGAGATAAATACCGGTAAAAATAAAAGGTGTGTGTTCATCAGTGTGTGTCTCCCGTTTTGGGGCTGAAGTACTGCATTACTGAAATACTGCATTGTGGGAAATGTAGTCTTTGGACCAAGCACACTTTTGACCTATTTAACTTTAGACACTTAGACTAAATGGTCTTGCGGGCCACATAAAATGATGTGGAGGGCCACATTTGGCCCCCGGGCCTTGAGTTTGACACGTGTACATTAGAGTCTAAAATAATTTTTTTGACACATTAGAGGCTCTGTCATTGTTGTTGGAGGCTAAACCATCATCGCTACGTGTGGACGTGTTGCGTGGAGGAAGGGGATGGGGGGGCAGGTCCACAGCGGATGGGTGGATGAGGGCTGAACCTGAGAAAACCTGTGAGGTCATAGAGCAGAGACTCCTGGGGAGAGGTTGGGTTTGTAAAGGTGTGAATGGAGACCAGGAGAGAGGAGCTCAGTGCGTCTGGACCTTTAGTCTCCAGCAGTACTGTTTGGGGCGTACTGTTTGGGGGTGCTGTTTGGGGGGTACTGTTTGGGGGGTACTGTTTGGGGCGTACTGTTTGGGGGTGCTGTTTGGGAGTGCTGTTTGGGGGGTACTGTTTGGGGGTGCTGTTTGGGGGGTACTGTTTGGGAGTGCTGTTTGGGGAGTGCTGTTTGGGGGGTACTGTTTGGGAGTGCTGTTTGGGGGTGCTGTTTGGGGGGTACTGTTTGGGGGGTACTGTTTGGGGGTGCTGTTTGGGGGGTACTGTTTGGGAGTGCTGTTTGGGGGTGCTGTTTGGGGGGTACTGTTTGGGGGGTGCTGTTTGGGGGGTGCTGTTTGGGGAGTGATGTTTGGGGGGTACTGTTTGGGGGGTGCTGTTTGGGGGGTGATGTTTGGGGGGTACTGTTTGGGGGGTGTTGTTTTAGGGATACTCTTTCGGGGGTGCTGTTTGGGGGGTACTGTTTGGGGGGTGCTGTTTGGGGGGTGATGTTTGGGGGGTACTGTTTGGGGGGTGTTGTTTTAGGGATACTCTTTGGGGGGTACTGTTTGGGGGGTGTTGTTTGGGGGGTACTGTTTGGGGGGTACTGTTTGGGGGGTACTGTTTGGGAGTGCTGTTTGGGGAGTGCTGTTTGGGGGGTACTGTTTGGGGGGTGCTGTTTGGGGGGTAATGTTTGGGGGGTGCTGTTTGGGGGGTGCTGTTTGGGGGGTGATTTTTGGGGGGTACTGTTTGGGGGGTGTTGTTTTAGGGATACTCTTTGGGGGGTACTGTTTGGGGGGTGTTGTTTTGGGGGTGCTGTTGGGGGGTACTGTTTGGGGGGGTGCTGTTGGGGGGGTTCTGTTTGGGGGGTAATCTTTGGGGGGTACTGTTTGGGGGGTGTTGTTTTGGGGGTACTGTTTTGGGGGGTACTGTTTGGGGGGTACTGTTTGGGAATGCTGTTTGGGAAGTGCTGTTTGGGGGGGTACTGTTTGGGGGGTGCTTTTTGGGGGGTACTGTTTGGGGAGTGCTGTTTGGGGGGTGCTGTTTGGGGGGTGATGTTTGGGGGGTACTGTTTGGGGGGTGTTGTTTTGGGGGTGCTGTTGGGGGTTACTGTTTGGGGGGGTGCTGTTGGGGGGTTCTGTTTGGGGGGTAATCTTTGGGGGGTACTGTTTGGGGGGTGTTGTTTTGGGGGTACTGTTTGGGGGGGTGCTGTTTGGGGGGTAATCTTTGGGGGGTGCTGTTTGGGGTGTCCTGTTTGGGGGGTACTGTTTGGGGGTACTGTTTTGGGGTGCTGTTTGGGGGGTGCTGTTTGGGAGGTACTGTTTGGGGGGTGCTGTTTGAGGGGTACTGTTTGGGGGTGTTGTTTTGGGGGTAGTGTTTGGGGGGGTGCTGTTTGGGGGGGTAATCTTTGGGGGGTACTGTTTGGGGGGTGTTGTTTTGGGGGTACTGTTTGGGGGGTACTGCCTGGGGGTGCTGTTTGGGGGGTACTGTTTGGGGGGTGTTGTTTTTGAGGTACTCTTTGGGGGGTACTGTTTGGGGTGGTGCTGTTGGGGGGTGCTGTTTGGGGGGTAATCTTTGGGGGGGTGCTTTTTGGGGGGTGCTGTTTGGGGGGTACTGTTTGGGGGGTACTCTTTGGGGGGTACTGCCTGGGGGTGCTGTTTGGGGGGTACTGTTTGGGGGGTGTTGTTTTGGGGGTACTGTTTGGGGGTGTCCTGTTTGGGGGGTACTGTTTGGGGGGTACTGTTTGGGGGTACTGTTTTGGGGTGCTGTTTGGGGGTGCTGTTTGGAAGGTACTGTTTGGGGGGTGCTGTTTGAGGGGTACTGTTTGGGGGTGTTGTTTTGGGGGTACTGTTTGGGGGGGTGCTGTTTTGGGGGTAATCTTTGGGGGGTACTGTTTGGGGGTGTTGTTTTGGGGGTACTGTTTGGGGGGTACTGTTTGGGGGGTACTGCTTGGGGGGTGTTGTTTTTGAGGTACTCTTTGGGGGGTACTGTTTGGGGTGGTGCTGTTGGGGGGTGCTGTTTGGGGGGTAATCTTTGGGGGGTACTGTTTGGGGGGTACTGTTTGGGGGGTGCTGTTTGAGGGGTACTGTTTGGGGGTGTTGTTTTGGGGGGTGCTGTTTGGGGGGTTCTGTTTGGGGGGTAATCTTTGGGGGGTACTGTTTGGGGGGTGTTGTTTTGGGGGTACTGTTTGGGGGGTACTCTTTGGGGGGTACTGTTTGGGGGGTGTTGTTTTTGAGGTACTCTTTGGGGGGTACTGTTTGGGGTGGTGCTGTTGGGGGGTGCTGTTTGGGGGGTAATCTTTGGGGGGTGCTGTTTGGGGGGTACTGTTTGGGGGGTACTCTTTGGGGGGTACTGCCTGGGGGTGCTGTTTGGGGGGTACTGTTTGGGGGGTGTTGTTTTTGAGGTACTCTTTGGGGTGTACTGTTTGGGGTGGTGCTGTTGGGGGGTGCTGTTTGGGGGGTAATCTTTGGGGGGTACTGTTTGGGGGTGCTGTTTGGGGGTTGCTGCATGTAGTGGGTGACCTGGAACTCAAGAGCATCTGAGCACCTCAGCTACAGGATTAGTATGCCGCTAATGCTAATGCTAATGCAGCTTAGCTGGGGAAACACATTCCTGAGGGTCGCCTCAGACACAGGACCAAAAGCTCCCAGCAGCCTCTGGGAGACGCCGCCACGGGGGAGCCAACCATTTAGAACCAGGTAGCGTGATGCTAGAACCGACCAGACGTCACCTGACCTCACCTGTGATGTCAGGCATGACCCCGTCAGGCCCTTTGGATCCGCCGCTCGGGTCCTTGTTAGCAGGACTGGATTCAGCGGGATGAGCCAACAGAGCGGTGCATTGTGGGCCGGTTGTGTCCCCAGATGACCATCTGTGGGGGCCCTCGGTTCTGGTCCCAGTGACGACAGGAGCCCAGACCGGATCCATGACTTCATCACAGATATCCATGGGGGGGCCTTCCGGTGTACACAGACTGTAAAGGAGGGCAGAACAGACACGGGGGGCATCTCGACAAGAAGACGTCAGATTACTGGTGACGCTACGTCACATGGTATTCTCCAGTCACGTGGTGTCGCAAACCAGGAAGTACTCGCTGGAGTGACCACCCGCTCTGACACACTACTTCCGCTAAACGGTGACTGGAGCCTGTGATTGGCTGAGCGGACGGTCTTGCTCGCTGAATGGCCAACTGCAGGCCCCGCCCCTAGACCGTTCCATTCCATAGAGGGGGGGGGGCTGATTTGTCCAGCGGTCAGTAAACGCACCGCTGCTGTGACACGTTTAAACGTTAATGAAACATCCGGTAGATTAACTACTTCCGGTGAACAACAGCCGTGTGCTCGTTGTGTGACAGTCGTGTCGCACTTCTGGAGCCCCCCCGGAAGTAGATGGTCCGGTCCGGGTTGAAGTCGCGGAGCCTCCCGGAGCCCCGGTCAGTCTGATCCTCAGTCCCGAACGGACCGGTGACCGAGAGACGCTTCCGCTGCACCGAGGCTCGTGTGTGGAATCATGCTGCGCGTAAGGGCGGCCGTTTGGCTCGCGCGGAGGGGGTACGTACAGGCGCGTGCGCTAACGTCAGCTAAGTTAGCTACAGGTAGCTAAGTCACGTGAGCGCGTCTGCGCCCCAGCTGCTGCAGGACATCCGGGTCGCTAGAGTCGTTAGGGTTAGTTAGGGTTAGTTAGGGTTAGTTACACTCCAGAACGTGGTTTTCCTCAAAATTGCCAGGTCACGTGACGTTGTGATGTCACCCCGTGACGGCTTGGCACCCCCGGGCATCAGAACCGGTTTGTTGAGGGTTGTGACGTCATACGGCTGTTGGTGACGTTCCTCTGGGTTAGTTATTAATACTCCCCTCCCCCCCCCGCTGAGTGTGAGTGTGGGGGGACACTTGGAATGGGTCCTGGTGGGTATGAGTTTCAGCGCGACTGAAGCTGGTGGCACAACGGGGGTGGGGGGGGCAATGACCTCGAGCCGTCCTGGGGGGGGGGGGGTCATCGCCCCCATGGCCTTGAGTCGCTGGACAGAGCTCTGCTGGCTGGTGGGGGGTGTTTGCTCTTCACGTCACGGCGCTGCGCCTGTGTAGGTGACCGAGTGTCTGCGCCTGTGTAGGTAACCGAGTGTCTGCGCCTGTGTAGGTGGCCCGGTGTCTCTGCGCCTGTGTAGGTGGCCCAGGTGTCTCTGCGCCTGTGTAGGTGGCCCGGTGTCTCTGCGCCTGTGTAGGTGGCCCAGGTGTCTCTGCGCCTGTGTAGGTGACCCGGTGTCTCTGCACCTGTGTAGGTGGCCCGGTGTCTCTGCGCCTGTGTAGGTGACCCAGTGTCTGCGCTTGTGTAGGTGGCCCGGTGTCTCTGCGCCTGTGTAGGTGACCCGGTGTCTCTGCGCCTGTGTAGGTGGCCGGGTGTCTGCGCCTGTGTAGGTGACCTGGTGTCTGCACCTGTGTAGGTGACCCAGTGTCTGCACCTGTGTAGGTGACCCAGTGTCTGCGCCTGTGTAGGTGACCCAGTGTCTGCGCCTGTGTAGGTGACCCGATGTCTCTGCGCCTGCGTAGGTGACCCCGTGTCTCTGCGCCTGTGTAGGTGACCCGATGTCTCTGCGCCTGTGTAGGTGACCCCGTGTTGCTGTGTCAGTGTTGACTCTGTCTCACCTTGGCGTCTCCTTCAGGTGTTTGATGCATTCAGGTGCACGTAGGGGGGGGGGCTCGTATGTCAACCAGTAACTACATTAGGCTGAGTCACTGGGAACCAGTCTGTTTGCTGATTAAACCAGTTTAGCGTCTGAGAGCTGGGGTCAGGGCCAGCTGGGGGGGGGGGGTGGCAGCTGGGGGTGCCAGAGTCCCGCCGGGGGACCAGAGTCCCACTGGGGGGCCAGAGTCCTACACCAGCACCCTCAGTGCCTGTGTCTGCTCTGCTCCTGTGTCTGTAGGTTCAGGACCCCCCCCGCGGCAGCGGTGCAGGTGAAGAACGAGCCGGTGCTGAGCTTCAGGGGGGGGGCCCCGGAGAGGAAGGAGCTGCTGGAGGCCCTGGTGCGCCTGAGGGGGCAGACGGAGGAGGTCCCCTGTGTGGTGGGGGACGAGCAGGTGTGGACTGCAGATGTCCGGTACCAGCTGTGTGTGAGTAGAGTCCCCTGCTGCGCCTGGGCCTCAGCACCGGTGCCCCCCCAGAGTCCCTCCCAGCGTAGCCCCATGTCTCCTGACTGACGTGTGTGTGTCTCCACAGCCGTACAACCACGCCCACAAGGCGGCCAAGTTCTGCTACGCCGACCAGGTAGGTCCGGTCCCGCCTCCCTCCTGGGGGGGCATCAGCGTGCTGATTCAAACGGACCAATCTGCTCTCCTCCTGGATGCAGGAACTCATCAACAAAGCCATCGTGGCATCGATGGCAGCCCGGCGGGACTGGGACCTGAAGCCAGTCCAGGACCGGGCCCAGGTTCTGTTCAAGGCAGCCGACGCCATCAGCGGCCCCAAGAGGGCCGAGATCCTGGCCAAGACCATGATCGGACAGGTACGGGCCCCGCGGGGCAAGGTGGGCGGGGGTTCTGAACACCCTGGTGATGTCCAGAACCGTCCCGGTCTCTCAGGGGAAGACGGTGGTCCAGGCGGAGATCGACGCCGCTGCCGAGCTGATCGACTTCCTCCGCTTCAATGCCAAACACGCGCTGGAGCTGGAGGCGCAGCAGCCACTAGACGCCGAGGGCAGCACCAACACCATGCTGTACCGCGGCCTGGAGGTGAGACCCAGACCCGAGGGAGTCCTCGGTCCGATGGACCGGGGTCTGGTTCTGCCGGTCTCACGGTTCCCCTCCCCCCCAGGGCTTCGTGGCGGCGGTGGCTCCGTTTAACTTCACCGCCATCGGTGGAAACCTGGCAGCAACACCGGCTCTGATGGTAGGTCGGCTCCACGCTGTGTTAGCATGTTAGCATGTAGCTTCAGGGGCGTGGCTCCGTGCTGCAGCTGATTGGATGTCCTAACGGGGGCCGCTGGTGTTCCTCAGGGTAACGTGGTGCTGTGGAAGCCCAGCGACGCCGCCATGTCTGCCAGCTACGCCGTCTATCGGGTGCTGAGGGACAGCGGCCTCCCCCCCAACGTCATCCAGTTCCTCCCCGCCGACGGCCCCGTGTTCGGGGATGCCGTCACCGCCTCGGAACACCTGGCAGGCATCAACTTCACCGGCAGCGTTCCGTAAGGACCCCCCAACCGCTGCTGGGACCCCAACATGTGTGACCCCAACACCAGTCAGAGCTGTGAACCTTCTCGAGATCAGCTCCACCAGAAGCGTGTTAGGTCTCAGTGGCGTGTTGGGGTCTCAGTGACATGTTGGGGTCTCAGTGGCGTGTTGGGTCTCAGTGGCATGTTGGGGTCTCAGTGGCGTGTTGGGTCTCAGTGGCGAGTTGGGGTCTCAGTGGCATTTTGGGGTCTCAATGGCGTGTTGGGGTCTCAGTGGCGGGTTCTCCTGGTCTCCTGCAGGACCTTCAAGCGCCTCTGGAAGCAGGTGGCCCAGAACCTGGATGTCTACAGGACCTTCCCTCGCCTGGCAGGAGGTGAGCGGACCCCCCATCACCCCCCATCGGTCCCCCCACAGGACGCTGCTCACTGTCCCTGTTTCAGAGTGCGGGGGGAAGAACTTCCACTTCGTGCATACATCGGCGGACGTGGACAGCGTGGTGAAGGGGACGGTGCGCTCGGCGTTCGAGTACGGGGGCCAGAAGTGTTCCGCCTGCTCCCGGATGTACGTCCCCGACAGCAAGTGGCCCCAAATCCGCCAGCGGCTCCTGGACATCCACAGGGACATTGCCGTGGGAGACGTGAGTGTCCTCCACACACCACGCCCAGGAGGCAAGGGGTGGTTGCCACAGCAACAGCTCTGCCTGAGAGGAGGTGTTTAACTGGGATGTTTCTCTTCTTCAGCCGGTGGAGGACTGGAACACCTTCTTCTCAGCGGTGATTGATGACAAGGTGGGTTCTGGTCCCGTCAGACTCGTGGGACTCTTGTCCCGTTTGTCTCGTGGGACTCTTGTCCCGTTTGTCTCGTGGGACTCTTGTCCCGTTTGTCTCGTGGGACTCGTGTCCCTTTCGTCTTGTTGGACTCGTGTCCCGTTTGTCTCGTCGGACTTGTGTCTCGTTGGACTTGTGTCCCGTTTGTCCCGTCGGACTCGTGTCCCATCTGACTCGTGTCTCGTTTGTCTCGTTGGACTCGTGTCTCATTTGTCCTGTTGGACTTGTGTCCCGTTTGTCTCATCAGACTCGTGTCTTGTTTGTCCCGTCGGACTCATGTCTCGTTTGTCACGTCGTACTCGTGTCTCGTTTGTCGCGTCGGACTCGTGCCTCGTTTGTCCCATTGGACTCGTGTCTTGATTGTCTCATCGGACTCGTGTCCCGTTTGTCCTGTCGGACTCGTGTCCCATTTGTCTCGTTGGACTCGTGTCTCGTCGGACTCGTGTCTCGTCGGACTCGTGTCTCGTTTATCTCGTTGGACTCATGTCCTGTTGGACTCGTGTCCCGTTTGTCTCAGACCCTTGTCCCGTTGGACTCGTGTCCCGTTTGTCCCGTTGCACTCGTGTCCCGTTTGTCCCATTGGTCTCGTGCCCCGTTTCTCGTTGGACTCGTGTCCCGTTGGACTCGTGTCTAGTTGGACTCGTGTCCCGTTGGACTCGTGTCCCGTTTGTCTCGTTGGACTTGTGTCCTGTTGGACTCGTGTCTCGTTGGACTCGTGTCCCGTTGGACTCGTGTCCCGTTTGTCCCGTTGGACTCGTGCCCCGTTGGACTCGTGTCCCGTTTGTCCCATTGGACTCGTGTCCCGTTTGTCTCGTTGGACTTGTGTCCTGTTGGACTCGTGTCTCGTTGGACTCGTGTCCCGTTTGTCCCGTTGGACTCGTGCCCCGTTGGACTCGTGTCCCGTTTGTCCCATTGGACTTGTGTCCCGTTTGTCCCGTTGGACTCGTGTCCCATTCGTGGTCTCGTGGGTTTTAACAGCTGACTTCCTGTTTGCTCCCTCAGTCTTTTGCGCGGATCAAGAAGTGGCTCGACCACGCCAAGTCCTCTCCGAACCTGAAAGTCATCGCCGGGGGCAACTGTGACGACAGGAAGGGTTACTTTGTGGAGCCGACCATCGTGGAGACCACTGACCCGCAGGACGCCATCATGAACGAGGTACAGCCTGAACTCCACAGCAGACGGTCCGTCTTGTTTTAGCATGGGGGGGGTCTCCTCGTGTCCGTGTGTGTGTGTTAGTCCAAGCTGTGACGCTAGCAGGGTTAGCGTGGTCTCTTCACCATGTTTCCTAACAGAAGCAAAGAGATGTTCCAGGTTGTGTCTTTAGTCCAGTGTGTGTGTTCTTTTGGACGTCTTGGTCTGAACCAGAACGTTTGAATTTCTCTTTTGATTGTTGGTATTAACCCTTACAACCCTGACCTATGGTGGCCGTTTTTTGGTACCTTTGATATTTGTTCCTATATACCATGTTAAAATGATTAAACATACCCATGGTTGGTATGTTTATCTTCAGCACAACTTCTACGGTGAGGAACTGATTGGAAGTAGCTGGATTTCAAAGTAAACATCGTCAGTCACTGGAATCCATTTCTTAGGATTATATTTTATTTTAAAAAAGTCTGTTAAATATTGTTTTAGATTAAACCGGTTTGTTAAATATTGTTTCAGACTTAACGGGGCCATGGGGTTAAACAGGTTGGACGCTGCTCTAGATGACACTGCCTAAGACTCGACGACAGGCGTTGGGTGAAGGGAGAGAACTCCATGTTCAGCCTCGTCTCCTCTGGTGGAGTTCCTTGTTGGGGGTTGGGGCCACAACAGGAAAAATAAATGTCTTTGTTTTTGAGGGACGTGGCGAATTCAGTCCTCTCTAAAATCCAGTCGGACTCCTGGTTTGTGTCCGGCTCTGACGGTCTGGATCCGTTGTTCTCCGGTCTGGATCAGATCAGGTGGCGCCCAGCTGAGTGTGTCACCTTAAAGGTTGTTTTTGGGTGTTGGCAGGAAATCTTCGGCCCGATCCTGACTGTTTACGTTTACCCTGAGAAGGACTACAAGCAGGTGCTGCAGCTGATCGACAACACGTCGCCCTACGCCCTGACGGGAGCCGTGTTCGCCCACGACAAGTAAGACGGGGGTGTTGGTCCGTGTCAGCAGGGCAGTTGGGAGCACTTGACCAAACACTGAGGTCATGGTACGGGGGCGGTGCTAACGGGGTCACAGCTGTGTCCAGCCCAGAGACGGGTTTGTGCAGGAGGCTGAAGGTCAGAGGTCAGCGTGAGAATATTCCAACAATTTGTTCAGGAATTTCTGGATCAGGATCCAGATCCTCAGCAGACGTTCATCACTAGAATAAACCTGGCAACTGGGATTGGCTTCTTGTTTGCCGAAGAAACTAGAAGCCAATCCATCCATTGGTTCTTGTGTCAAAGTGAAGACGGGTGACTAAATGTGACCAGAGGGTCAAGTTGGTTTTCTGATGCTCGACCCTAACCCCTAGCCTGTAACCCCAACCCCTAAGCTGTAACTCCAACCCCTAACCCCTAAACCCAACCCCTAATTCCCAACACAAACCCTAACCTGTAACCCCTAACCCTAACCTGTAACTCCAACCCCTAACCTGTAACCCCGACCCCTAACCCCAACCCCTAACCTGTAACCCCTAACCCCAACCCTTAACCCCAATCCTTAACCTGTAACCCTAATCCCTAACCCTAACCCCTAACTCACAAACCAATAACCCTACTTACTGACAGAGGAAAAGCGCCCCAAACCTACCTGCATCATTCAGCTCTACTTATTGATGATTCAACCTTTTCCCACATGAAGACCGTTAAGTCCAGGCCCCGTTCCTCCATGACTGATGATCATTGGAGTGTTTGAAGCTGAGGCTGCTGTCTGGACTGTGTCCCTGGTTCATTTAGTACATCAGAGGAAACTCAGGACGTAACAACAGATGTACACACATGTAGTTCATTGTGTTGTGTAACATGGGCCCATCAACATAGAAGAACTCGCAGGATATTACTAAATAAATACGTCATTTTAAGCAGCTCTCATGCTGAAAACAGTACCCGTGTTCTAATCCCTGACCCTGTTCTAATCCCTGACCCTGTTCTAATCCCTGACACTGTTCTGATCCCTGACCCTGTTCTAATCCCTGACCCTGTTCTAATCCCTGACCCTGTTCTAATCCCTGACACTGTTCTGATCCCTGACACTGTTCTGATCCCTGACCCTGTTCTAATCCCTGAACCTGTTCTAATCCCTGACCCTGTTCTGATCCTTGACCCTGCTCTAATCCCTGACCCTGCTCTAATCCCTGACCCTGTTCTAAACCGTAACTGTGGAACTGTTTGATTCAGCGTAAACTGGTGACTCGTGATGGGTTTCCATCGGTTTCCATCTCATCACAGCCTGACCTTGGTGGCGGTGGTTTTTCACTGGTTCCGTTTGCAGGAACGTGATTGAAGAGGCAGCCAGAGCCCTAAGGAACGCTGCAGGGAACTACTACGTCAACGACAAGTCCACCGGCTCCATTGTGGCCCAGCAGCCGTTTGGGGGCGCCAGAGCTTCAGGTAGGAGTTCCACCGTCCCATTGGGAATGAAACCATCCCACTGGGGGGTCATTAGTGTCGTCTTTCCTCTTCCTGCAGGAACTAATGACAAACCCGGGAGCTCCCACTACGTCCTGCGGTGGACGTCCCCACAGGTGGTGAAGCAGACCTACGTCCCGCTCACCGACTGGAAGTACCCCTACATGGGCTGAGGGTCCCAGAGCAAGGGACCAATCAGATCCTTCCCCCCGCCCCGCCCTCAGCTGATTCTAACACTGATTGATACTCCTGTCAAACCCCCCTCCCTGTTGTACTCAATGAGTGGACCAACCGTCCAGGCATCCAACTGTCCAGGCATCCAACTGACCAGGCGTCCAACCGTCCAGGCGTCCAACCGTCGACCACCAGGACCCTTCAGGTCCGATCTGGTCTGGTCGGTTCCTCCGTTGCCTCTAACTGTAAACTGCACTGGTCGATTTCCTGACCCACCTCCCAAATGAACCCACTGGAGGGGGGGTATGGACTCGTTGAACTGTCATTAAACTGATTAACATGTCGACTGTTTTAAAGCCAGTAGTGACATCAAAGCTTCCTGCTGTCCTGAATCAAATCTTTATCACGTTAGTGGAAGTCTTCCTGTGATGCTAGAGGAAGTCTTCCTCTGATGGTAGTGGAAGTCTTCCTGTGATGCTAGTGGAAGTCTTCCTGTGATGCTAGAGGAAGTCTTCCTGTGATGCTAGTGGAAGTCTTCCTCTGATGGTAGAGGAAGTCTTCCTCTGATGGTAGAGGAAGTCTTCCTGTGATGCTAGAGGAAGTCTTCCTCTGATGGTAGAGGAAGTCTTCCTGTGATGCTAGAGGAAGTCTTCCTCTGATGGTAGAGGAAGTCTTCCTGTGATGCTAGAGGAAGTCTTCCTCTGATGGTAGAGGAAGTCTTCCTGTGATGCTAGAGGAAGTCTTCCTCTGATGGTAGAGGAAGTCTTCCTGTGATGCTAGAGGAAGTCTTCCTCTGATGGTAGAGGAAGTCTTCCTGTGATGTTAGAGGAAGTCGCACTGATGCTGCTAATTGCTGTGAATCTCCTGAAACAGAATCCATGAACTGGACCTCTGATCAGAAATGCCTTTAGTAGATCTATCGAGTTTGTTGTAACTTTGGAAAATAAATATTAAATGATTGAAGTCTGGGGTTTAATTATTGGCTCTAAGGCAGAGCACAAGTGCTTCAAACGAGGGTGGAGAACTCCTGTCTGGAGAACTGCAGTCTGTACTGTCTTCCAGACCTTGTGGACTAGTTCTGGGTAAGTGGGGCTCTCAGTAGATGAAATCACCAGCAGGGCATGCTGGTCCGTGGGAACCTCTCTGAACCCATCGGTCCTGACGGGACCGATGGGTTCAGAGAGGTTCAGGATCAGGATCTTGGATCATCTTGTCTGGTTTATCCTCCTTGTGGGTCGCAGGCCACCTGGAGCCATATCCCAGCTGACTGTTTGCAAGAGGCAGGGGTATACCCTGGACACGTCGCCAGTGCATCACATAGACAACACAAATTCACATTCACACCTGGAGGTCAACAGTCCTGCTGTGGATGGCTGCAGGAGCTGGACCAGGTTGAGCTGCTCTGGTGAGTCCCTTGGTGGAGGTATCGGCAGAGGGGTTGGAAGGTGTCCGGCTGGAGGGGGGGGGTTGTTTCTCAGTTGTCATCTGGGGACGAGATTCTGCTGCTCCCAGTTGACCCAGACAGCAAATATTCATCTGATGGATCTGGATCAGATTCTCTAAATCTGGTCATTACTACTCTAAATACTAAAGTGATGTCATTACTACTGTAAACACTAATGTCATTACTACTGTAAATACTATCAATCAACTTTTATTTATATAGCGTTTAATCTCATCTGGAGATATTTCGAAACACTGAACAGACAGAAAGCCAACAGTTCTATTCCCTCAGACTGACCAGAAACAATTACAAGACATTAAAACATCCCATAATAATAAATCCTGTAGTACTGTAATGTAACTAACATGTCTACTTCTGATGGATTAATTTCCTCCTGGGGGGGGTGTAGAGGCTAGGTCCAGCTTTAATCCACTGAGGAGTTCCACCACACTGACCTGAATGACGTGCTGTTGTCACTTCCTGCTCATCAAAAGTCAGACACGCCCCTTTATGTTAAGTGACTGATTTCATTAAGTTTCTCAGTTAATTTATCCTTAGTTTATCAATCAATATTATAATTGCGCTTGTCCCTCTGTAAGTTAGTTAGCTCGTACGCCTGTAACAAAGGCCGTAGATCAAAGCACCAGGAGAGTAAACTGTATGCACGTGTAGAAAAATCAAAAGAGAGTAGATCAAAGGTCATGACTGTAAACTCATGCACACAGAAGGACAAACGGGGATTATCAATAGTCGGATTATTATTAAAAAATAAGATGAATTTAATAGTTGGACTTTTAATCTTTGAAATGAGATCGTCCATCCACTCATCTTCATCCATCTTCATCCACTCACCTGTAGTCGGGGGCAGCAGCTTCAACAGGGAGCCCCAAACTTCCCTTTGGCCCCATATCCACTAGCTCTGAGTGGGGGATCCCAAGGCCAGTGTTGAGATATATATATTTTTTTATTTTAATTTTATACACTGTTATAATCCCCGAAGGGAAATTAAGAACACACACTCTAGTTTTTGTTAGTCTCAATCACAGGCATGCATATTAGTGTGTTCAGGCCCCTGTAATACACACAACCACACACAAGGGGGCCTGTAGGCATGCAAGGGAGGTAGAGTGGCAGGCAGCTCCTTCTTGGTGCGCCTCAAATGAGCAATTTGTAAAGGGGACGGCACCTGGCTCAAGGGTGCCTCGGCAGTGCTCCGGAGGTGAGCTGACACCTCCCACTGTCAGCTGACCTCCGGGTATTTTTTGGGCGGGAGTGGGAATCAAACCGCCGATCTTGAATCATAGACCGACCCGCTCTACAGCCCGCTTTACCACTGAGCCACTGCCGCCCAATATAATCCCTCCACCTGGTCCTGGGTCTGCGCCGAGGTCTCCTCCCAGTTGGACGTGCCAGAAACACCTCCCTAGGGAGGCGCCCCGGAGGCATCCGCACCAGATACCCAAACCACCTCAACTGACTCCTTTCCACGTGAAGGAGCAGCGGCTCTACTCTGAGCTCCCCGTGAACAGCAGTGTTTCTCTTGTACCCAGGGTGCTCTGGTGCCAGGTGAGATCGTCACATGGCTTCTCAGTACCATAACTCCTAAAAAGTTTGTTAAAGTATTCCAACACTTACGGAGAGCACAGATTTTCAGCTCTCTGTCAGTGTTGGAATTGTTTAGTTTTAGCAAACTTTTGAGGAATTACGATATTGAGAAGCCTTATGAATATCTTGCGATACTTCCAGTTTTGTCTTGATTGTCATTTACACATGGTTGCGACTATCGAACCATATGTGTGCACACGCACACCTGCCAGCTCCTAGCACTGGCGCTAGAACCATATGTAAAGGGTTGAACTTCTAGGAAGGACCTCATCCCTCACTCGGAGAAGGCAGTCCACTGGTTTCCTGTTGAGGACCATGGCCTCAGATTTGGAGGTGCTGATCCTCATCCCTGCTGCTTCACACTCGGCTGCAAACCGGACCAGTGAGTGCTGCAGGTCACAGGCCGATGACGCAAACAGGACCACATCATCTGCAAAAAGTAGCGATGCAATCCTCAGGCCACCAAACTGTAACCCCTCCTCACCGCAACTACGCCTCGATATCCTGTCCATGAAAATCACAAACAGGATTGGTGATAAAGCGCAGCCCTGGTGAAGGCAAACAGCTACTCGGAACAAGTCAGATTTACGGCCGAGAACCCGAACGCAGCTCTCACTTTGGGCGTACAGAGATTGGATGGCCCTCAGGAGAGACCCCCTCACCCCATACTCCCACACTATCTTCCACAGTAAGGTTCGACATTCGGCCAGACCCTCCTTTCCAGCACCTTGGAGTAAACTTTCCCAGGGAGGCTGAGGAGTGTGATGCCCCTGTGGTTGGCACACACCCTCTGGTCCCCCTTTTTAAAAAGAGGAACCACCACCCCAGTCTGCCACTCTTTCAGCACTGTCCCAGACTTTCACGCAATGTTAAAGAGGCGTGTCATCCATGACATAGCCCCTCAACACCCAGAGCCTTCAGCATTTCCGGGCGAATCTCATCAACACCCGGGGCTTTGCCACCGTGAAGTTGTTTCACTACCTCGGTGACTTCGCCCCGAGAGATTGACTCTGATCCCCCATCATCTTCCAGTTCTGCCTCTGCAACAGAGGACGGGTCAGTTGGGGTAGTTGGATTCAGGAGTTCCTCAAAGTGTTCCTTCCACCGACCAACAACCTCCTCAGTCGAGGTCAACAGTGTCCCATCTTTGCTGTATACAGCTTGGATGGTCCCCCGATTCCCCCTCCTTAGGTGTCGGACAGTCCTCCAGAACAACTTTGGTGCCGTCCAATAGTCCTTCTCCATAGCCTCTCCGAACTTCTCCCACACCCTCTGTTTTGCCTCCGTCACAGCCGAGGCTGCAGTCCTTTTGGCCCGTCGGTACCCTGCAACTGCTTCAGGAGTCCCCAGGGACAACATGCCCCTGAAGGCCTCCTTCAGTCGGACGGCTTCCCTGACCACCGGGGTCCACCGCGGTGTTCAAGGGTTACCACCCCTTGAGGCACCCAAGACCTTGAGACCACAGCTCTCAGCTGCAGCTCCAGCAATGGAAGTTTTGAACATCGACCATTCAGGTTCAATGCCCCCAGCCTCCACAGGGATGCACGAGAAGCTCCTTCAGAGGTGTGAATTGAAGGCCTCGCAGACAGTCCTCCTCCAGACGTTCCCAGTTTACCCGCACTACTCATTTGGGCTTACCAGGTCTATCCAAAGGTTTCCTCCGCCAACGGACCCAACTAACCACCAGGTGGTGATCAGTTGACAGCTCTGCCTCTCTTTTCACCCGAGTGTCCAAAACACACGGTCGAAGGTCAGATGATACAATCACAAGATCAATGATTGACCTCCGACCCAGGGTGCTCTGGTACCAGGTACAATTATGAGTGTCCTTGTGTTCGAACATGGTGTTAGTTATGAACAATCCGTGACTAGCACAGAAGTCCAACAACATAACACCACTCGGGTTTAATCAGGGAGGCCATTCCACCCAATCACGCCCCTCCAGGTGTCTCCATCATTGCCCATGTGTGCATTGAAGTCCCCCAGGGGAACAATGGAGTCCACTACAGGGATCTCATGATGGACCCCATTTAGACACCACAAGAAGGCCAAATACTCTGAGCTGCTATTTGGTGCGTACACACAAATAACAGTCAGAGTCCTCCGAGCAGGGTCCATCTTTTTCCTCCTCTATGTGTCATGGGGTCTCCAGAACCATTCTTTGTCTGGCCCTTCACCTGGGACCATTTTGACTTGGGTGACTCTACCAGGAGCATAAGACTCCTGATAACATAGCTCAGGATCCTAATAGCACACAAACCTCTCCACCACAATAAGGTGATGGTTCCTTAGAGACGAAACGAGATTGTGTTAATCTCTGAAGGTCTTTTTTGGGGGGCTGTTGTTTTTTTCCAGATATTGTCATCTTTGTATAATGGCAAACCGGAGTGCCCGGAGTAAACCATGGTTTTGGAGACAGTTCCGTGTCGCTCAATGATTGAACGAATGATTGATTCGTTCAGTCATTCGTGATCTTAATCATCTTCTCTATGGCCGTTTTAATCATCTTATGGGTCATGGATCAGCTGCAGCCTATCCCAGCTGGCTACAAGTGAGAGGTGGGGTACATCCTGGATGCGTCGCCAGTGCATTTGCGGGGTCACTCATAGACAAACAGCCATGCCTGCTCACATTTACACCGACGGTCGATTTAGAGAAACTTTTTGAGCAATTTGCTCATTTGGCCTAAATTGCATGTTTTTGGACGTGGGAAAAAGACCCTAGATTACTCGTTAAAATGTCTGTTTTCCTTCGATTTCTGCCCACGAATGTCAAACAAGCGAGTTTCCATGCTCTCCAGGGTTGATAGATATTCTTTCAATTTGCTGTCTGTTGACAGAGCAATTTAGCAATCTCTGAATTCAAGTGCATTTTGTAGATCTTCACATTGTGGGACAGTTCCCTGAAGAATTTCCATCACACTGGTGGCCATCCTTCTATTGTAAATGATGACATGAGTTCCCAGCCACCAATTCATCAGGGCCACAAAAACACGTGTCTTTTCTGAAACGCCGTCTGTTGAGCCGTAGAACCTGTCGAACAGCGTTGTGTAAATGCTTTTACTCCTCACATTTCTACCCGTAGTGAGGAGTTCTCTCATGGCCATCGTTAGTTCTATATATTTAGCAGCAGTGTTAACCTGAAACATCCCAGGATCCTCTCTTTCTGACTCGTGCCAACGCTTCAACATGTTTAGGACTAAGTCCATCAAATGGTTTCTCCCATCTGTGTTAATATTAAGATAGTCTGTCATCTGGTAAATTAATACTCTGGCCAGACACTTTGTAAAAAGATCTTTGATCAAGTTCATGATGGTCGTCACAGACACGTCGCTGGTCTCTGGTGGATGTTGTCCTGTTAACATGTGAACGTGTTCGGTGATAATCATGTTAGACGTGTGGAAAAGGTCCTGAGAGACTTCAGATAGAAGTTTCTCACACGATGTTCGTGAAAGTTTATTCAAGGTGCTGTACAACACACCGTTAAGCTCCACCCTGATTTTTCTTCGTATTCCTTGACATACGTCAATCCATCTGTCCGTCCATTGACGAACGATCTCAGGGTAGTCTTCGTCGGGGTATTCTGTGTCAGGATATTTATCATCGATCTCATCCTGCTGACGATGTGGTTTGAGACGTGGTGTTGTTTCAATGTACTGCTTCAGCACGTTTCCCGCATTGCCAGTCAACATGCAAATTACGCCTCGTGTTGTAAAATAAGTCGGCTCTTTAGGCTCTGAGTTGTTTGACAGTCCAGAGTTGACAGTTTTCATGATCTCGTTCGTCACCGTGTTCTTCAAAGACTGAGAATAAATGCCTGGAGTTCGGACGTAAAACCTGAAAGTTAGCCAAAAGCTCTGGATGAATTTGTCACCAATACAAAACTCAACTTGCTCCTTAGACAAGACTCTGTATTTATTTTTAAATAGTGTTATCATGGCAAAGGACACACTTGTGATTATTTCCAAAAGGAACTCAGCTAACGTGAAGCTAAAGCCCACATTGTACTGTTCTTCTTTCACTAATTCCCACTGTTCCTTTGTTATCTGGTCAATGAACATTTCGATGAGGTGGCTCATACCCTCAATATTGAAATCTAGAGCTAGCAATGTCTGTGGATCTGCGCTTAGCATCAGCCTCTCCATTGAATCGCTAAGGTCATCCTCAGCTTCACTCTGGGAATGCATGGAAAGACTGAATAGAGTACTTCAGGATACTGTACATACATATGTAGGAAGATCAAAAGAGAGTAGATCAAAGGTCAGTCTGGCTTTGATTCCCTGATCAAAGCATCAAAGGCTCTTCACACACACATTATGTGTGTATATAATATATCCCCCAACCGACCTACCTACTGTCTGTTCTCTCTACTTTAGTTGGGAACACCTGCCACAGAGTGGGCCATAGATATGCTACTTTAGCTAGGGGTGTGTCATTTTCTAATTCATCAGTTCCTGCTGCATATTTGATGAAACTCCCCCCGTGTCAAATATGCTTTGATAGCATTTCTGAAGTCCCCAGACCTAAAACGTGTCCTAACGCGATGTTAATGAAGGAGACAATCCATGGTGCACATATGTGTGTTGTTGGCTTTCGTTAGTCTCTAGTGGGGCGAAGTGGCAAGGCACATTTTGGATTTCTTTTCGAGTTTTGTCGGAGGTCGTATGTGTCAGAAAGTTGAAATTTTGAAATGTTTGAATGTTAAAATAATGTAATAAAATACACACAGCAACGTTTGCTGTTCCTGGACTCAGATCAGTGTTGGCTGTAGTCTTATCACCATACTTACATAACGTGTTTGCAGATATGACCTCTTAAGGACATCTTTGCAGGACATCTAAGGTCAGCTTGACATGTGGTCAGTTTCCAAGAAATCCAGGAACTGCCCAACACACACGCACACGCACACACAGCAGAGCTTGGCTGTAAGAATTCAGCAGAGACTTCAGTTCAGGCAAGTTCAAGTTCCAGGTCGACTCCCGGGATGTCGACACCAGAGAACTCATTCGATAAATATCTGTTGACATTGTCTATCTGGTTCTATCATCAATGACACTGCTGGACTTCTCAACCTATGTATGATTTGACTTGACAAATATTTTGTACTTATGTACTTAGTCCTGTCTTGAGAAAACCTCTCTCCACCACATATGTGGTTCTGTGTCGTAATTACATCCATCTTCAAAGCAGTGATGTTTGTATTTGTATTTATTCTTACTCTTTTTCGACTGTATATTATTGCACTGCAAGGAATTGCTCAAATCTCATTATACTATGTATAGTGACGATAAAAGGCTTTCTATTCTATTCTATTCTATTCTATTCTATTCTATTCTATTCTATTCTATTCTATAATTGTCAGTGTTCATCCGTCCATTTGTGAGTTAGTCCACCAAATATCTTCACAGCCGTTGCAGATGGAAAGATGAAACAAAAAGCACATTACTTGGGTGGCAAAGGGGGTAAAAAAATGAGATGACCTGACCTTGAGAAGACTAGGTCAAGGTCAAAATGTCAACTTTTGTACACTCGGGAACCAGATAGACAAAGGAGAAAGAAGGCCAGTGTGAGTAAGACCATAGATCAAAGCTAGTGCATAGATAGATCAAAGCACTAGCCTTGATCTATGGTCTTACTCACACTGGCCTTCTCCATATGCACAAGTCGATGCACTAGACAGGTATTACTTTCAGGGTACCCTGATCTACTTAAAGTAAGTCAGGGTAAGTTGAGGGATGTTGCAGTCTCTGTCTTGGTTCTAGTTTATAATTGTCTTTGGCTTTTGGAAATTCTTTCCCTACTTGTCTTTATTCTTTCTTCAACATCCTCTTCACTGTCTTCCTTATCAATTTTTTTTTTGCTCTCGTGACCTTACAACTTACAACTTCTGCTTCTCTTCCTCGTCTTACTTTTTGCGGTTCCTCTCTCTGTCTCAATCTAATGCTTAACCCTCTCTTTCCCTCTCTGTCCCTCTCTCTCTCCAATCCCTCTGGTTTCTTCCGGTACTGCAGTCCTGATTTCACAATCGTAGCCTTGTGAGTTTCCAACTCCACCCCACACAGAATCACCGGCCATCAGCTGACTCTCCAGGGCCTTTAACCCGGGACTCTCCAGAATTCCCTGCCTGACCAACATTCTCAAGACAAAACACTTTGGTATATTTAATTTTTGAATTAGTGCCTAATAAGTAATCAAACAAAATTAACCCAGACCCACATGGTAAACCAGGCAGGCTATCTAATACATAATGATTAAATGTTTATTTTTTCACAGTGGTGCTTAATTGTGGGCACGGATTGGTGGTGGAGAATGCTCTTCTCCACCACCTTAGACACTAAGAAACGTGGTGGTTTTGGATGAGCTGGAGAAGAGAAGAGTTTCTTTGACTATGGTTGCAGTTGTTTCGTGTATTCATGGAATCAACTCCTTCTAAAATCACAAATACTGAAGAGGAACGATTCCAGCAGAAGATGCAGCAGCAGGTGTTCCCAGGCCAGCTGAGAGACATTCTCTAGAGTGTCCTAGGTCTTCCACGAGGCCTCCTCCTGGGAGGACACTCCCCAAACCCCATTCTCCCGTAAGTTCTCTAGCGGGGTTTCTGCTTCTGGTAGAACAGGACGTAGGCCGTCTCCTGGACCCCCCTGAACACGTCCGGCCCCCTGGTGGCGCTGACGATGTTGTCATCGTAGCAGAGCCACCGCTGACCCCCCCTCTGGTCCGGGTGCAGCCCAAAGCTCCTGTAGTGGCCTATAGCAGAGGAACCACCATCATCATCATTGTGGCTCCACCCACTTTTATCCGTTTGAATCCCTGCTTTCAGGAAGGGTTTTGTATTTTCACAATAATCCCCCTACATGTTCTGTGTTCTAATCTGTGTTCTAATCCCCTTGAATGTTCTGTGTTCTAATCTGTGTTCTAATCCCCCTGAATGTTCTGTGTTCTAATCCCCCTGAATGTTCTGTGTTCTAATCCCCCTGAATGTTCTGTGTTCTAATCTGTGTTCTAATCCCCCTGAATGTTCTGTGTTCTAATCCCCCTAAATGTTCTGTGTTCTAATCTGTGTTCTAATCCCTCTGAATGTTCTGTGTTCTAATCCCCTGAATGTTCTGTGTTCTAATCTGTGTTCTAATCCCGCTGAATGTTCTGTGTTCTAATCCCTCTGAATGTTCTGTGTTCTAATCTGTGTTCTAATCCCTCTGAATGTTCTGTGTTCTAATCCCCTGAATGTTCTGTGTTCTAATCTGTGTTCTAATCCCTCTGAATGTTCTGTGTTCTAATCTGTGTTCTAATCCCTCTGAATGTTCTGTGTTCTAATCCCCTGAATGTTCTGTGTTCTAATCTGTGTTCTAATCCCGCTGAATGTTCTGTGTTCTAATCCCCTGAATGTTCTGTGTTCTAATCTGTGTTCTAATCCCGCTGAATGTTCTGTGTTCTAATCCCTCTGAATGTTCTGTGTTCTAATCCCCTGAATGTTCTGTGTTCTAATCCCCTGAATGTTCTGTGTTCTAATCCCCTGAATGTTCTGTGTTCTAATCCCCTGAATGTTCTGTGTTCTAATCCCCAGAATGTTCTGTGTTCTAATCCCGCTGAATGTTCTGTGTTCTAATCCCTCTGAATGTTCTGTGTTCTAATCCCCTGAATGTTCTGTGTTCTAATCCCCAGAATGTTCTGTGTTCTAATCTACCTGAATCTGGTGTCGTGCCGGAATGAGAGATGATGCTGACCAGCCGGTAAAATCTGTCACTCTAAGAAGAAACAAAGATAGGTTATTCACACACACACACACACACACACACACACACACACACACACACACACACACACACACACACACACACACAGTCTGGTACCAGGTGGGTGGGGACCTGCAGGTCTGGGCTGAGGTGGACGGCGTCGTGTCGTTTCTCTATGGTGGCCGTTTTGAAGCGTTTCAGCTGCAGGATTAGGTTCCTGTGGAGCAGAACCAGGAACCTGATGGTTAGAACCTGGGTTACAACCTGAGTGGATCTGGACCTCCAGGACTGCTACTCACTGAGGCAGGGTGTGAAAGGTGGACGCCATGATGGACTTGTTGCTGCCGCACCTGCAGGCGTAGTCCACCGGAACCGCCTGCACAGAAAGACTGTCAGTGGTGAACGCCCCCCACACTGACAGCCCCCCACTGTGGTCTGTCAGTGGTGAACGCCCCCCACACTGACAGCCCCCCACTGTGGTCTGTCAGTGGTGAACGCCCCCCCACAGGTGGACTGGACCAGTCTCACCTGCTGGTAGTCCTGCAGCAGCTGCTCCACGGTGGCGTCCTGGAACACGTCCAGACACAAGCTGGTGAACATCTCCTCACGCTGGGACCGGACACCACACCTGGAGAACACCAGGACACCTGAGACAGGTCACACACACACCTGGAGAACACCAGGACACCTGAGACAGGTCACACACACACACCTGGAGAACACCAGGACACCTGAGACAGGTCACACACACCTGGAGAACACCAGGACACCTGAGACAGGTCACACACACACACACACACCTCTGGCAGGTTCTGCTACTGTTCATCTGGAACACCAGGTTCTCCTGGACGGGGCAGCGGTAGGGGTGTGTGTGTTCCTTCAGGCGGGGGCTCAGGTCCTGCAGCTGCTGGAGGAACGCCGTCAGGAACTCGTGGGCGTCCTGGAACACACCAGGGGTTCAGTGGTAGTCTGGGTCCAGACCCAGACCCAGGTCCAGGTCCAGATCCAGACCCAGGTCCAGCACTGGACTGACCTTCTGGCGCTGG
>CM023609.1:27582489-27589989 GCA_013358685.1 Antennarius maculatus | reverse complement strand
GACAGACACCATCACAGAGAGACAGACAGACAGACACCATCACAGACAGACAGACAGACACCATCACAGAGAGACAGACAGACACCATCACAGAGAGACAGACAGACACCATCACAGAGAGACAGACAGACACCATAACAGGGAGACAGACAGACACCATCACAGGGAGACAGACAGACACCATCACAGAGAGACAGACAGCATCACAGAGAGACAGACACCATCACAGGGAGACAGACAGACACCATCACAGAGAGACAGACAGACACCATCACAGGGAGACAGACAGACACCATCACAGAGAGACAGACAGACACCATCACAGAGAGACAGACAGACACCATCACAGAGAGACAGACAGACACCATCACAGGGAGACAGACAGACACCATCACAGGGAGACAGACACCATCACAGAGAGACAGACAGCATCACAGAGAGACAGACACCATCACAGAGAGACAGACACCATCACAGAGAGACAGACAGCATCACAGAGAGACAGACACCATCACAGAGAGACAGACAGACACCATCACAGAGAGACAGACACCATCACAGAGAGACAGACAGACACCATCACAGAGAGACAGACAGACACCATCACAGAGAGACAGACAGACACCATCACAGGGAGACAGACACCATCACAGAGAGACAGACAGACAGACACCATCACAGAGAGACAGACAGACAGACACCATCACAGACAGACAGACAGACACCATCACAGAGAGACAGACAGACACCATCACAGAGAGACAGACAGACACCATCACAGACAGACAGACAGACACCATCACAGAGAGACAGACAGACACCACCACAGAGAGACAGACAGACACCATCACAGAGAGACAGACAGACACCATCACAGGGAGACAGACAGACACCATCACAGAGAGACAGACAGACACCATCACAGGGAGACAGACAGACACCACCACAGAGAGACAGACAGACACCATCACAGAGAGACAGACAGACACCATCACAGAGAGACAGACAGACACCATCACAGAGAGACAGACAGACACCACCACAGAGAGACAGACAGACACCATCACAGAGAGACAGACAGACACCACCACAGAGAGACAGACAGACACCATCACAGAGAGACAGACAGACACCATCACAGAGAGACAGACAGACACCATCACAGAGAGACAGACAGACACCATCACAGAGAGACAGACAGACAGACACCATCACAGAGAGACAGACAGACACCATCACAGGGAGACAGACAGACACCAACACAGAGAGACAGACAGACAGACACCATCACAGAGAGACAGACAGACACCATCACAGAGAGACAGACAGACACCATCACAGAGAGACAGACAGACACCATCACAGGGAGACAGACACCATCACAGAGAGACAGACAGACACCATCACAGAGAGACAGACAGACACCATCACAGAGAGACAGACAGACACCAACACAAAGAGACAGACAGACACCATCACAGAGAGACAGACAGACACCACCACAGAGAGACAGACAGACACCATCACAGAGAGACAGACAGACACCATCACAGAGAGACAGACAGACACCACCACAGAGAGACAGACAGACACCATCACAGAGAGACAGACAGACACCATCACAGACAGACAGACAGACACCATCACAGACAGACAGACAGACACCATCACAAAAAGACAGACAGACACCATCACAGAGAGACAGACAGACACCATCACAGAGAGACAGACAGTCACCATCACAGAGAGACAGACAGTCACCATCACAGAGAGACAGACAGACACCATCACAGGGAGACAGACACCATCACAGAGAGACAGACAGACACCATCACAGAGAGACAGACACAAACACAGAGAGACAGACACCATCACAGAGAGACAGACACCATCACAGAGAGACAGACAGACACCATCACAGGGAGACAGACAGACACCATCACAGGGAGACAGACAGTCACCATCACAGAGAGACAGACAGACACCATCACAGTGAGATAGACACCATCACAGAGAGACAGACAGACACCATCACAGAGAGACAGACACCATCACAGAGAGACAGACAGACACCATCACAGAGAGACAGACACCATCACAGAGAGACAGACAGACACCATCACAGAGAGACAGTCACCATCACAGGGAGACAGACACCATCACAGAGAGACAGACAGTCACCATCACAGGGAGACAGACACCATCACAGAGAGACAGACAGACACCATCTCAGAGAGACAGACAGTCACCATCACAGAGAGACAGACAGACACCATCACAGAGAGACAGACACCATCACAGAGAGACAGACAGACACCATCACAGAGAGACAGACAGACACCATCAGAGAGACAGACAGTCACCATCACAGAGAGACAGACAGACACCATCACAGAGAGACAGACAGACACCATCACAGAGAGACAGACAGACACCATCACAGAGAGACAGACACCATCACAGAGAGACAGACAGACACCATCACAGAGAGACAGACAGACACCATCAGAGAGACAGACAGACACCATCACAGAGAGACAGACAGACACCATCACAGAGAGACAGACAGACACCATCACAGAGAGACAGACAGACACCATCAGAGAGACAGACAGTCACCATCACAGAGAGACAGACACCATCACAGAGAGACAGACAGACACCATCACAGAGAGACAGACAGACACCATCACAGAGAGACAGACAGACACCATCACAGAGAGACAGACACCATCACAGAGAGACAGACAGTCACCATCACAGGGAGACAGACAGTCACCATCACAGAGAGACAGACAGACACCATCACAGAGAGACAGACAGACACCATCACAGGGAGACAGACAGACACCATCACAGGGAGACAGACAGACACCATCACAGGGAGACAGACAGACACCATCACAGAGAGACAGACAGACACCATCACAGGGAGACAGACAGACACCATCACAGGGAGACAGACAGACACAATCACAGAGAGACAGACACCATCACAGAGAGACAGACAGACACCATCACAGAGAGACAGACAGTCACCATCACAGAGAGACAGACAGACACCAACACAGAGAGACAGACAGACACCATCACAGGGAGACAGACAGACACCATCACAGGGAGACAGACAGACACCATCACAGGGAGACAGACACCATCACAGAGAGACAGACAGACACCATCACAGACAGACAGACAGACACCATCACAGGGAGACAGACACCAACACAGAGAGACAGACAGACACCATCACAGAGAGACAGACAGACAGACACCATCACAGACAGACAGACAGACACCATCACAGGGAGACAGAGACCATCACAGAGAGACAGACAGACACCATCACAGGGAGACAGACACCATCACAGAGAGACAGACAGACACCATCACAGGGAGACAGAGACCATCACAGAGAGACAGACAGACACCATCACAGAGAGACAGACAGACACCATCACAGAGAGACAGACAGTCACCATCACAGGGAGACAGACAGTCACCATCACAGAGAGACAGACAGACACCATCACAGAGAGACAGACAGACACCATCACAGAGAGACAGACACCATCACAGGGAGACAGACAGACACCATCACAGGGAGACAGACAGACACCATAACAGAGAGACAGACAGTCACCATCACAGAGAGACAGACACCATCAAAGAGAGACAGACAGACACCATCACAGGGAGACAGACAGACACCATCACAGAGAGACAGACAGACACCATCACAGGGAGACAGACAGACACCATCACAGGGAGACAGACACCATCACAGAGAGACAGACACCATCACAGTGAGACAGACACCATCACAGAGAGACAGACACCATCACAGAGAGACAGACAGACACCATCACAGGGAGACAGACAGACACCATCACAGGGAGACAGACAGTCACCATCACAGAGAGACAGACAGACACCATCACAGGGAGATAGACACCATCACAGAGAGACAGACAGACACCATCACAGGGAGACAGACAGTCACCATCACAGAGAGACAGACAGACACCATCACAGAGAGACAGACACAATCACAGAGAGACAGACAGACACCATCACAGAGAGACAGACACCATCACAGAGAGACAGACAGACACCATCACAGAGAGACAGTCACCATCACAGGGAGACAGACACCATCACAGAGAGACAGACAGTCACCATCACAGGGAGACAGACACCATCACAGAGAGACAGACAGACACAATCACAGAGAGACAGACAGTCACCATCACAGAGAGACAGACAGACACCATCACAGAGAGACAGACACCATCACAGAGAGACAGACAGACACCATCACAGAGAGACAGACAGACACCATCAGAGAGACAGACAGTCACCATCACAGAGAGACAGACACCATCACAGAGAGACAGACAGACACCATCACAGAGAGACAGACAGACACCATCACAGAGAGACAGACAGACACCATCAGAGAGACAGTCACCATCACAGAGAGACAGACACCATCACAGAGAGACAGACAGACACCATCACAGAGAGACAGACAGACACCATCACAGAGAGACAGACAGACACCATCAGAGAGACAGTCACCATCACAGAGAGACAGACAGACACCATCACAGAGAGACAGACACCATCACAGAGAGACAGACAGACACCATCACAGAGAGACAGACAGACACCATCACAGGGAGACAGACACCATCACAGAGAGACAGACAGACACCATCACAGAGAGACAGACAGACACCATCACAGAGAGACAGACAGACACCATCACAGAGAGACAGACACCATCACAGAGAGACAGACAGACACCATCACAGAGAGACAGACAGACACCATCACAGAGAGACAGACAGACACCATCACAGAGAGACAGACAGACACCATCACAGAGAGACAGACACCATCACAGAGAGACAGACAGACACCATCACAGAGAGACAGACAGACACCATCACAGAGAGACAGACAGACACCATCACAGAGAGACAGACACCATCACAGAGAGACAGACACCATCACAGAGAGACAGACAGTCACCATCACAGAGAGACAGACAGTCACCATCACAGAGAGACAGACACCATCACAGAGAGACAGACAGACACCATCACAGAGAGACAGACAGACACCATCACAGAAATCTATTTTTATTTGTATATCAGAGGTTTATGGATGTAGTGAAAGAGGACATGAAGGTAGTTGGTGTGAGAGAAGAGGATGCAGAAGACAGGGTTAGATGGAGGACACTGATTGGCTGTGGAGACCCCTGAAGGGAAAAGCCCAAAGGAGAAGATCTATTTGTATTTGTGTATTAGTGTTTTATATATCTTTATTTGTGCATTAGTGTTTTATATATCTTTATTTGTGTATTAGTGTTTTATATATATTTATTTGTGTATTAGTGTTTTATATATCTTTGTTTGTGTATTAGTGTTTAATTTATTTGTATTTGTGTATTAGTGTTTTATATATCTTTGTTTGTGTATTAGTGTTTAATCTATTTTTATTTGTGTATTAGTGTTTTATATATCTTAATTTGTGCATTAGTGTTTTATATATCTTAATTTTTGCATTAGTGTTTTATATATCTTTATTTGTGTATTAGGGTTTTATATATCTTTATTTGTGTATTAGTGTTTTATATATCTTTATTTGTGTATTAGTGTTTTATATATCTTTATTTGTGTATTAGTGTTTTATATATCTTTGTTTGTGTATTAGTGTTTTATATATCTTTATTTGTGTATTAGTGTTTTATATATCTTTATTTGTGTATTAGTGTTTTATATATCTTTATTTGTGTATTAGTGTTTTATATATCTTTATTTGTGCATTAGTGTTTTATATATCTTTATTTGTGTATTAGTGTTTTATATATCTTTATTTGTGTATTAGTGTTTTATATATCTTTATTTGTGTATTAGTGTTTTATATATCTTTATTTGTGTATTAGTGTTTTATATATCTTTATTTGTGCATTAGTGTTTTATATATCTTTATTTGTGTATTAGTGTTTTATATATCTTTATTTGTGTATTAGTGTTTTATATATCTTTATTTGTGTATTAGTGTTCAATTTATTTTTATTTGTGTATTAGTGTTTTATATATCTTTATTTGTGTATTAGTGTTTTATATATCTTTATTTGTGTATTAGTGTTTTATATATCTTTATTTGTGTATTAGTGTTTTATATATCTTTATTTGTGTATTAGTGTTTTATATATCTTTATTTGTGTATTAGTGTTTTATATATTATTATTTTTACATTAGTGTATGTATATATTTGTATATATTTGTATGTTGCACTACTGCTCAGAAGACAGGACATGGCCCCTCCAGGGGTGAAACACGTACTCATCGCTGGAGGGGTGGGGCTCCCCGGTCGCTGCCTGGAATGAGCTGCCCTGTTTGGCCTGAGGGAAAATCTACGGGAAGAAAAGCCACGTTAGCATGGTAGCTAATGTTTGGCTATCAGTGTCACATGTCGTGTTTATCATTCACTGATGACATCATCACAGATCGCAGCACCATGACACACCCCCATGTGAACACACCAAATCAAGGCAGCATTACACAAGAACCAATAGGAAACCAGAACGCTATGATGAGTCAGCAGAACCCCTCAGGTGTGACCTACAGAGTGTGTGAGTGTGTGTGTGTGTGTGTGTGTGTGAGTGAGTGAGTGAGTGAGTGAGTGAGTGAGTGAGTGAGTGAGTGAGTGAGTGAGTGAGTGAGTGAGTGAGTGAGTGAGTGAGTGAGTGAGTGTGTGTGTGTGTGTGTGTGTGTGTGTGTGTGTGTGTTGTGTGTGTGTGTGTGTGTGTGTGTGTGTGTGTGTGTGTGTGTGTGTGTGTGTGTGTGTGTGTGTGTGTGTGTGTGTGTGTGTGTGTGTGTGTGTGTGTGTGTGTGTGTGTGTGTGTGTGTGTGTGTGTGTGTGTGTGTGTGTGTGTGTGTGTGTGTGTGTGTCCTACCATGTCTCCTGATCCTACCAGAGGTTCTGCTGCTGCAGGACATTTATACTCTACAGACTAAACATCAAGAGATTTCATGTTTTCAACCTTTTTTTATGTCAGACATCAAAGCCCAACACACGTGTCATGATGTCACACTGGTGTCCTGCTCACCATGGGGGCCTTTGGCTCCAGTGCACTGGGCACTTTGTCCAGCTTGTGTCATGTTTGTTCAGTTGTGTATCATATTTACCTGTTTGTTTAGTTGTGTATCATATTTACCTGTTTGTTTAGTTGTGTATCATATTTACCTGTTTGTTTAGTTGTGTATCATATTTTCCTGTTTGTTTAGTTGTGTATCATGTTTACCTGTTTGTTTAGTTGTGTATCATGTTTACCTGTTTGTTCAGTTGTGTATCATGTTTACCTGTTTGTTTAGTTGTGTATCATGTTTACCTGTTTGTTTAGTTGTGTATCATATTTACCTGTTTGTTTAGTTGTGTATCATATTTTCCTGTTTGTTTAGTTGTGTATCATGTTTACCTGTTTGT
>CM023609.1:27537489-27572489 GCA_013358685.1 Antennarius maculatus | reverse complement strand
GTCTGTGTCTGTCTGTGTCTGTCTGTCTGTCTGTGTCTGTCTGTCTGTCTGTGTCTGTCTGTGTCTGTCTGTGTGTGTCTGTCTGTGTGTGTCTGTCTGTGTCTGTCTGTGTCTGTCTGTGTCTGTCTGTCTGTCTGTGTCTGTCTGTGTCTGTCTGTGTCTGTCTGTGTCTGTCTGTGTCTGTCTGTCTGTGTCTGTGTGTCTGTCTGTGTCTGTCTGTGTCTGTCTGTCTGTCTGTTTGTGTCTGTCTGTGTCTGTCTGTCTGTCTGTGTCTGTCTGTCTGTCTGTGTCTGTCTGTGTCTGTCTGTCTGTCTGTTTGTGTCTGTCTGTCTGTCTGTCTGTCTGTGTCTGTCTGTTTGTGTCTGTCTGTCTGTGTCTGTCTGTTTGTGTCTGTCTGTCTGTCTGTGTCTGTCTGTCTGTGTCTGTCTGTCTGTGTCTGTCTGTCTGTCTGTCTGTCTGTCTGTCTGTCTGTGTCTGTCTGTCTGTCTGTTTGTGTCTGTCTGTCTGTCTGTGTCTGTCTGTCTGTGTCTGTCTGTGTGTCTGTCTGTGTGTCTGTCTGTCTGTCTGTCTGTTTGTGTCTGTCTGTCTGTCTGTGTCTGTCTGTCTGTCTTTCTGTCTGTCTGTGTCTGTCTGTCTGTTTGTGTCTGTCTGTCTGTGTCTGTCTGTCTGTCTGTCTGTGTCTGTCTGTCTGTGTCTGTCTGTCTGTCTGTGTGTCTGTCTGTCTGTGTCTGTCTACAGGACTATGAGGTGAATGAGTGTCTGAAGCAACTGATGATGTCACTGCTGAGGGCCTACCGCTTCTCACCCATCATCCCTGACCTGGGCTTCCAGGTAGGTCTTCTGGTGCTGGATCTGGTCCTGGATCTGGTCCTGGATCTGGTCCTGGGTCAGGTCCTGGTCCTGGATCTGGTCGTGTGCTTGAACAAATTGTATTGTGATCTAGTGTGAAGCAGGTTGTGGCTTAAAGCGGGCCCGTCCTCAAAGGGACAGATGTAACTAATAAATGTAACTAAATGTAATGTAACTAATAAATGTAACTAAATGTAATGTAACTAATAAATGTAACTAAATGTAATGTAACTGATAAATGTAACTAAATGTAATGTAGCATGACTCTTTAATGTTAAGTGGATTTATTACTTATTCACGTCACACATATTACCGTTATATAGAAGTGTGTTTGCTTGGTGCTCTGTTATAACAGGTTATGAAGCCTACATAACGCCACCAATCGAGATCAAACACATTAGCTTTGTTCAAAACATTAAAATGGGCCTAGTTACTGTATTGTGGGAAATGTAGTTTTTGTTCTTGTGGGCCACATAAAATGATGAGTCTGACGTGTGGCCATCAGCTAGGGAGTTAGCGTTAACCTCATCAGTCTGATTGTGTCCATGCTGGTGACCCTGTTGACCCCTCGGCGTTTCAGATCCACTTCCTGCGCCTGACCACGGCCGTCCTGTATCACGAGAAGTCCAGGAAGTTCCTGCTGAACAGCGTTCTATATCCTTGTGACGCGTCAGAGCGCCGTTGACAGCCAGGTGTCCTCTGGGGGGTGTTGTCCTGAACACAGTCCACGTTCGACGTCCTGCGCTCAGTCGTCTTCTTCTACATCAAGACTCCTCTCAGGGTGAAGGAGGCGGGGCTGGAGGAGCTCATCCTGACCACCTGGTGGCCCACGCACTTCGACAAGGAGGTAAGACAACCCCCACCCCTGCTACCGGTTTGCCTCGCCTCCTCAGGGATTGGATCTCGTGTTGGGGGTTTGGAGGAACAAGAGAAGAGCCTTTAGGGATGAAGCTCCTCAGACGTCTGGTCAGATGATTCTCCAGAACGGTTCATGAGCCTTCATCCAGCTCTGGACTAGCCTGCAGTACTCAGTGACACCAGCAGGCGTCAGGCTGGAGCCTATGAACGGGAGAACCAGCGACGGTCACCCTGAGCCCCAAGGAGGAGGAAGAGGAGGCTATTACCGCTCCTTCAAAATAAAAGTGGTGTTATTGTGTCTTTATTTTGAAAGGTGTACAGAGGACATTGACTTCCTGTTCATGACACTGACTTCCTGTTCATGACACTGACTTCCTGTTTGCAGCACGTTCAGACAGAGTGGTGAAACCAAAGGTGTGGAGAAGATAACTTCAAAGATCATTTTAGACGTGAAGAATCTCCAGATGAAAAGTTTCAGTCTCTAAATGATGAGTCAGCAGAGAGAATCACACTCAGCTCCGTTTCCTGATCTGGGATTATAATCTGTGCACACGTGTGTTCTCAGATAGGCAGGTCTAGCATATTCTGGAAACCGTTTGAACTGAAGCAGGACTCTGGTCCTGGTGGACTGGACTCCAGGTCCACTGGTCCAGGAGCTGGAACTGGTTATTATGGGTTTATCTGTCTAATCCACTTTTCTCCTTTATTTAATCATATCCAGTTAATCTCATCTACTGTAGTTCATCTATCTCCATTGTTTAATCCATTTAATGTAATGTAATCTATTGTAGTCTGTGTAATCCCGTTTTTATCTGATTTGATCTAATCCATTTAATGTAATGTAATCCGTGTAATCCTGTCTTAATCTGATTTGATCTAATCCATTTAATGTAATGTAATCTATTGTAATCTGTGTATTCCCGTTTTTATCTGATTTGATCTAATCCATTTAATGTAATGTAATCCGTGTAATCCTGTTTTAATCTGATTTGATCTAATCCATTTAATGTAATGTAATCTATTGTAATCTGTGTAATCCCGTTTTTATCTGATTTGATCTAATCCATTTAATGTAATGTAATCTATTGTAATCTGTGTAATCCCGTTTTTATCTGATTTGATCTAATCCATTTAATGTAATGTAATCTATTGTAATCTGTGTAATCCCGTTTTTATCTGATTTGATCTAATCCATTTAATGTAATGTAATCTATTGTAATCTGTGTAATCCCGTTTTTATCTGATTTGATCTAATCCATTTAATGTAATGTAATCTATTGTAATCTGTGTAATCCCGTTTTTATCTGATTTGATCTAATCCATTTAATGTAATGTAATCTATTGTAATCTGTGTAATCCCGTTTTAATCTGATTTGATCTAATCCATTTAATGTAATGTAATCTATTGTAATCTGTGTAATCCCGTTTTAATCTGATTTGATCTAATCCATTTAATGTAATGTAATCTATTGTAATCTGTGTAATCCCGTTTTTATCTGATTTGATCTAATCCATTTAATGTAATGTAATCTATTGTAATCTGTGTAATCCCGTTTTTATCTGATTTGATCTAATCCATTTAATGTAATGTAATCTATTGTAATCTGTGTAATCCCGTTTTTATCTGATTTGATCTAATCCATTTAATGTAATGTAATCTATTGTAATCTGTGTAATCCCGTTTTTATCTGATTTGATCTAATTCATTTAATGTAATGTAATCTATTGTAATCTGTGTAATCCCGTTTTAATCTGATTTGATCTAATCCATTTAATGTAATGTAATCTATTGTAATCTGTGTAATCCCGTTTTTATCTGATTTGATCTAATCCATTTAATGTAATGTAATCTATTGTAATCTGTGTAATCCCGTTTTTATCTGATTTGATCTAATCCATTTAATGTAATGTAATCTATTGTAATCTGTATAATCCCGCCTGTCAGGGGAGAGACGAGCGTGACGCTGCAGAGGAAAGTGCTGACGAGCGTCTGAGGCGTCGAGCCTACGAGAGAGGCTGCCAGCGCCTGAAGAAGAGGATCGAAGGTCAGTGTGACGACAGGCCACGCCCCCAGGTGGGCCACGCCCCCAGGTGGTGGGGTCACAGCTCAGCGCTGAGCCATGTGACGCCGTCAAGGGGCAGGGTCTGTGGGGGGTTCTGTGGGGGCGGGGCCTGTGACATCACAGCTGAAGTGCTTCTGCTCTGCTCTCAGTGGTGGAGGAGCTGCAGGTCCAGATCCTGAAGCTGCTGCTGAACAACAAAGACAAGACCTCGGTACGGTAGGACCCCCCCCTGATCGCTGGTATTGATCAGGACCACCAGCTCCTGATCGCTGGTATTGATCAGGACCACCAGCTCCTGATCGCTGGTATTGATCAGGACCACCAGCTCCTGATCGCTGGTATTGATCAGGACTACCAGCTCCTGATCGCTGGTATTGATCTGTCATTGGTGGGTTTGTTCTTCAGGGTGAAGCCTCTCGCTACATCTTCCTCAACAAGTTCAGGAAGTTCCTCCAGGAGAACGCCAGCAACAGAGGGGTAAGAGGCGTGGCCTGATGCTGGTCATATGACCGTCAGAACTCTGGTGTGGGCGTGGCCTCAGACTGTGTGTGTTGTGGCTCCGCAGCACCCCACGGCGCTCTGCCCCCCGGAGTACATGGTGTGTTTCCTGCACCGCCTCATCGCCGCCGTGAGGGGCTGCTGGGACGACAGCAGCAGGAAGGCCCCCGGCAGCATCGGCAGCGATGGTAAGCCCCGCCCCTTCAGCGCCGGGGCCACAGGGCCCCACCCCCACACACCCCCGCCGCCTAACGGTGTCTCCTGTGCCCCCAGAGGCCTTCGTTCCTCCTCAGATCTTCTACAATGGGAAGGTGGACTACTTCGACCTGCAGAGACTGGGGGGGCTCCTCTCACACCTGAAGAAGACCCTCAGAGGTGGGTTCCCCCTCCTCACACGTAGAGCACCCCCCAGATCCATGACCCCTAACCACACCATACACGTGTGACCTCTGACCCGACCCAGCTCAGGGAGGAGGAACCTGTTGCTCCTGCTTCCCTCTGCAGCCCCACGTGTGACCTTTGACCTGAGAGGGGTGGTGCTGTGTGAACTGACGTGTGTGTGTGTGTGTGTGTGTGTGTGTGTGTGTGTGTGTGTGTCTCCTCCCAGATGACCTGGCCAGTAAAGCCAACATCATCATCGACCCGTCAGAGATCCAGGCAGCGTCCATGGACGACCTGGACGAGGACGAGGAGACGGGAGCAGCACAGGTGTGTGTGTGTGTGTGTGTGTGTGTGTGTGTGTGTGTGTGTGTGTGTGTGTGTGTGTGTGTGTGTTCCGTTCTGTCTATAGTTGTGGGCGTGAACGTCGTGTTACAGCTAACATAAACCTGAATGATAGCGTCTGATTGGTTCATGTTCAGCCAATCAGAGCGGTCAAACTAAAGGTGAGGTTCTCTGTCAGTGAAACAGGAAGTGGTCTGGTTCGTCCAACCAGAAGAGCCGACAGTGATGTCATAGGCTGAGCAGGATGACATCATACACGTGCTGATGTCACACCTGTAACCTTTCACCCTAGAGGCCGTTCGGCGCTGCGGCGATGGGCGGAGCCCTGGCGAGGCCCAGCTGGCTGAGCTCTCCCACTCTGGGGCGAGCTAATCGCTTCCTGAGCTCGGCCGCAGTCAGCCTCATGACCCCCAGACGACCCCTGACCCAGCCGGAGAAGGTCAAGGTTCGAACGCTGGCGGTGGAGCACAGGACTGAGGAGGACAGTGAGTGTGACGGGTGATGGGTAACGGGTGACGGGTAAGGGTTAACTGTTAGCAGGTTATGGTTAACAGGTAATCAGTAACTGGTAAGGGCAGACCGGTAACGGTTAGCGGGCAACGGGTGATGGTTAACAGTTGACGGTTAACAGGTAACGTGTGCGTCGCCTTCACCCTGCCTTCAGGGCTTGAGTTGGGGGATTCTCTTCTTCTGTGGTTTTAGCTCAGTGCTACTTCCTGTTTGACGCTAGTGGTTTCAGCTCAGTGGTACTTCCTGTTTAGCCGCTAGTGGTTTCAGCTCAGTGCTACTTCCTGTTTAGCTGCCCTCCTTTTCAAACTTTATTAAACACAGACTGAGGCCAGACGATGGGCTGCGTCCCAAACCACTCAGCAGCTCCTCATTCCCTCTCGTCTTCCCGGTTTGTCTCTCTTCACAATGAAGTCGAGGGTAGCCATGGCAACGATGGCCTGTTACTGGGGCGACCGCTGGAGGAGCCTGATCAGCCAATCGCAGACAAGTCCCTTCTGGAGATCGTTGATGGCATCGTGATGATGTACAACCTGAGCGTCCACCAGCAGCTGGGCAAGGTGAGTGTGTGGAGCCCCGCCCCTCATCACACTTGGTTCAGGTTCACCTCAAGGGTTCACTGTCTGTGTGTGTGTGTGTGTGTGTGTGTGTGTGTGTGTGTGTGTGTGTGTGTGTGTGTGTGTGAACATAATGAGTTTATCATCAGAGCAGCCTGACGTGTTTCTCCTTCCAGATGGTGGTGGTCTCAGACGACGTCCATGAGTACGCCGTCGCACTGAAGGACACGGAGGAGAAGATCGCCAGGTGTCCGGCCAGAGTGAGTCACACCTGCTTCTGTGTTTCCTCCACCAGGGGGCTCCGGTTCCCCGTAGGTGTTCCTCCACCAGGGAGCTCTGGTTCCCAGTAGGTGTTCCTCCAGCAGGGGGCTCTGGTTCCCAGTAGGTGTTCCTCCAGCAGGGGGCTCTGGTTCCCTGTAGGTGTATACTGGGTGTTCCTCCACCAGGGGGCTCCGGTTCCCAGTAGGTGTTCCTCCACCAGGGGCTCTGGTTCCCTGTAGGTGTCTACTGGGTGTTCCTCCACCAGGGGGCTCTGGTTCCCCGTAGGTGTTCCTCCACCGGGGGGCTCCGGTTCTCGCTGCTGTTGAAGGGCAGTGGTCCAGCACTTGTGTAGAACCATCGGTTCTCTGGTTGCTGGACTCCAGTTTAGATGTTACAGAACCTGACCTCTGGAGGCGGAGGTAGCACCACCTTCGGACTGTAGTGAACCCGACCTCTGTAGGCGGAGGTAGCACCACCTTCGGACTGTAGTGAACCCGACCTCTGTAGGCGGAGGTAGCACCACCTTCGGACTGTAGTGAACCCGACCTCTGTAGGCGGAGGTAGCACCACCTTCGGACTGTAGTGAACCCGACCTCTGTAGGCGGAGGTAGCACCACCTTCGGACTGTAGTGAACCCGACCTCTGTAGGCAGAGGTAGCACCACCTTCGGACTGTAGTGAACCCGACCTCTGTAGGCAGAGGTAGCGCCACCTTCGGACTGTAGTGAACCTGACCTCTGTAGGACCTCTGTAGGCAGAGGTAGCGCCACCTTCGGACTGTAGTGAACCTGACCTCTGTAGGCGGAGGTAGCGCCACCTTCGGACTGTAGTGAACCTGACCTCTGTAGGACCTCTGTAGGCGGAGGTAGCTCCACCTTCGGACTGTAGTGAACCCGACCTCCGTAGGCGGAGGTAGCACTACCTTCGGACTGTAGTGAACCTGACTTCAGTAGGACCTCTGTAGGCGGAGGTAGCGCCACCTTCGGACTGCAATGAACCTGACCTCAGTACGACCTCTGTAGGCGGAGGTAGCGTCACCTTCGGACTGTAGTGAACCTGACCTCTGTTGGACCTCTGTAGGCGGAGGTAGCTCTACCTTCGGACTGTAGTGAACCTGACCTCTGTAGGACCTCTGTAGGCGGAGGTAGCGCCACCTTCGGACTGTAGTGAACCTGACCTCTGTAGGACCTCTGTAGGCGGAGGTAGCGCCACCTTCGGACTGTAGTGAACCTGACCTCTGTTGGACCTCTGTAGGCGGAGGTAGCGCCACCTTCGGACTGTAGTGAACCTGACCTCTGTAGGCGGAGGTAGCGCCACCTTCGGACTGTAGTGAACCTGACCTCTGTAGGACCTCTGTAGGCGGAGGTAGCGCCACCTTCGGACTGTAGTGAACCTGACCTCTGTAGGCGGAGGTAGCGCCACCTTCGGACTGTAGTGAACCTGACCTCTGTAGGACCTCTGTAGGCGGAGGTAGCGCCACCTTCGGACTGTAGTGAACCCGACCTCCGTAGGCGGAGGTAGCACTACCTTCGGACTGTAGTGAACCTGACTTCTGTAGGACCTCTGTAGGCGGAGGTAGCGCCACCTTCGGACTGCAATGAACCTGACCTCCGTACGACCTCTGTAGGCGGAGGTAGCGTCACCTTCGGACTGTAGTGAACCTGACCTCTGTTGGACCTCTGTAGGCGGAGGTAGCGCCACCTTCGGACTGTAGTGAACCTGACCTCTGTAGGACCTCTGTAGGCGGAGGTAGCGCCACCTTCGGACTGTAGTGAACCTGACCTCTGTAGGACCTCTGTAGGCGGAGGTAGCGCCACCTTCGGACTGTAGTGAACCTGACCTCTGTTGGACCTCTGTAGGCGGAGGTAGCGCCACCTTCGGACTGTAGTGAACCTGACCTCTGTAGGCGGAGGTAGCGCCACCTTCGGACTGTAGTGAACCTGACCTCTGTAGGACCTCTGTAGGCGGAGGTAGCGCCACCTTCGGACTGTAGTGAACCTGACCTCTGTAGGCGGAGGTAGCGCCACCTTCGGACTGTAGTGAACCTGACCTCTGTAGGTTGGTCTTCCCGCGTCTACTGCAGGAGAACCCCTGGAGCTCCTTACCGTCAGCTCTTTCCCCGTCCTCCAGAGACCGGACATCCTGGAGGAGCTCCAGAAGAGCCAGAAGGTCTTTGCGGAGAAGCTGAACCACCTGAGCAGGAGACTGGCTTGGATCAATGCCACCATCTACTCCAAGGTGATGCAGCTGCCGGGACGGTGGTGAGCTCTGTGATTGGTGTTCTCACCTGTGGTGTTGCGTGTCCAGGACAAGATGCTGGACGTGTACTGGCTGCTGCGCGTCTGCATCCGGACCATCGAACACGCCGACCACACGGGGTCGCTGTTCGCCTTCGCCCCAGAGTTCTACCTCAACGTGGCCATGAACGCCTACAGCGCCCTGAAAAACTACTTCAGCCCCACCCACAGCATGGAGGAGCTCCCAGGTAGGTGGAACCAGCCTCAACGCTCTGCCCCGCCTGTCGGGCCAGGGGGCGGGGCCTGTCCACGTGAGTCCACCTCTTGGAAGACAGAAGGTGGTGAAAACACTTCAGGCTTTGAGACGTGAAGACTTTAGAGACTGGTCTGTGGATGGCACCATGAGGGGTCCACCCCGCTCTGGAGCGCCCCCTGCTGGACCCCCACCCTGGAGCCCCCAGAGCGTCCCCTCAGCATCAGCTGGGGTAGAAACCAGTGGCTGGCGAGGAGGCGGCGCTGAGGCGGTGACTCCTGATCGTCTCCGTCCTGCTCTGCCCACATGCTTTGAACCCGTTAGAACGCCGACTCAGCAGGTCGGGGGGGCCTGGGGGGGCATTAAAATGCGTGAAGTGGCCTCTCTGCCATTGATTTATCGACCCCCCCCATGAAGATCGTCTGTTCTCATTCTGGGCTCTGGCGACAGCGCCTGTGTCCCACGCTGCTCCAGCTGGACGTTAACGCGCCACGTCAGCGTTCTGCTGCTCCTCCTCTTTGTCACGTGTGTCCTTCATCACCTGTGTCCTTCGTCACGTATGTCCTTCATCACGCATGTTCTCCCCGCAGGCTACGAAGAAACCCTGGCTCAGCTGGCTGCGATCCTCGCCAAGCACTTCGCTGATCCTCGAATCGTTGGAACAGGTAACACACCTGTGTGTGTGTGTGTGTGTGTGTGTGTGTGTGTGTGTGTTTCTGCCTCTATCTGGCACACAGCCTTCTCTCATCCTTAGTTTAATTGTTCTAGTTCAGTGGTACCTCTACTTACGAACGTCTCTACTTACGAACATCTCTACTTACGAACGTCTCTACTTACGAAACTCCCTCAACAGGAAAATATTGCCTCTAGTTACGAAAGAAATTTCTAGTTATGAAAGGTAAAAATACAGTATGGCTGATACTCTCAGCTCCCACAGGTTCCTGAATACAACATTCTCATAGCTGCTCTGCCATTGGCTATTACCTAGCATCCTGGCATCCCATTGGCTAAGAGGGACCTCTGTGTGGAGCTAGATAGGTGTCTATGCAGCGTACTCATCATTCGGCCCTCGACCCATGAGGTGTTCTGATAGTTTTAGGTAAATATATTAACTTTTAGAGTATTCACTATGGACCCCAAGAAAGTGACGGAGAAAAGAGGAAAAGAGTTTTTTTGTCCGTACAAACAAAGCAAGAGATGATAGAAAAGCATGAAAAAGGGATGCGTTTGGTTGATCTCTCCAAAGAATATGGCCGTAATGCATCTACAATCACCACGTTATTAAAACTAAAGGAAGTTTAAGGAGTTTAAGGCATGGCGTGGGTGGTTGGAGAAGTTCACAAGGAGGACTGGAATTCACTCTGTTGTTCATGGTGAGGCAGGAGCGCATGAACCAAAGAGGGGTCAGGTGGTCTGTGTGTCGTTGGGTTAGGGTCAGGTGATCTGTGTGTCGTTGGGTTAGGGTCAGGTGATCTGTGTGTCGTTGGGTTAGGGTCAGGTGATCTGTGTGTCGTTGGGTTAGGGTCAGGTGATCTGTGTGTCGTTGGGTTAGGGTCAGGTGATCTGTGTGTCGTTGGGTTAGGGTCAGGTGATCTGTGTGTCGTTGGGTTAGGGTCAGGTGATCTGTGTGTCGTTGGGTTAGGGTCAGATAGGGTTCGGGCCTCTTAACCCTTAGGAACTGTTCTGGCCCAAAAGTGACATTTTTGTTGCTTTTATGTGTTTTTTCTCCCTATAAATCAATCAGATAAAAGGCTAAATATATGACATTTTGCCAATAATTTTCTTCCAAATGTATGTCTATTGATATGTCTGAAGTAATGGAAAAGATCTGATGCATTTAAAGAAAAAAATTTATTTCTGTATTACATTTTTTTTTTACACTTTTATAAGACGACGCGATTAGGTCATGTGTATAGCCATTTTAATCGGTCCCTGAGGGTTAACCCTGACTGGTCAGTGTATTTACTCGGTCACCTGTGTTAATCATTGGTTTGTATTTTTGAGATGTTAAAATCTCTTCTGTTCCAGACATCAAAGACTCTCTGATGCAGGCGCTGGCCAGCTATGTCTGTTACCCACAATCCCTCAGGGCAGTGGAGAGGATCCCAGAAGAACAGTGAGTGTTCTGTTCACACTGGTTACTAGAAACTGATCACTAGTGATCGATAACTGGCTACTAGTGACTTGTTACTAGTGACTGATGATTACTGGTGATTAGTTACTGATTACTGGTGACTGATTATGTGTTGATCTTTCGTGTGTGTGTGTGTGTTTCAGACGTGTTGCCATGATGAAGAACCTGCTGGCCCCGTATGAGCAGAGACCCTGGGCTCAGACCAACTGGATCCTGGTCAGACTGTGGCGGGTGAGCCGTTAGCACGCTGCTGCTGACAGAACGGGGTGCTGCTGGGGGTATTCACCTGACCTGTCCCGTGATCATGGCGGTTCAGGTGACGTGACCTTCTGCTGTTGCGTTCCAGGGCTGTGGTTTCGGCTACAGATACACTCGCCTGCCTCACCTCCTGAAGACCAAGCCGGAGGACGCCAACCTGCCCAGCCTCCAGAGTAGGTCTCAGCTCTGGAGCAGCCAATCAGGCGCTCTGCAGGAACGCTTTCCTCTCCCTCTCTTCCTCCTGCTTTCTTGTCGTGCTATGCATCAGTCACCGTGACGGGCCGGGTTTGAACCCTGATTATTTTCCACCAATTTCCAAAAACAGGGCGAGGTTTGTTTTTACTGGGTGGAGTTGATTTATGGCTTCAGTTCCGAGTGTTTGTCAGGCTTCAGACGCCAATGCTGATGACCTCACCCACTGCCTGCTGTCTCCTGCATGCTGATTGACTTTCATGTGTGCCTCTCATTTGCATGTCTTTCAGGGGATCTGTCCATTGCTAGTTTCCAAAGTAAGTTCTTCTCCATCACCCCGTTTCCTTTCGCTCTCCCTTAAGTCGCTCTGCTCCTCTCTAAGTATCTGGGAGGTGTGGATCGTTTTCAGGACCAGCGATCCTAGTTAGTGAATGATTCCACATCACATTATGAACGGAGAAGATCGTCATGGAGTTAGGTTAGACCGCAGGTGTTCCAGCATTACAGGAACCCACATGAGGCCCGTTAATGCAGAGAAATGACACCAGGACCAAACCGTTGAAGGGGCGGTGACAAGGCGGGCGGTGGTACTGATGGTTAGGTGGTCTGTTTAACTAGCGCTAATGCAACAGTAGCTCCGTTTGTTCTGCTGCTTTGGTGATAGAACACTTGTGATGTTCGGGAATCATGGAGGACGACTTCCTGAATAAAATACACCTGTTTAAAGTCTGTTCCTATCACAACCAATGAAACACAGCCACACAAGAGTGAAGGAGGCGGAAAGTGGAGCATCATGAAGGACAGTTTTTGGATTTGAATATGTGAACAGAAAAAAATCAGAATTTTTATTATCACAACTTTGATTCTCCATCCTGTCCCATTAATCATGTGACACCCTGCCAGATTTAATCTGGGACCATAGAATGGGAAGCAGTGGACTAGTAACCCTAACCACTAACCCTAACCAGTAACCCTAACCACTAACCCTATCTACTACTAACCCTATCTACTACTAACCCTAACCTTAACCTTACATGCTGCTCTAACATTCATGCATTAGAACAGCAGGAGTGTCTCTTTAGCGTATAAAGGAAGGGCGTGGGGTCGGACCTCTCTCCATCTTGTGGGATGCGACTGAAGGGCAGGGAGGACAAACTGGGATTATTCGATTTTGCAAGCTCTTGACTCTAGAGTGTTTCCATCACATCCCCCCAGAGAACGTTCCCTCGTCTTCTGCTTGTCTTCCACTTCTTTCAATAATCCTTTTCCCTCGATAGTCTTGTACTTTTCCCTCTTGATAGTCTTGTCCTTTTCCCTTTTAATAGTCTTGTCCTTTTCCCTTTTAATAGTCTTGTCCTTTTCCCTCTTGATAGTCTTGTCCTTTTCCCTTTTAATAGTCTTGTCCTTTTCCCTCTTGATAGTCTTGTCCTTTTCCCTTTTAATAGTCTTGTCCTTTTCCCTCTTGATAGTCTTGTCCTTTTCCCTTTTTATAGTCTTGTCCTTTTCCCTCTTTATAGTCTTGTCCTTTTCCCTTTTTATAGTCTTGTCCTTTTCCCTTTTAATAGTCTTGTCCTTTTCCCTCTTGATAGTCTTGTCCTTTTCCCTTTTAATAGTCTTGTCCTTTTACCTATTTATAGTCTTGTCCTTTTCCCTTTTAATAGTCTTGTCCTTTTCTCTTTTAATAGTCTTGTCTTTTTCCCTTTTGATAGTCTTGTCCTTTTCCCTTTTAATAGTCTTGTCCTTTTCTCTTTTAATAGTCTTGTCTTTTTCCCTCTTGATAGTCTTGTCCTTTTCCCTTTTAATAGTCTTGTCCTTTTCTCTTTTAATAGTCTTGTCTTTTTCTCTTTTGATAGTCTTGTCCTTTTCCCTTTTAATAGTCTTGTCCCTTTTCCTCGTGATAGTGTTGTCCTCTCCCCTCTTGATAGTCTCTCTGACACATCCGTTCTTCTGTTGTCCGAGTGATGATGACGATGGTTGAATGTTACGTTGACTCCATCGTCTCTTCCTGTTGTCCTGACGTGACTAGATTCATGTTTTTTATTTTTAGTATTGTTTCCTGTTTCTGTAAATGAGACAGTTTTTCATTTGCACTTCTGAAGACGCTGGAGTCAGTCGGAAAGCTGACCGTTGACGAGACAATGTCAGCGATGTCAACAGTGCTAACATTGGTGGAAGGAGCAATTCTCTAGTGCAGAACTCGTTAGGCTTCTGATTTTGATTTAATTATGGGTCAGAAGTCATGGGATGGAGAGGAACAGTGTGGGATGGAGATTAACAGTGTGGGTGGGGGCTGAAGACAGACACACTCCTATAAATGCTAACAAACCTCACACATCAGTTCCTTACTTTTTCTGTCGGTTGTAGGGGTAGGATCAGTGTTAGGGTTAAGATTAGGGGTAGGGTCTGGGGGACAGGGATTAGGATTAGGGGTGAGTGGTAAAGTTTCAGTAAGGGTTAGGGTCGGTGTTGTGGCTAGATTAAACGGTAGGACTCGAGTCAGGGGTTAGGGTTAGGACTAGGGTTAGGGTTTGGGTCAGGGGTTATTGATAGGGTTAGTGGTAGGGTCAGAGTTAGTTAGGGGTGTTCTGAGGTGGCGTTCTTGTGAACCCGGGTTCTGTAAGGTTCTGTGTTCACATTGGTAGAGGAGAAGTGAAGTGTGAAGAGTCTCTGGTGTCTGTGGACAGTTGTTTCCTCAGTGTTGGTAAGATGGTTCTGAGGCAGCCAGCGATGGAACCAGCACCCGCCTGAGGAATCTCTGGGGCAGGTTCACATGTCTCACCTTTGGTTTCGCCTCCTCTGATTGGTTTAGAGCCGTGTCCGTCGTTGCTGCTGCAGAGACACATGGCGGAGCTGCTCAGCGTGGACAAAGACATGGCCGCCTCGTTCCTCAACAGCGTCCTGAACCAGCTCAACTGGGCCTTCTCCGAGTTCATCGGCATGATCCAGGAGGTGAGCCAGAACCGCACCTTCACCACACCTGGTCCCGACCCCACACGAGTCATCCGACACACACGGTCCGCTGACACAAAACTGTTATCATCCGACACACAGTGAAGGGTTTTTCTGCCGGTCTGTGATCAGCTGATCTTTGATCAGGGACTCATCTGACCCGGTACCGCCTGCTGTTTCATTGATCCGTATCTTTTTGTCCATGACTGTCGGTCTCAGATCCAGCAGGCTGCAGAACGCCCGGAGAGGAACTTTGTGGACACCCGTCAGCTGAAGGTAGGCCCACCTGTCCCTCTGTCCGTGTCACCTGTGTGTTAGTGTGTCACCTGTGTGTTATTGTCACCTGTGTGTTGGGTGTGTCACCTGTGTGTTAGTGTGTCACCTGTGTGTTGGGTGTATCAACTGAGTGTTGGGTGTGTCACCTGTGTGTTAGTTTGTCACCTGTGTGTTAGTGTGTCACCTGTGTGTTAGTGTGTCACCTGTGTGTTAGTGTCACCTGTGTGTTAGTGTGTCACCTGTGTGTTAGTGTGTCACCTGTGTGTTAGTGTGTCACCTGTGTGTTAGTGTGTCACCTGTGTGTTGGGTGTGTCACCTGTGTGTTAGTGTGTCACCTGTGTGTTAGTGTGTCACCTGTGTGTTAGTGTGTCACCTGTGTGTTAGTGTGTCACCTGTGTGTTGGGTGTGTCACCTGTGTGTTAGTGTATCAACTGAGTGTTGGGTGTGTCACCTGTGTGTTAGTGTGTCACCTGTGTGTTAGTGTGTCACCTGTGTGTTAGTGTGTCACCTGTGTGTTAGTGTGTCACCTGTGTGTTAGTGTGTCACCTGTGTGTTGGGTGTGTCACCTGTGTGTTAGTGTGTCACCTGTGTGTTAGTGTGTCACCTGTGTGTTAGTGTGTCACCTGTGTGTTAGTGTGTCACCTGTGTGTTAGTGTGTCACCTGTGTGTTGGGTGTGTCACCTGTGTGTTAGTGTGTCACCTGTGTGTTAGTGTGTCACCTGTGTGTTAGTGTGTCACCTGTGTGTTAGTGTGTCACCTGTGTGTTGGGTGTGTCACCTGTGTGTTAGTGTGTCACCTGTGTGTTAGTGTGTCACCTGTGTGTTAGTGTGTCACCTGTGTGTTAGTGTGTCACCTGTGTGTTAGTGTGTCACCTGTGTGTTAGTGTGTCACCTGTGTGTTGGGTGTATCAACTGAGTGTTGGGTGTATCAACTGAGTGTTGGGTGTGTCACCTGTGTGTTAGTGTGTCACCTGTGTGTTAGTGTGTCACCTGTGTGTTAGTGTGTCAACTGAGTGTTGGGTGTGTCACCTGTGTGTTGGGTGTATCAACTGAGTGTTGGGTGTGTCACCTGTGTGTTAGTGTGTCACCTGTGTGTTAGTGTGTCACCTGTGTGTTAGTGTGTCACCTGTGTGTTGGGTGTGTCACCTGTGTGTTGGGTGTATCAACTGAGTGTTGGGTGTGTCACCTGTGTGTTAGTGTGTCACCTGTGTGTTAGTGTGTCACCTGTGTGTTAGTGTGTCACCTGTGTGTTAGTGTGTCACCTGTGTGTTAGTGTGTCACCTGTGTGTTGGGTGTGTCACCTGTGTGTTGGGTGTATCAACTGAGTGTTGGGTGTGTCACCTGTGTGTTAGTGTGTCACCTGTGTGTTAGTGTGTCACCTGTGTGTTAGTGTGTCACCTGTGTGTTAGTGTGTCACCTGTGTGTTGGGTGTATCAACTGTGTGTTGGGTGTGTCACCTGTGTGTTAGTGTGTCACCTGTGTGTTGGGTGTATCAACTGAGTGTTGGGTGTGTCACCTGTGTGTTAGTGTGTCACCTGTGTGTTGGGTGTATCAACTGAGTGTTGGGTGTGTCACCTGTGTGTTGGGTGTATCAACTGAGTGTTGGGTGTGTCACCTGTGTGTTAGTGTGTCACCTGTGTGTTGGGTGTATCAACTGAGTGTTGGGTGTGTCACCTGTGTGTTGGGTGTATCAACTGTGTGTTGGGTGTGTCACCTGTGTGTTAGTGTGTCACCTGTGTGTTAGTGTGTCACCTGTGTGTTAGTGTGTCGCCTGTGTGTTAGTGTGTCACCTGTGTGTTGGGTGTATCACATGAGTGTTGGGTGTGTCACCTGTGTGTTAGTGTGTCACCTGTGTGTTAGTGTGTCGCCTGTGTGTTAGTGTGTCACCTGTGTGTTATTGTCACCTGTGTGTTGGGTGTGTCACCTGTGTGTTAGTGTGTCACCTGTGTGTTAGTGTGTCACCTGTGTGTTATTGTCACCTGTGTGTTGGGTGTGTCACCTGTGTGTTAGTGTGTCACCTGTGTGTTGGGTGTATCAACTGAGTGTTGGGTGTGTCACCTGTGTGTTGAGTGTGTCACCTGTGTGTTAGTGTGTCACCTGTGTGTTAGTGTGTCACCTGTGTGTTAGTGTGTCACCTGTGTGTTAGTGTGTCGCCTGTGTGTTAGTGTGTCACCTGTGTGTTAGTGTGTCACCTGTGTGTTAGTGTGTCACCTGTGTGTTAGTGTGTCACCTGTGTGTTGGGGCGTGTCCTCTGTCCAGGTGTGCGCCACCTGCTTCGACCTGTCCGTCAGCCTGCTGCGGGTGCTGGAGATGACGGTCACCCTGGTTCCGGAGATCTTCTTGGATTGGTCCCGCCCCTCTGCAGAGCTGCTCCTCAGACGATTGGCTCAGGTGATGTGCATCAGAAATACTGTAGGCGTGGTCAAATCCAACTGTTTGCGGGGGTGAGGGGGATGGTAATGCTGCTGGTGATGATGATGATGATGATGATGATGATGATGATGATGGTGATGATGATGGTGGTGATGATGGTGATGATGGTGGTGATGGTGATGATGGTGGTGGTGTTGATGGTTGATGATGGTGAACAGACCTGGTTGGTTTCCTCCTGCAGCTCCTGAACCAGGTGTTGAACCGGGTTACAGCTGAGAAGAACCTGTTTGATCGGGTCGTCAACCTGAGATTGCCAGGTACACACACACACACACACACACACACACACACACACACACACACACACACACACACACTCACACACGTGTCTTGGTTCCAGGTCTGGAGAGCGTGGACCACTACCCCATCCTGGTGGCTGTGACGGGGGTTCTGGTGCGGATTCTGGTAGACGGACACAAACAAGGGTGAGACGCTGTTCTTTGTTCTGCACTGGTTCTAGACGCTGACTGGTTCTAGTCGCTGACTGGTTCTAGTCGCTGAATGGTTGTAGACGCTGACTGGTTCTAGTCGCTGAATGGTTCTAGACGCTGACTGGTTCTAGTCGCTGACTGGTTCTAGTCGCTGACTGGTTGTAGACGCTGACTGGTTCTAGTCGCTGAATGGTTCTAGACGCTGACTGGTTCTAGTCGCTGACTGGTTCTAGTCGCTTAATGGTTGTAGACGCTGACTGGTTCTAGTCGCTGACTGGTTCTAGACGCTGACTGGTTCTAGTCGCTGACTGGTTCTAGTCGCTGACTGGTTCTAGACGCTGACTGGTTCTAGTCGCTGACTGGTTCTAGTCGCTGACTGGTTCTAGTCGCTGAATGGTTGTAGACGCTGACTGGTTCTAGACGCTGACTGGTTCTAGTCGCTGACTGGTTCTAGTCGCTGAATGGTTGTAGACGCTGACTGGTTCTAGTCGCTGACTGGTTCTAGTCGCTGACTGGTTCTAGTCGCTGAATGGTTGTAGACGCTGACTGGTTCTAGACGCTGACTGGTTCTAGACGCTGACTGGTTCTAGTCGCTGACTGGTTCTAGTCGCTGAATGGTTGTAGACGCTGACTGGTTCTAGTCGCTGACTGGTTCTAGTCGCTGAATGGTTGTAGACGCTGACTGGTTCTAGTCGCTGACTGGTTCTAGTCGCTGAATGGTTGTAGACGCTGACTGGTTCTAGACGCTGACTGGTTCTAGACGCTGACTGGTTCTAGTCGCTGACTGGTTCTAGACGCTGACTGGTTCTAGTCGCTGACTGGTTCTAGACGCTGACTGGAATTCAGGGTAACTGAGTTCTGGGGAACCGGGTCGTTTCCAAACTCACCCCCCCGAATGACACTGAAGGTCCGTCTGGGGGGGGTGTTGGTCGGATCCGGATTGGACCCGTGTGTCTGGATCTTCATGGGTCGGCTGAGTCACGTGACCCACAGCCTCAGATGGAGGCGCTGGCCTGGATTTAATGCGGTCTAACTTTAGATCAGACATCAGGCCTAAAAGGTTCCACAGAAATGTTTATGCAAATGAGGGTGGGGTCCTGGAGACACTGGGGAGTTTGCTGAAGGTCACCACCGTCTGGGACTGAAACGGGCCAGACCCATATGCCCCCCCAGCAGCCTGGATGTATTACATAACTCCCACCTCTGAGGACCAGGTCTGTCTGAGGACACGACCTCCACTGCAGCGGCGCTTCAGATGGACTTGAAGGCGCCAGCAGCATCTGATGTCCCAGTTCATGGTGGGGGGGTGTTTTTAATGCATCTGATGTCCCAGTTCATGGTGGGCGGGGTGTTTTTAATGCATCTGATGTCCCAGTTCATGGTGGGCGGGGTGTTTTTAATGCATCTGATGTCCCAGTTCATGGTGGGGGGGTGTTTTTAATGCATCTGATGTCCCAGTTCATGGTGGGGGGGTGTTTTTAATGCATCTGATGTCCCAGTTCATGGTGGGGGGGTGTTTTTAATGCATCTGATGTCCCAGTTCATGGTGGGGTGGTGTTTTTAATGCATCTGATGTCCCAGTTCATGGTGGGGGGGGTGTTTTTAATGCATCTGATGTCCCAGTTCATGGTGGGGGGGTGTTTTTAATGCATCTGATGTCCCAGTTCATGGTTGGGGGGGTGTTTTTAATGCATCTGATGTCCCAGTTCATGGTGGGGGGGTGTTTTTAATGCATCTGATGTCCCAGTTCATGGTGGGGGGGGGAGAGTTAATGCTTAACTGAGTTTAAAGGGCTGAAGTACCTGAGACAGTAGTGTGACGAGGCACAGGCGCAAGACGTAATGTGGCGAGGCACAGGCACTAGATGTAGCATTGTGAGGGCCAGGTGCTACACTTACTAAGGTGAGGCACAGGCATGAGGTGTAGTGTGGCGAGGCACAGGTGCTAGGCCTACCAGGGTGAGGCACAGGCGCAAAAAGCAATCCTCCATGTCAGTAATTAATGGTGTCAATCCAGAAAGAACCCCCAGAGTGATTTGATTTGTCGTGAGGGTGTGTTGTCACTTCCTGTCAGCCGGCGGTGGGAATGATTAATGGGTTTATTGTTTGTTGGTTCATTTGCGCCTGTGTAGCGCAGCGTTCAGACGGTCCTCAGGCTGCAGATCTGAACAAAACAAAGTCTGACAAACAAAACCAACTCCACTATTATTCCAAAGCCACATCCAGCCTGACGACCGCCGAGCCACACGCAGACGCGTGAGCGACACGCGCCTGAGCCTCACACGAGTTAACGACACACACCTGAGCCTCACGTGCGTTAATGACACGCGCCTGAGCCTCACATGCGTTAACAACACGTGCCTGAGCCTCACACGCATTAACGACATGCGCCTGAGTCTCACACACGTTAATGACATGCGCCTGAGCCTCACGTGCGTTAACGACACACGCCTAAGCCTCACACGCGTTAACGACCCACGCCTGAGCCTCACATGCTTTAACGACATACACCTGAGCCTCACACGCATTAACGACACACGCCTGAGCCTCACACACGTTAACGACACGTGCCTGAGCCTCACAGGCGTTAACGACACGCCTGAGCCTCACATGCGCTTGAGCCGCACACGCGTGTGCTGGGCTCCATTGGCCCTTTCAGAACGTACCTCCAATGATATTCACCACAGCTTCAACCAGACGTGTTGAAGTCCACACTAGTCATTAGCTAGCGCCCTTAGCTCCTGGTGCTAACAGGAAACCCGGCTCAGCACAGGACCAACACTTTGGGTCGAACAGGAAGTGCCTCCTGTTACCTCCAGGATGTCAAAAGTCGGCCTGGCTCTCGGGAGGAGACGTAGTACGCCTGGAGCTGGGGATGCTACTCCACGCCGTCTTGGCGTTGGTCCAGGGTGTTTCGTGACTGTGAGCAGTTGCTAGGCAACCAGGGGAGGCGACAGGACGTGTGTCGTATGGCGGCATTACAACAACAGGAAGCAGCAGGTTGTGCTGCGTAGAGATGCTGGACCACATGACCCAGAAGTTGGGGGTCAGGTGCCGTTGAGGCGGCTAAAGCACATCAGGTGGTCAGACGGCGCTGGCCCCCCCTCAGGCGGGGGCTGTAGACCGCTGCCCAGGGAGCAGCAGGAAGCCTTCCTGCCTCTGGTATTGACCCCAGAAGGTTCCGGCGTCAGCAGACATTAAGTCCAGCCTGATCCATCAGGGACTCGTCTGCCGCTGATCGCTCCATTAGCGCCAGCCGCCTGTGGGGGGTAGGGGGCGCCGCGGAGACGGGGGACAAACAGTCCTCCAGTCTGTCACCAGTCTGTCTGTAGTCTGTCACCAGTCTGTCTGTAGTCTGTCCTCCAGTCTGTCAGTAGTCTGTAGTCTGTAGTCTGTTAGTAGTCTGTCTGTAGTCAGTTAGTAGTCTGTCCTCCAGTCTGTCAGTAGTCTAGTCTGTCAGTAGTCTGTCTGTAGTCTGTTAGTAGTCTGTCCTCCAGTCTGTCAGTAGTCTGTAGTCTGTCAGTAGTCTGTCTGTAGTCTGTTAGTAGTCTGTCTGTAGTCTGTCAGTAGTCTGTCTGTAGTCTGTTAGTAGTCTGTCCTCCAGTCTGTCAGTAGTCTGTAGTCTGTCAGTAGTCTGTCTGTAGTCTGTTAATAGTCTGTCCTCCAATCTGTCAGTAGTCTGTCTGTAGTCTGTTATTAGTCTGCCCTCCAGTCTGTCAGTAGTCTGTCTGTAGTCTGTCAGTAGTCTGTCCTCCAGTCTGTCAGTAGTCTGTCTGTAGTCTGTTAGTAGTCTGTCCTCCAGTCTGTCAGTAGTCTGTCTGTAGTCTGTTAGTAGTCTGACCTCCAGTCTGTCAGTAGTCTGTAGTCTGTCAGTAGTCTGTCCTCCAGTCTGTCAGTAGTCTGTCTGTAGTCTGTTAGTAGTCTGCCCTCCAGTCTGTCAGTAGTCTGTAGTCTGTCAGTAGTCTGTCCTCCAGTCTGTCAGTAGTCTAGTCTGTCAGTAGTCTGTCTGTAGTCTGTTAGTAGTCTGTCCTCCAGTCTGTCAGTAGTCTGTAGTCTGTCAGTAGTCTGTCTGTAGTCTGTTAGTAGTCTGTCTGTAGTCTGTCAGTAGTCTGTCTGTAGTCTGTTAGTAGTCTGTCCTCCAGTCTGTCAGTAGTCTGTAGTCTGTCAGTAGTCTGTCTGTAGTCTGTTAATAGTCTGTCCTCCAATCTGTCAGTAGTCTGTCTGTAGTCTGTTAGTAGTCTGCCCTCCAGTCTGTCAGTAGTCTGTCTGTAGTCTGTCAGTAGTCTGTCCTCCAGTCTGTCAGTAGTCTGTCTGTAGTCTGTTAGTAGTCTGTCCTCCATTCTGTCAGTAGTCTGTCTGTAGTCTGTTAGTAGTCTGCCCTCCAGTCTGTCAGTAGTCTGTAGTCTGTCAGTAGTCTGTCCTCCAGTCTGTCAGTAGTCTGTCTGTAGTCTGTTAGTAGTCTGCCCTCCAGTCTGTCAGTAGTCTGTAGTCTGTCAGTAGTCTGTCCTCCAGTCTGTCAGTAGTCTGTCTGTAGTCTGTCAGTAGTCTGTCCTCCAGTCTGTCAGTAGTCTGTAGTTTATCAGTAGTCTGTCCTCCAGTGTATCAGTAGTCTGTCTGTAGTCTGCCCTCCAGGCTGTCAGTAATCTGTCCTCCAATCCGTCTGTAGTCCGTCTGTAGCTCCAGCTCAGTCCTGTTCCTTTCGTCTCAAGGTGACGTTTGTGTGTCGTTTCCAGCGTGATGTCCAACTCACGCATCGACACCAGATGGTGAAGCCCTTGTGTTGTTAGATCATTAGCATGGCTGTTGTTAGCGTGGCTGTTGTTAGCGTGGCTGTTGTTAGCGTGGCTGTTGTCAGCGTGGCTGTTATTAGCGTGGCTGTTGTCAGCGTGGCTGTTGTCAGCGTGGCTGTTGTCAGCGTGGCTGTTGTTAGCGTGGCTGTTGTTAGCGTGGCTGTTGTTAGCGTGGCTGTTGTCAGCGTGGCTGTTGTTAGCGTGGCTGTTATTAGCGTGGCTGTTGTCAGCGTGGCTGTTGTCAGCGTGGCTGTTGTCAGCGTGGCTGTTGTTAGCGTGGCTGTTGTCAGCGTGGCTGTTATTAGCGTGGCTGTTGTTAGCGTGGCTGTTGTCAGCGTGGCTGTTATTAGCGTGGCTGTTGTCAGCGTGGCTGTTGTCAGCGTGGCTGTTGTTAGCGTGGCTGTTGTTAGCGGGGCTGTTGTCAGCGTGGCTGTTGTCAGCGTGGCTGTTGTTAGCGTGGCTGTTGTTAGCGTGGCTGTTGTCAGCGTGGCTGTTGTTAGCGTGGCTGTTGTCAGCGTGGCTGTTGTCAGCGTGGCTGTTGTCAGCGTGGCTGTTGTTAGCGTGGCTGTTGTCAGCGTGGCTGTTGTTAGCGTGGCTTTCCTCTGCTGGTTTTATTCGTTCGTCCACGTCCTGCTCCATTCTTCATTGTTTGAGTTTGGGCATGAAAAGACTTTTCCCGAATAAATGATGGTCATTAGCATTTTTAATCTGCATTTGATGCAAATGAGCACCAGGTCAATTAATCAATTCATGAAACAAGTCCAACGAGTCTGAATGTCTGCAAACCAGCTAAAGCTAGTCCCACCCTGAGCATCGGAACAGCGAAGGGCGTCATGGACTTAATACCACCGTCAGAGGCCCCGCCCCATTCCTCCGTTCCACACCATACAACGGACCTGTGCCTCTTCATCTCCAGAATTAGGTGCTGGTTGTGTGTGATGTGTTTCCATAGAAACATGTTTGTCTCCTCCCCATCCCTGTCGGTTGTTCTGTGGAATCGCTGCTACATTCAAACGGGGATGTTTGTGGTCGACGTTCTCCGTCCATCTTGTCTCCGTCTCCTCGGTCTGCTCACATCAGGACAGTTAGCATCGCCCCCCACCCCATCCTCCCTCCACAAGAAGAAAATCAATGGTGCTAATTATTGTCCATTACCTCAGGCTGAAAGACATCAGCAGCTCACAGCCATCCACAGATTAGATTGAGGCCAGGCTAATTGGCTTAGCAGCTTTGGACCATGAAAGGCAGGCTGTGGGGATGTTGTTTTGCTCCACCATATGAGCAAAGCCTGCTGGGATTTTTATTGCTCTGTGCAATAGCTGCTGCCCACCCCCACCCCCCTCTAAAGCGATGACCAGTATGTCCCACATAGAGTCTAAAGTCAGGACCAACACGTCCAAATAGAGTCTAAAGTCAGGACCAACACGTCCAAATAGAGTCTAAAGTCAGGACCAACACGTCCAAATAGAGTCTAAAGTCACAACCAACACGTCCAAATAGAGTCTAAAGTCAGGACCAACACGTCCAAATAGAGTCTAAAGTCAGGACCAACACGTCCAAATAGAGTCTAAAGTCAGGACTAACACGTCCAAATAGAGTCTAAAGTCACAACCAACACGTCCAAATAGAGTCTAAAGTCACGACCAACACGTCCAAATAGAGTCTAAAGTCACGACCAACACGTCCAAATAGAGTCTAAAGTCACGACCAACACGTCCAAATAGAGTCTAAAGTCACGACCAACATGTCCAAATAGAGTCTAAAGTCAGGACCAACACGTCCAAATAGAGTCTAAAGTCACGACAAGCACGTCCAAATAGAGTCTAAAGTCACGAGCAACACGTCCAAATAGAGTCTAAAGTCAGGACCAACACGTCCAAATAGAGTCTAAAGTCACCACCAACACGTCCAAATAGAGTCTAAAGTCACGAGCAACACGTCCAAATAGAGTCTAAAGTCACGACCAACACGTCCAAATAGAGTCTAAAGTCAGGACCAACACGTCCAAATAGAGTCTAAAGTCACCACCAACACGTCCAAATAGAGTCTAAAGTCAGGACCAACACGTCCAAATAGAGTCTAAAGTCACCACCAACACGTCCAAATAGAGTCTAAAGTCACGAGCAACACGTCCAAATAGAGTCTAAAGTCACGACCAACACGTCCAAATAGAGTCTAAAGTCACGACCAACACGTCCAAATAGAGTCTAAAGTCACCACCAACACATCCAAATAGAGTCTAAAGTCACGACCAACACGTCCAAATAGAGTCTAAAGTCACCACCAACACGTCCAAATAGAGTCTAAAGTCACCACCAACACGTCCAAATAGAGTCTAAAGTCAGGACCAACACGTCCAAATAGAGTCTAAAGTCACCACCAACACGTCCAAATAGAGTCTAAAGTCAGGACCAACACGTCCAAATAGAGTCTAAAGTCACCACCAACACGTCCAAATAGAGTCTAAAGTCACGACCAACACGTCCAAATAGAGTCTAAAGTCACCACCAACACGTCCAAATAGAGTCTAAAGTCACGACCAACACGTCCAAATAGATGGGACAAATGTTGTTATGTCCAACAACATGTCCAAATAGGACATGTTGTTGATCCTGACTTTAGACTCTATTTGGACGTCTTGGTGCTAAAGTCAGGACCAACACGTCCAAATAGAGTCTAAAGTCACGGCAGGTCCAACCAGGGCGTGTTTGGCGTAGAACCAACAGAAACCTCTGGTCTGAACCCTGAACTGAAGAACGTTCTTTCAGGTTCTTTCCAGGTTTGGGCCCTCAGTCCACTCACGGTTTGTCGGTTTGATCACGACACGATGAGCCTGCACTGCATTCAACACACTAGGATGTGATCTACATGCCTGTCACCATGGTAACGCAGCCATATGAATCTGTGCTGTCCATTATTTATGGGATGTGCTGCATTTCGCTTGCGAATGTTTAAGTTGGTCATGCCGTTTGTGCTCACATTGGCCACACGTGTAGCATGCTAGCATTAGCTTTAATGTCGTGACTGAGCGTGAGACGTGAGCCAATATTGAGTCATTGATACATCAGCTGATGACAGGTCAGGGTAACAATAAACAACAATAAAAACATACGTGTGATTGACGATGGAGCCTCCGGGGCGACACGTGTTGGTCCTGACTTTAATGCAGGAGTCTCTCTTCTGGGGGGGTGGAGTTGTCTCCTGCTGGGGTTCTCCTGCTCGAGTTCTTCTGCTCGGGTTCTTCTGCTCCGGTTCTCCAACTTGGGTTCTCCTGCTCGGGTTCTCCTGCTCTGGTTCTCCTGCTCAGGTTCTCCTGCTCGGGTTCTCCTGTTCGGGTTCTGCTCAGGTTCTCCTGCTCGGGTTCTCCTGCTCGGGTTCTCCTGTTCGGGTTCTGCTCAGGTTCTCCTGCTCAGGTTCTCCTGCTCAGGTTCTCCTGCTCAGGTTCTCCTGTTCGGGTTCTGCTCAGGTTCTCCTGCTCGGGTTCTCCTGCTCAGGTTTTTCTGCTCGGGTTCTCCTGCTCGGGTTCTCCTGCTCGGGTTCTCCTGCTCAGGTTCTCCTGCTCAGGTTCTCCTGCTCAGGTTCTCCTGCTCAGGTTCTCCTGCTCGGGTTCTAGCAGGAAACTGGAGCGCATCAGAGTTTCATGAAGTCTTTGTTGTCTCTACAGCTGTCAGTCATCCTTCACCTGGTAAAGGCTGCTGATGTAGTGTGTGTGGGGGGGGCGGGTTCCACAGACACACACACACACACACACACACACACACACACACTTTGTGTGATGAACAAAAAGATGGCAGGCGCTCACCTGGGGGGTCCAGATAAAGACTTTATTAACAGGTAAACAGGAGAGAGTGGGGGGGGGTGCATTCCATTCATCATCAGACGTGGTGAAGCAAACATCACCACCATCATACACCAGACGTATCGACTCGTCCACTCTCAGCTGACGCTGCTGAACCTCTGACTGGGGGAGGAATCATGTTCCAGGAAGGGGGGGGGCTTACGCTTTAAAAGGCTTTCTATTTATACTGCTGAGAGCTGTAGAGCTTCACAGTGGAGCTGAGGGTCAGGGTTTGGGTCAGGGGGGGTTAGGGTCAGGGTTAGGGTTAGGGGGGTTAGGGTCAGGGTTAGGGTTAGGGTGGTTAGGGTCAAGGTTAGGGTCACGGGGGTTAGGGTCAGGGTTAGGGTTGGGGGGGTTAGGGTAAGGGTTAGGGTAGGGGGGTTAGGGTCAGGGTTAGGGTCACGGGGGTTAGGGTCAGGGTTAGGGTTGGGGGGGTTAGGGTCAGGGTTAGGGTCGGGGGGTTAGGGTCAGGGGGGTTAGGGTCAGGGTTAGGGTTGGGGGGGTTAGGGTCAAGATTAGGGTCACGGGGGTTAGGGTCAGGGTTAGGGTTAGGGGGGGTTAGGGTTAGGGGGTTAGGGTTGGGGGAGTTAGGGTTTGGGGGGGTTAGGGTTGGGGGGTTAGGGTTGGGGGAGTTAGGGTTAGGGGGGGTTAGGGTTGGGGGGGTTAGGGTCAGGGTTAGGGTTAGGGTCAGGGTTAGGGGGGGTCAGGGTTAGGGGGGGTTAGGGTTGGGGGGTTAAGGTTAGAGTTCTACAAATGTCTATTTACCCAGAAGGCTTCGGTGTTCCTTAAAGGGACGCGCTGCGCTTAAAGGGATGGGCTGTTGCACGTTCACTCCGTGCTGACTGTGGACACGCCCCCTGTCCGTTCACAGTGCACTGGTTCACACCTGTGGGTGTGAGCACGCCTGTGGGTGTGAGCACGCCTGTGGGTGTGAGCACGCCTGTGGGTGTGAGCACACCTGTGGGTGTGAGCACGCCTGTGGGTGTGAGCACACCTGGACAAACACTAATCCATGTGATCAGGTCTGTTTGTTCAGCCTGCACCTGATTGGTCCTCTGGCGGATCAAACTCCCCCCCCCGAAGCAAAGGTTCTATTCAGAGGGAAGTGCCGGTTTGCTCAGGTCAGTGCTGATTGCAGGGGGAGGGGGCGAGGTCGCCTGGGAAACAGGAAGTGGGTGACGGTGATGGCGGTGCAGCTGTTTGTCTTGTTGCTATGGCAACATGACGGGCGTGTCTGAGAAGACGGACGTGATGGAGTCTGTCTCTGCCGCCCGTTGCAGTAACCCCACGTGTGCGTGCCCCGCCCCAGTGAGCGGCCCCGCCCTCAGCCTGCCATTCTGCTCTCTGATTGGCTCCAGGAACACCACGTGTTTGTTGCTGCTGACCTTACGACCCGGGCCTTCGGTGGTCGTGGGCGGCGTGGGAGTGAGGATGGACGACTGGGCGCTGCCCGCCCCGGGCTCGTTGCCCCGCCCCCCGGGAGCGGCGGGGGGGCCGGGGGCCGTGGGGCAGGGGGGGCAGCGGCAGGGCGTCAGGTAGAGGTAGACCAGGACCAGCAGCAGGCTGACCCCGCAGCCCAGCAGCGTGGTGAAGCCGGTGTTGAAGGCCCCGCCCCCCCCCGCGGGGCGGGGCAGCACCGTCACGTTGACCTCATGGGTGTCGTTGCGCCGCTGCAGTACGTCCAGCGCCAGGCACCAGTACGTCCCAGAATCCTCGGGCCGCGCCCCCCCCAGCTCCAGGCTCCCGTTGGCGAACATCCTCAGGGACCGCCCGTTCCCCGGCGGCGCCACGTACTCCTGCTGTGGCGACACCCACAGGAAGCTGAGGCGCGGCCCCCGCAGCGCCGTGGAGCAGTGCAGCAGGGCCGACGCCCCCTCCTCCACCCACACGGCCCCCTCCTCGTCCAGGAGGTCGCCCGCCGTCAGGTTGCACCTGTCGAAGTAGCGGTCATACAGGAAGAAGCGCAGCGTCCCCCCCCTGATGCCGTAGAGCCGACAGGTGTGGTCCCTCCTGAAGTCCCTGACGGGGGGGTAGCCCCGCCCCTCCCAGCGCCGGAACAGGGCCCACATGGAGCAGTCGCAGCGCAGGGAGTTGTTGTGCAGGTAGAGGCCGCGTTGCAGCGCCGCCGGCAGCCCCCCCAGGTCCTGCAGGGGCAGCCGGGGCAGCCGGTTGGACGACAGGTCCAGCAGCGACAGCTGGGGGGCGCCGTGCCCCCCCACGGACACAAAGGGGAAGTCGGTCAGGCGGTTGTGGCTGAGGTAGAGCCTCCGGAGGCGGCCCAGCCCGGCCAGAGCCCCCCCCTCCACGCGGGCGATCCGGTTGTTGAACAGCAGCAGCTCCTCCAATCCGGACAGACCCGCGAGGTCGTCCCCCCCCAGAGCTCGCAGCTGATTGGACGACAGGTCCAGGTGTCGCAGCTGTCTGGACGTGTTGAACGCCCCCTGGTGGATGGTGGTCAGCCGGTTGTGTGCTAACCGCAGCGTCTCCAGTCGCTGGAGTCCCTGGAAGCTGCCCCCCCCCAGCTGCACGATGCGGTTGTGGCTGAGGTCCAGCGTGACGGCGGAGGGGGGCAGGTCTCTGGGGACCCGGTCCAGACCCGCCGCGCTGCAGCTCAGGATGTCCGAGGTGCAGAGACACGGGTCCGCCTCCGGGGGGCGCTGAGACCGGCAGGAGGGGGCTGGGCCCAGGAGCAGGAGACACGCCAGCAGCAGCACCGGCCAGCACGGCGCCCCCGCGCCATGCAGGGAGCCCCCGTTAGCCAGCGACCACATGACGCCCCCGCCGGCGTCCCCCCGGCTCCGCCCCTCTGACCGCTGGACTCGCTGTCACTTCAAAGCTCTGAGCGGCGTTTACCTCATGATGACATCATCACACACCTCAGGTGCACGCGCTCTGGCGGCGGCCCCCCCTCACGTCCCCCCGTCTGTCAGTGGTCCCTCACAGCTCCAGTCTGCTCCTCCGGCTGGTTTCCACGGCGGCGCTCCAGCAGTGGGGGGAGGCGCCGCTCCACAGGAAATGTGTCTGCTCCCCGACGCGCCGCCTCCTCGCTCTCCCGACGCGCCGCCTCCTCGCTCTCCCGACGCGCCGCCTCCTCGCTCTCCCGACGCGCCGCCTCCTCGCTCTCCCGACGCGCCGCCTCCTCGCTCTCCCGACGCGCCGCCTCCTCGCTCTCCCGACGCGCCGCCTCCTCGCTCTCCCGACGCGCCGCTGCCTCCAGGAAAGAACTCTGTCTGGAAGTTATGCTGCTCCGATACGGAGATGCTCGGTGTGTGTGTGTGTGTGTGTGTGTCGCCTCCTGATGTGTGTGTGTGTGTGTCTGTGTGTGTGTGTGTGTGTCTGTGTGTGTATGTGTGTGTGTGTGTCTGTGTGTGTGTGTGTGTGTCGCCTCCTGATGTGTGTGTGTGTGTGTGTGTGTGTGTGTCTGTGTGTGTGTGTGTCTGTGTGTGTGTGTGTGTGTGTGTGTCGCCTCCTGATGTGTGTGTGTGTGTGTCTGTGTGTGTGTCTGTGTGTGTGTGTCTGTGTGTGTGTGTGTGTGTGTGTGTCGCCTCCTGATGTGTGTGTGTGTCGCCTCCTGATGTGTGTGTGTGTGTGTGTCGCCTCCTGATGTGTGTGTGTGTGTGTGTGTGTGTGTGTCGCCTCCTGATGTGTGTGTGTATGTGTGTGTGTCGCCTCCTGATGTGTGTGTGTGTGTGTGTCGCCTCCTGATGTGTGTGTGTGTGTGTGTGTCGCCTCCTGATGTGTGTGTGTGTGTCGCCTCCTGATGTGTGTGTGTGTGTGTGTGTGTCGCCTTCTGATGTGTGTGTGTGTGTGTGTGTGTCGCCTTCTGATGTGTGTGTGTGTGTGTGTGTCGCCTCCTGATGTGTGTGTGTGTGTGTGTGTGTGTGTCGCCTTCTGATGTGTGTGTGTGTGTGTGTGTCGCCTCCTGATGTGTGTGTGTGTGTGTGTGTGTCGCCTCCTGATGTGTGTGTGTGTGTGTGTGTCGCCTCCTGATGTGTGTGTGTGTGTCGCCTCCTGCTGTGTGTGTGTGTGTGTGTCGCCTTCTGATGTGTGTGTGTGTGTGTGTGTGTCGCCTCCTGATGTGTGTGTGTGTGTGTGTGTGTGTCGCCTCCTGCTGTGTGTGTGTGTGTGTGTCGCCTTCTGATGTGTGTGTGTGTGTGTGTGTCGCCTCCTGATGTGTGTGTGTGTGTGTGTGTGTGTCGCCTCCTGATGTGTGTGTGTGTCGCTGCTGCTCCGTCTGCTCTGCTCAGCTGTGTGTTCTGGTGCTTTCCCAGCTCCTCCCCACTCCCATCAGGCACTCTGCTGCTGCAGGAGGGGCTTGATGAATCAGGAGGCTTCTGATTGGCTGCAAAGAGATGAGGGCGTTACTGCTCGTCTTGTTTTACTACAGCCGACATGTGCAGCTACTTCCTGTAGCGTTCCCTCGTCGGATTCGCTGGTCGGCTGCTTCCTGTGGTGGAGGAGGGAGGGAGGGAGTGATGAGGGAGGGAGTGATGAGGGAGGGAGTGATGGAGGGAGGGAGTGATGAGGGAGGGAGTGATGGAGGGAGGGAGTGATGAGGGAGGGAGTGATGGAGGGAGGGAGTGATGAGGGAGGGAGTGATGGAGGGAGGGAGTGATGAGGGAGGGAGTGATGGACAGAGGGAGTGATGGAGGGAGGGAGTGATGAGGGAGGGAGTGATGGAGGGAGGGAGTGATGAGGGAGGGAGTGATGGAGGGAGGGAGTGATGAGGGAGGGAGTGATGGAGGGAGGGAGTGATGAGGGAGGGAGTGATGGAGGGAGGGAGTGATGAGGGAGGGAGTGATGGAAGAGGGAGTGATGGAGGGAGGGAGTGATGAGGGAGGGATGATGGACGGAGGGAGTGATGGAGGGAGGGAGTGATGAGGGAGGGAGTGATGAGGGAGGGAGTGATGAGGGAGGGAATGATGGAGGGAGGGAGTGATGGAGGGAGGGAGTGATGAGGGAGGGAGTGATGGAGGGAGGGAGTGATGGACGGAGGGAGTGATGGAGGGAGGGAGTGAGAGGGAGGGAGTGATGGACGGAGGGAGTGATGAGGGAGGGAGTGATGAGGGAGGGAGTGATGAGGGAGGGAGTGATGGAGGGAGGGAGTGATGAGGGAGGGAGTGATGGACGGAGGGAGTGATGAGGGAGGGAGTGATGAGGGAGGGAGTGATGAGGGAGGGAGTGATGGAGGGAGGAGTGATGAGGGAGGGAGTGATGGAGGGAGGGAGTGATGGAGGGAGGGAGTGATGAGGGAGGGAGTGATGAGGGAGGGAGCGATGAGGGAGGGAGTGATGAGGGAGGGAGTGATGGAGGGAGGGAGTGATGGAGGGAGGGAGTGATGAGGGAGGAGTGATGGAGGGAGGGAGTGATGGAGGGAGGGAGTGATGAGGGAGGGAGTGATGGACGGAGGGAGTGATGAGGGAGGGAGTTGATGAGGGAGGGAGTGATGAGGGAGGGAGTGATGGAGGGAGGGAGTGATGAGGGAGGGAGTGATGGAGGGAGGGAGTGATGGAGGGAGGGAGTGATGAGGGAGGGAGTGATGGAGGGAGGGAGCGATGGAGGGAGGGAGTGATGATGAGGGAGGGAGTGATGGAGGGAGGGAGTGATGGAGGAGGGAGTGATGAGGGAGGGAGTGATGGAGGGAGGGAGTGATGAGGGAGGGAGTGATGGAGGGAGGGAGTGATGAGGGAGGGAGTGATGGAGGGAGGGAGTGATGAGGGAAGGAAGTGATGAGGGAGGGAGTGATGAGGGAGAGAGTGATGGAGGGAGGGAGTGATGGAGGGAGGGAGTGATGGAGGGAGGGAGTGATGAGGGAGGGAGTGATGGAGGGAGGGAGTGATGAGGGAGGGAGTGATGGAGGGAGGGAGTGATGGAGGGAGGGAGTGATGAGGGAGGGAGTAATGAGGGAGGGAGTGATGAGGGAGGGGCTGATGGAGGGAGTGATGGAGGGAGGGAGTGATGAGGGAGGGAGTAATGGAGGGAGGGAGTGATGAGGGAGGGAGTGATGGAGGGAGTGATGGAGGGAGGGAGTGATGAGGGAGGGAGTGATGCGGGAGGGAGTGATGAGGGAGGGAGTGATGAGGGAGGGAGTGATGGACGGAGGGAGTGATGAGGGAGGGAGTAATGGAGGGAGGGAGTGATGAGGGAGGGAGTGATGAGGGAGGGAGTGATGAGGGAGGGAGTGATGCGGGAGGGAGTGATGAGGGAGGGGAGTGATGAGGGAGGGAGTGATGGAGGGAGGGAGTGATGAGGGAGGGAGTGATGAGGGAGGGAGTGATGGAGGGAGTGATGGGGGGAGGGAGTTATGAGGGAGGGAGTGATGAGGGAGGAAGTGATGAGGGAGGGAGTGATGAGGGAGGGAGTGATGAGGGAGGGAGTGATGAGGGAGGGAGTGATGAGGGAGGGAGTGATGGAGGGAGGGAGTGATGAGGGAAGAATGCTGATGACTCTTTTATGCTGATGACTCCTATATACTGATGACTCCTATATACTGATGACTCCTATATACTGATGACTCCTATATACTGATGACTCCTATATGCTGATGACTCTTTTATGCTGATGACTCCTATATACTGATGACTCCTATATACTGATGACTCCTATATACTGATGACTCCTTTATACTGATGACTCCTATATACTGATGACTCTTTTATACTGATGACTCCTATATACTGATGACTCTTTTATACTGATGACTCCTATATACTGATGACTCCTATATACTGATGACTCATATATACTGATGACTCCTATATACTGATGACTCTTTTATACTGATGACTCCTATATACTGATGACTCCTATATACTGATGACTCCTATATACTGATGACTCCTATATACTGATGACTCTTTTATACTGATGACTCTTTTATACTGATGACTCTTTTATACTGATGACTCCTATATACTGATGACTCTTTTATACTGATGACTCCTATATACTGATGACTCCTATATACTCATGACTCATATATACTGATGACTCCTATATACTGATGACTCTTTTATACTGATGACTCTTTTATACTGATGACTCCTGTATACTGATGACTCCTATATACTGATGACTCCTATATACTGATGACTCCTATATACTGATGACTCTTTTATACTGATGACTCTTTTATACTGATGACTCCTATATGTTGATGACTCCTATATACTCATGACTCATATATACTGATGACTCCTATATACTGATGACTCCTATATACTGATGACTCCTATATACTGATGACTCCTATATACTGATGACTCCTATATACTGATGACTCTTTTATACTGATGACTCCTATATACTGATGACTCTTTTATACTGATGACTCTTTTATACTGATGACTCCTATATACTGATGACTCCTATATACTGATGACTCCTATATACTGATGACTCCTATATACTGATGACTCCTATATACTGATGACTCTTTTATACTGATGACTCTTTTATACTGATGACTCCTATATACTGATGACTCCTATATACTGATGACTCCTATATACTGATGACTCATATATACTGATGACTCCTATATACTGATGACTCTTTTATACTGATGACTCTTTTATACTGATGACTCTTTTATACTGATGACTCCTATATACTGATGACTCTTTTATACTGATGACTCCTATATACTGATGACTCCTATATACTCATGACTCATATATACTGATGACTCCTATATACTGATGACTCTTTTATACTGATGACTCTTTTATACTGATGACTCCTGTATACTGATGACTCCTATATACTGATGACTCCTATATACTGATGACTCCTATATACTGATGACTCTTATATACTGATGACTCTTTTATACTGATGACTCCTATATGTTGATGACTCCTATATACTCATGACTCATATATACTGATGACTCCTATATACTGATGACTCCTATATACTGATGACTCCTATATACTGATGACTCCTATATACTGATGACTCCTATATACTGATGACTCATATATACTGATGACTCTTTTATACTGATGACTCCTATATACTGATGACTCTTTTATACTGATGACTCTTTTATACTGATGACTCCTATATACTGATGACTCCTATATACTGATGACTCCTATATACTGATGACTCCTATATACTGATGACTCCTATATACTGATGACTCTTTTATACTGATGACTCTTATATACTGATGACTCCTATATACTGATGACTCCTATATACTGATGACTCCTATATACTGATGACTCTTTTATACTGATGACTCTTTTATACTGATTACTCCTATATACTGATGACTCTTTTATGCTGATGACTCCTATATACTGATGACTCCTATATACTGATAACTCCTATATACTGATGACTCCTATATACTGATGACTCTTTTATACTGATGACTCTTTTATACTGATGACTCCTATATACTGATGACTCTTTTATACTGATGACTCTTTTATACTGATGACTCCTATATACTGATGACTCTTTTATACTGATGACTCTTTTATACTGATGACTCCTATATACTGATGACTCTTTTATGCTGATGACTCCTATATACTGATGACTCTTTTATACTGATGACTCCTATATACTGATGACTCTTTTATACTGATGACTCTTTTATACTGATGACTCCTATATACTGATGACTCTTTTATACTGATGACTCTTTTATACTGATGACTCCTATATACTGATGACTCTTTTATGCTGATGACTCCTATATGCTGATGACTCTTTCGTGTTTGCTGCATGTTCCTCAATCCATCCCAAACCTACCTCTGTAGGTTTGGAGGCAGGACTCTGGGACTTCATGGCTGTAGTTGAACTGATTGTTTGCCACCCCCCCCACCCTCTCGTTACCCCCCAGGATATCCCGAGCTGCCTCCGTCCTGCTGTCCGATCC
>CM023609.1:27529989-27532489 GCA_013358685.1 Antennarius maculatus | reverse complement strand
GATGGAACATCTAGTAGTGTGTTAGTGTATGTCGGTGTTTCTCCAGGTGTGGTGTCATAAATGATGGTTGTTTCAGTCGGTTTGTGGTGACGTAGTTGTGTGTCGTCTGTAAAGGCAGCGGGTTCTTCCGTGATGTGAACACACAGGTAGACGCCAGCAGTTCACGCATGTTATTATCCCGTTTGAGAGACGTTATAAACGCCTCAGGGCTGAACGTACGTTTGACAACAGGAAACATTAAGGCCTCGCTGTAAAAGGCACGGCCCGCCACTGGGGTAAGAGTTTAGGGTTAGGGGTTAGTGATTAGGGGTTCTGGACAGTCATAGGTTAGGATTAGGGGTTAAGTATAGGGGTTAGGGTTAGGGGTTAGAGGTTAGGGGTAGAGGTTAAGTTTAGGGGTTAGGGTTAGGGGTTATAAATTAGGGTTAGAGATTACGTTTAGGGTTAGGGTTATGGTTAGGGGTTAGAAGTTAGTGTTAGGGGTCAGAAGTTAGGGTTAGGGGTTAGAGGTTAGGGTTAGGGGTTAGAGGTTAGGGTTAGGGGTTAGAGGTTAGGGTTAGGGGTTAGTGATTAGGGGTTCTGGACTATCGGTCGTAGGTTAGGGTTAGGGGTTAATTTAGGGGTTAGGGTTAGGGGTTAAGTTAAAGGGTTATGGTTAGGGGTTAGAATTTAGGGTTAGAAGTTAGGGTTAGGGGTTAGTGCAGTGGTTCTTAAACTTGTTGGAGGTACTGAACCCTTCCGGTTTCATATGCTCACTCACCGAACCCTACTTTGGTAAAAAAAAATGTAGTTTTTTTTTTTTAAATTTCAGACATAAGTATGTTTTACTGGTGTATTTAATGAATTGTGCATTAATGTCACCTTTTTCAAAGAACCAAACCAAGACAGTGCATGAACTCCCATGAAATGACCTACCTGTAAATCAGTGTGACTTCTGCTGTTGTTATAGAGACCAGTTCAGGTATGTGTGGCTTCACCTTGACAAGTGTTACTCTGATGTCATTTTACACCAAAGTCTGTTTCTGTTGTTTCCCCTCAGCTTAAGGAAGTGTTCCTTTATTTAAATATAGCAGTGGAGTTTAGAAAGACTAACCAATGAAAATCTGCAGTTTTAAATGTTTAATGTTTTCATTAGTAAGGTAACATTAACATTAAGGTAACGTGTTTTTATTTTAACTTACTGTTAATGTTAGCTAACAGTAACATAACAGCTCCTCTGCTAAAAAAAACCCTCTACAGTTTCAGTCAGTTTGTTTTCCCATTAAAATAACAACTGAGTTTCACCTGGGGGGGCGGAGTCTACAGTTGGAAATGCGACTGGTCACACGTGAGGAGAACTGTAAGACCTGTTCCCGAATCAGGACTTTAGACCGGAGACTCCTCATCACGCCATTGGAGGAGTCTGTTAAGCTCCGCCCCTCACACGACTCACCTGGGACGGCCCAGGTGTGCTGTCTCCTCGAAAGGCAGCTGTAGCCTGGGGGGGAGGTGTTCACCCAGACACCATGGAGGACCTGAGCTGCTGGATCTGTCTTCAGCTTTTCCAACTCTGCTGTGAGGACCTTCTGCAGAGACGAGGGACAGCCCCTCCCACCTGTGACCGTCCAGCATGTAGAAGACGCTCCTCCATGAGATTACCCTGGAACCTGGCCTCACAGGACGTCTCCCAGGTCTCCTACCAGGAACCTTCAGCAGAGGAACTTCCACCAGAGGAACCTTCAGCAGAGGAACCTTCAGCAGAGGAACCTTCAGGACGCTTTGGAGATGAAGGAGATGGAGGTCCTGAGCAGAGAAGTGACCCCTCCAGTGACCAGGCTGCAGTGGACTGAGTCCAGCAGAACCTCTTGCAGAGAACCTCCTGTTGGACGTCCCCCAGGAGCTCTAAGGGACCAGGATGAAGAACGAGGCTCATCCAAAGCTCCTGGTCTCTGGTGGTCTGACCCACGTTGGTGGCGCTCAGGGACTGGAGCTTCTTCACCATCCAGAGAGGTCCAGAGGTCCTCCAGGGTGGGTTTCAGTACGGCCAAAGAAAGGAACCCGAGGAACCCAGTTCCATCCAGGAGAACATTCACCGCCGGCACCACAAGGATTAGACACCAGAACTTGCCGCTGCTAAACACCTGTAGGACAACACCTGTAGGACAGCACCTGTAGGACAACACCTGTAGGACAGGACAACACCAGTAGGACAACACCTGTAGGACAGCACCTGTAGGACAACACCTGTAGGACAGGACAACACCAGTAGGACAACACCTGTAGGACAGCAGCTGTAGGACAGGACAACCCCTGTAGGACAGCAGCTGTAGGACAACACCTGTAGGACAGCACCTGTAGGACAACACCTGTAGGACAGGACAACACCTGTAGGACAACACCTGTAGGACAGGACAACCCCTGTAGGACAGCAGCTGTAGGACAACTCCTGTAGGACATCAGCTGTAGGACAACACCTGTCGGACAGCACCTGTAGGACAACACCTGAAGGACAGGACAACAT
>CM023609.1:27479989-27524989 GCA_013358685.1 Antennarius maculatus | reverse complement strand
GTGTTCATGTTTGTTTGGAGTCGGTCTTCGTGCAGTGGAAGTTTTTATTCTTACGTTTCCATGGCAACAGCGTGTTTGAGTCCAGTGTTCCTGATGTTCCTCAGTGGACATCTTCTTTAGTTCCTTCTAATGTTGATGGAACCAAACCCACCCAAACATTTATCAGGGCAGCAGGACCGCTTCCACCTTCCTGTCATCGCCGGGGGGGGGTTCTGTTTTTAGGAACAGAAACACTGTCAAGACACACTGTGGGGGGGCACTGACCGGGGGCTCCAAGTCCGGTCCACTGGACAGTGGACCGGACTCGGAGCCCCCGGTCCAGTGGACTGGATTCGGAGCCCCCGGTCCACTGGACCGGATTCGGAGCCCCCGGTCCACTGGACCGGACTCGGAGCCCCCGGTCCACTGGACCGGACTCGGAGCCCCCGGTCCAGTGGACCGGACTCGGAGCCCCCGGTCCAGTGGACCGGACTCGGAGCCCCCGGTCCACTGGACCGGACTCGGAGCCCCCGGTCCAGTGGACCGGACTCGGAGCCCCCGGCCCAGTGGACCGGACTCGGAGCCCCCGGTCCAGTGGACCGGACTCGGAGCCCCCGGCCCAGTGGACCGGACTCGGAGCCCCCGGTCCAGTGGACCGGACTCGGAGCCCCCGGCCCAGTGGACCGGACTCGGAGCCCCCGGCCCAGTGGACCGGACTCGGAGCTCGTCTTGACTGACGTCTTCTGTTCTGTCTCAGCCCACCAGTGAGGAGGACCTGTGCCCCATCTGCTACGCCCACCCCATCTCCGCCATCTTCAAGCCCTGCTCCCACAAGTCCTGCAAGTGGGTCCACAGACACACACACACACACACACACACACACACACACACACACGACTTGATTCAGTGTGTTCTGTGTTGGTATTGATCGCTGATCGATCGGGTCAGGATGTCCTACAAACAACCACACACATCAGCTGTAGGGGGGGAGGGGCCATGGTCACATGACTAACGAGGTCGACGCCCTCTCTCTGCAGGGCGTGTATCAACCAGCACCTGATGAACAACAAGGACTGTTTCTTCTGCAAGGCCACCATCACCGGGGTGGGGGACTACAGCAAGCCCCCCCCCTAACACACACACCGTCACCGAGGTGGGGGACTACAGCAAGCCCCCCCCCAACACACACACCGTCACCGAGGTGGGGGACTACAGCAAGCCCCCCCCCAACACACACACCGTCACCGAGGTGGGGGACTACAGCAAGCCCCCCCCCTAACACACACACCGTCACCGAGGTGGGGGACTACAGCAAGCCCCCCCCAACACACACACCGTCACTGAGGTGGGGGACTACAGCAAGCCCCCCCCCCTAACACACACACCGTCACCGAGGTGGGGGACTACAGCAAGCCCCCCCCAACACACACACACACACACACACAAACAACCTGATTAGTTTTCAGTGCTGGGGGAGGACAGCAGCCTCCTGCAGTGGAGACGTAGCTGTCAGAGCAGGTACCACACACACACACACACACACACACACACACACACACACACACACTCATCACCTCAAACTATGAAAACTCACACCAACCTGCCCCCCCTTTCTCAACCCCCCCATGCCGTCTTGGAGAGCGGCTGACGTCTGGTTGCCATGGTAACGCTACCATCTGGAGATGATCTGGACCGACTGAAGGGAAGACAGGTTGTGTGTGAGACCTGGTTCTGGTTCCAGTTCTGGTTCTGATTCCAATCCTGGTTCTGGCTCCAGTTCTGGTTCTGGTCCTGGTTCTGTTTCTGGTTCCAATCCTGGTTCCAGTTCTGGTTCTGGTCCAGGTTCCTGTTCTGGAGGGACTCTGGAGGTAAATGTAAACGTTTCCTCTCTGATGTTTCCTCTGAGTTTGACGTGTTTCTGTCTGAGGTCATCGGAGTTTTCCGACGTTTCCGACAGCGCCTGAACACCTCGGCTCCGCTTCCCCCCCCCCCCCCCCCCCGTCAGCTTGGTCTGAAAACGTTTCATGTGAAAAACGTCTGATACGTTTTCCCGTTTCCCCGGGAGCTTCTGGAGCGGACTTCGTTCTGGAGGCTCAGGGTTCTGTGTGGGAACCTCCCACTGGTTCGACGTCCCAGACCCCAGTGTGGATCCGTACTGGTTCGACGTCCCAGACCCCAGTGTGGATCCGTACTGGTTCGACGTCCCAGACCCCAGTGTGGATCCGTACTGGTTCGACGTCCCAGACCCCAGTGTGGATCCGTACTGGTTCGACGTCCCAGACCCCAGTGTGGATCCGTACTGGTTCGACGTCCCAGACCCCAGTGTGGATCCGTACTGGTTCGATGTCCCAGACCCCAGTGTGGATCCGTACTGGTTCGACGTCCCAGACCCCAGTGTGGATCCGTACTGGTTCGACGTCCCAGACCCCAGTGTGGATCCGTACTGGTTCGACGTCCCAGACCCCAGTGTGGATCCGTACTGGTTCGACGTCCCAGACTCCAGTGTGGATCCGTACTGGTTCGACGTCCCAGACTCCAGTGTGGATCCGTACTGGTTCAACGTCCCAGACTCCAGTGTGGATCCGTACTGGTTCGACGTCCCAGACTCCAGTGTGGATCCGTACTGGTTCGACGTCCCAGACTCCAGTGTGGATCCGTACTGGTTCGACGTCCCAGACTCCAGTGTGGATCCGTACTGGTTCGACGTCCCAGACTCCAGTGTGGATCCGTACTGGTTCAACTCCCAGTTTGGACCCAGAAGGATCGGCTTCAGCGCCGTTCTGTTGCTCCTCCGCTCCGGAACAGGAAAACTGTCCACTGGACTGAATGCTGATGGACAGGGGACGCCCCCCCAGCGGACGCCCCCCCCATTAATTCTGGACCCAGTCGGTGTCTCGCCTGTTGGTTTGTTTGTTTGTTGTTTACCAGTGAGCTTGTGGGGGCGGGGCTTGTTGCTTCCTGATGAGATGCATTAAATTATTTCTGGAAACTGAAGCGTCTCCGTGTTCTGATCCGGATGGAGACCAGAGTTCACAAAAGATTCTGGTCGAATCAAATTGGATGTTAGTTAATGTGTCATTAATTAAACATTAATGTATCGTTAATTAAACATTAATGTATCATTAATTAAACATTAATGTATCATTAATTAAACATTAATTATCATTAATTAAACATTAATGTATCGTTAATTAAACATTAATGTATCATTAATTAAACATTAATGTATCATTAATTAAACATTAATGTATCATTAATTAAACATTAATGTATCATTAATTAAACATTAATTATCATTAATTAAACATTAATGTATCGTTAATTAAACATTAATGTATCGTTAATTAAACATTAATGTATCGTTAATTAAACATTAATGTATCGTTAATTAAACATTAATGTATCATTAATTAAACATTAATGTATCGTTAATTAAACATTAATGTATCATTAAACATTAATGTATCATTAGTTAAACATTAATGTATCATTAATTAAACATTAATGTATCATTAATTAAACATTAATGTATCGTTAATTAAACATTAATGTATCATTAATTAAACATTAATGTATCATTAATTAAACATTAATGTATCATTAATTAAACATTAATTATCATTAATTAAACATTAATGTATCGTTAATTAAACATTAATGTATCGTTAATTAAACATTAATGTATCGTTAATTAAACATTAATGTATCGTTAATTAAACATTAATGTATCATTAATTAAACATTAATGTATCATTAAACATTAATGTATCATTAGTTAAACATTAATGTATCATTAATTAAACATTAATGTATCATTAATTAAACATTAATGTATCATTAATTAAACATTAATTATCATTAATTAAACATTAATGTATCGTTAATTAAACATTAATGTATCGTTAATTAAACATTAATGTATCATTAATTAAACATTAATGTATCATTAAACATTAATTATCATTAATTAAACATTAATGTATCGTTAATTAAACATTAATGTATCGTTAATTAAACATTAATGTATCGTTAATTAAACATTAATGTATCGTTAATTAAACATTAATGTATCGTTAATTAAACATTAATGTATCGTTAATTAAACATTAATGTATCATTAATTAAACATTAATGTATCGTTAATTAAACATTAATGTATCATTAATTAAACATTAATGTATCATTAATTAAACATTAATGTATCATTAATTAAACATTAATTATCATTAATTAAACATTAATGTATCGTTAATTAAACATTAATGTATCGTTAATTAAACATTAATTTATCGTTAATTAAACATTAATGTATCGTTAATTAAACATTAATGTATCATTAATTAAACATTAATGTATCGTTAATTAAACATTAATGTATCATTAAACATTAATGTATCATTAGTTAAACATTAATGTATCATTAATTAAACATTAATGTATCATTAATTAAACATTAATGTATCATTAATTAAACATTAATTATCATTAATTAAACATTAATGTATCGTTAATTAAACATTAATGTATCGTTAATTAAACATTAATGTATCATTAATTAAACATTAATGTATCATTAAACATTAATTATCATTAATTAAACATTAATGTATCGTTAATTAAACATTAATGTATCGTTAATTAAACATTAATGTATCATTAATTAAACATTAATGTATCGTTAATTAAACATTAATGTATCGTTAATTAAACATTAATGTATCATTAGTTAAACATTAATGTATCATTAATTAAACATTAATGTATCATTAATTAAACATTAATGTATCATTAATTAAACATTAATTATCATTAATTAAACATTAATGTATCGTTAATTAAACATTAATGTATCGTTAATTAAACATTAATGTATCGTTAATTAAACATTAATGTATCGTTAATTAAACATTAATGTATCGTTAATTAAACATTAATGTATCGTTAATTAAACATTAATGTATCGTTAATTAAACATTAATGTATCGTTAATTAAACATTAATGTATCATTAATTAAACATTAATGATTGTGTTCGGAAAGAATTTTCTGTTACTTTTCCATTAATGTTATTTATACTCAGAACAAAGTTTGCCTCAATATTATCAAATGTTTTTTTTTAAAAATGAGAAAACATCTAGATTATTGGTGACAATCTCCATAAATATAGTCGACGTGTTTCTGGAGGAGTGATGACGTCACAGAACTGAAACGTGAAGCAGAAACCTTCAGGATCGTGTTCCGATCTGGACGTCCAGGAACCGGACCGACCCGATGACCGGGTGATTGATCCAGGAACTGGACCGACCCGATAATCGGGTGATTGATCCAGGAACCGGACCGACCCGATGACCGGGTGATCGATCCAGGAACCGGACCGACCCGATGACCGGGTGATTGATCCGATCAGAGGATGAGGAGATGAAGACCCACAGAGACGAGATCCGAGATTTCTCATGAATCAATTAGAAATTGGATCTGATAAAAATTATTACATGCAGTAATTCAGGATCTCAGATTCATTATTCCCTTTGGATTAATTAAAATGTGCCTTTGAAATAAAAGATGTTTCCCCAACTAAACAAAAATATACATAAAGACAGTCCTAAAGTAACAGTAACGGTCGTCTGCTGCCACCTACTGGTGGAGGACAGTCCAGGTTCATTATACGGTGGTACCCTTACGAAATTAATTGGTTCTGGAAGAAATTTCGTAAGTAGAAAATTTCGTAAGTAGAGACACGTGTTCCATGCTAATGCCCTAATCCGTTCCAAACCCCCAAAATTCAGACATAAATGTTTTATAAAGCACAAAAATGCATCAAAACATGTAACAAATACATGTTACGATTAGATTATTACACAATAAATGAGAGTTGTGCATAACGTAAAAAACAAAGAGTAAAGAATAAAATGCTGGTCATTAACCTTTGAACTGCTGTCCTCATTGTTTTTTACCCTCTTTGGTTCATGCGCTCCTGCCTCACCATGAACAACAGAGTGAATTCCAGTCCTCCTTCTGAACTTCTCCAACCACCCACGCCATGCCTTAAACTCCTTAAACTTCCTTTAGTTTTAATAACGTGGTGATTGTAGATGCATTACGGACATATTCTTTGGAGAGATCAACCAAACGCATCCCTTTTTCATGCTTTTCTATCATCTCTTGCTTTGTTTGTCCGGACAAAAAAACTCTTTTCTTCATCTTTTCTTTTCCTCTTTTCTCCGTCACTTTCTTGGGGTCCATAGTGAATACTCTAAAAGTTAATATATTTACGTAAAACTATCAGAACACCTCACGGGTAGAGGGCCGAATGACGAGTACGCTGTATAAACACCTATCTAGCTCCACACAGAGGTCCCTCTGAGCCAATGGGATGCCAGGATGCTAGGTAATAGCCAATGGCAGAGCAGCTATGAGAATGTTGCGTTCAGGAACCTGTGGGAGATTCGAGTATCAGCCGATACTGTGTTTTTACATTACGTAAGTCGAAATTTCTTTCGTAAGTAGAGACAATATTTTCCTGCTGAGAAATTTCATAAGTAGAGACATTCGTAAGTAGAGGTACTACTCTATCTACATGTCGCTATTAAAATATTCAAACATATTTGTTCTATGAACTAAATTCCCATAATTTAGCTAATGTATATAATATACAGTGTGTTTTCTTTTGTGTGAACAACTGCATGTGTGTAACGTGTTTCTGGAGTTGAGTGGTCCTGAAACCGCTGGGAAAAGGCATGAAGTGAGGCATGCAGTTCTCCTGCCTCCTGTAGGGGGCGCTGGTCATCCCAGAGACTCTTCTTCCTCGGTTGTAGAAGAAGTGACAGCAAACTACAATCTATAGTCAGCGAGTCAAGTGCAGCCATTCATTTGTTTTCCTCTCGCCTTGCCTTCCTATAAAAATGGAGGATTACATCTCAAACCAAAATTTTTTCACTGCTTTTGTTCAGAAGGAGCAGCAAATGGGCTTCATTTATAAGTAAATATATAAGCAAACATGTAGGAAACAAAGTTTTTTTAAATCAAATGTGCTTATTTTTGTGTTAGTTTGTGTAAATACTTCTGTTCTGAGACTTTAAACATAACCCACTCACTGTTGATAATTAAATGGTGAATAATCTACACTGTAGGTTCATGTGTTTGTAAACATCTGATTATGATGAAGTCAGTGCCCCCCCCAGCCATGAACCTCACTGAGTGAAAGCAGTAGTAGAACTAGTAGTAGATTGATTGATTGATTGATTGATTGGTTGGTTGTCCTGTGAGTCTAACTTCCTCGGCTACGAGGCTGATAATTCATATGAATTTAGAATACTCCGTGTAGCCTGTGTCACCACGTGACTGGACCTTTTTGAGGGTTCAGACTGGAGAACTTGTCTTTCTTGCTTCTCCATGACGTCATCAGGAACGAACGTCGCTCTGAAAAACAGTCTGGAACAAAAATGTTCCGAGAAATCCGCAGAATCCGAGGGCAGATCGATCACGTTTCGATGGCACCTTTATTTCCAATTTCTCGCGAAGCCCTGAACGCCTCCTGTCCGGGTCCCCACAGACGTCATCAAGCTGCGCCTCCAGCCTCCCCCGGTCGGACACACTGAGTAACGGCTGTAGCTTTGACAGAGAGCGAGTTGAACTTGAACGGAGCTAAATGGTCTAAATGTGGAGTTGGAGCGTCTGAATAGATTCTCTGCTGTCTGCCTTTGTCTCTAAAGCTTCCACGCGTGGATCAGCTCGTCCCGTGAAGCTAACGAAGCTAGCTTAGCCTGCTAGCCGGAAACGATCTCCACTCGGAGCACATCAGCAAACAGATCGGAACGGATCGAGTCTGGAGGAAAAGTTGTGCTGTGAAGGAGTCCAAATGTGTGACGTCCAAACGCTGAGAGCTTTTGTCCTGCAGCGACTAACTGCTGCTGCTGAAGACATCATGGAGCAGTTTGTGAGAACGTTAGCAAACGAGGAGACACTTTGTGGACGACAGAAGCTCCTGGAGGCTGTTTTCAGTCCTCAGGTCCACCTCCAGAGAGCAGGTCGGTTCCTGTCGCTTCTTTCTGGGTTCAGCTTCTCTGCTGGATTTCACACGTGTGAACCATTCACTTGTGATTTATTCACGTTGTAATGAGGGTTCTGAAGTTGTGGTGTCAGCGGTTTAAATGTCAGCATAATAAAGTGTCCGTCTGTCCGTCTGTCTGTAGATTCTCACCTTTTGTCACAGACAACACAACAGTTACACATCCCATCATACCAGTGGAACTGGTCTACTGGTGGTCTACTGACTGTCCCAGGAGTATCCCAGGTATCATCATAAAGTCTGGAACACCCCCCCTCCACCTTTATTGTTTCTGTTCACACCATGTGCACCCCTCCAAGCAGAAATCCATGTGTGTGTTTTCATTAACCCACGTTTCTGACCCACTGGTGTTGAATGGATCTTCAGGCTGGACAGAGGTGTTTACTTCCTGCTGTGCTGTAGTTAGAGTTTATATTTTTGGTATTGATACCGTATTGATCATATTTCTACAGTTCCTCTGCACTCCTGATCACCATTGTTTTCATCTGGTCCAGAGAAAGCCTCTTTGTTCTGATGGAGACCCTGCAGTTGTTCCTCCAGGTGTTGTCCATCAGCCCATTCTTTTTCAGTTGTCGAGATTTTTTAGCGATATCAGTTCTGACTCCTGGGACAGTCAGTAGACCACCAGTAGACCAGTAGACCAGCTCCACTGGTTCTCAGGGATCTCGGTGGTTCAGATGACACCAGCATATCAGAGATGTGTTTCGTAACATCCAAGTTTCAATTCCACAGCTGTTGGCAGAATGAAAATCAGGACAATTTTTCTGTGAAATTCACATTTTTTTCTATATCCGTAAGACACAAAATGACTACCAAATATAAATGTATTTCTTTCTTTGTTGTTCAGATGTCCAGGTGATGTTGGGGACTAAAGAAGAGGTTGACCCTGAGCAGCAGGATTTAAGGTCCCATCTGGACCAGGACTTCCACCCAGAGCCTCCACACATCAATCAGGAGAATGAGCAGCTGCCAGGGCTGAAGGAGGAGGATGATGTCACAGAGTTAACCTTCTGTCCAGCTCTTCTCTATTCTTCTACTCTACTGATGAAAACAGAGACTGATGGAGAAGAGTGTGGAGAACCAGAACCAGACCCAGTTACTTTCAGAGAGACGGACATTTACAACCAGATGAAGACCAGATGTCACACTCCTCTGAACCAGAGGATGGAGACAGTTGTGACCTGAAGGAGACCAGTGAACCTCAGTCAGACTTAAACCAGTTGAGAAACAACCAAGAACCTGAATGTAATCCTGGAACTACACCAGTTAGCTCCTCTTATGTTGTTCAAGCTCTGGTGATACAAAACATCTGAAGGAACACAGTGGAGTTCAGACACGAGAGGAAAAAATTGAGTTGTTCAGTTTGTAAAAAGATTTTTCAACGCAGATTTTGTTTTTATAGATACGTGAGAAGCCATAGAGATGAGAAACCCTTCAGTTGTTCTGTGTGCGGTAAAAAGGTTCAGCCAAGGCGAACATTTCAAGGTGCACATGAGAATCCACACAGGAGAGAAACCCTTCAGGTGTCCAGAGTGCCGCAAGGCATTTAGGTCGGGTAAAAGTCTAAGATGACAAATGAGAATCCACACAAGGGAGGAGCGTGACAGTTGAAGGGTTTCTCCTCTTGTTAATTTTTTATTTATTTACTGTTTTTTTTCCGGACATATTATTGCAACAGACTTCACACCATCATATTTGCGACATCAACAACAAAATCCAAAAAAAGCCATTTGGCTTGTGAAATTCCCATCCCTACAGTCAACAACACCTCTGTCATTACAATATGTTGTCGACATTAAATGTTTTCAACCACTTCCAAACTTTTTTTTAAAGACAACCAACCGACCCAAACAAAATTTTTTCAGAGCGCCCAAAACCAGCATTTTTTAGATTGACCGATCAAAAAAATAAATTTCAATGACCAACCAACTGACCAAAAAATTTTTTTCTTAAAGCTACTGACCAGGAGAAAAAAAACATTTTTTTAGACTGTCACGGGTTCGTGAATGCAGTGGGGAAAAATTGATGGCACAGCTGCAAAAGATCCATTTGGTGGGTTTTTTATTTTCACCAAAAGCGACCAGTGAAAAAATATTTACAGTGAAGATAAAAATTCCCAAAACCAAAAACCCAGCGCAACAAAAAGAAGTACAGAGAAAACTTACTACCAATAGCCACCATGCACAATGTTCGATAACTCCAGCTCCACTCAAGCTCCAACTCTCCCTCCTAAAGCAGAAATGCGTCCCTTATATAACCCCATGCCCCTCCCCTGGCGGACCAACAATAATTAAGTAGGGTTGTTTTTACAATATCTCATCCGCCCATCCGCTGTGGACCTTCCTCTGTGGACCTGCACCTCCGACCCCACCAGTATCACCCCCATCTCTCCATGTGCTGTGGACCTTCTCCTCCAAGCCCACCAGTATCACCCCTCAACTATCCATTGGCTGGGGTCCTGCTTCCTTTCTTCCTCCGTGCCGCCATACAGTCATCCACGCAGCTGTAATTGTGCCTTGACTTTAACAACCTTAACCATATTGACACTGTCTCTATCTGGACTATCTGTCACTCTCTCTCTGTCTCTCTCTCTCCGACCCTGTTCTTATCTTCCTTTGATTTCTTTTCCACCCAACCGGTCGAGGCGGATGGCCGCCCAAAAGAGTCTGGGTCCTGCCCGGAGTTTCTTCCTCATCGAGGGAGTTTTTCCCCGCCACTGTCGCTTATGCTCTGGAGGGCTCAGTTGGGTTTCTCTGTCTGTTAAAGCGCTTTGAAATGTCTGCTGCCATGATTAAGCGCTATATAAATAAAACTTGATTGATAATATACCGGAAATAGTCAAAATTACTACTAACCTGCTTTACAACTAAACCAGAACAGAATAAAACATAAATGCCCATCATTTGGCTGTTTATACATTTATCAAAACCCCGCGAAATAGGAAACAATCAAAGAATAACCGACATGGTTCAGTCCAGGTACCGGGCTGGCCTAACAGTGCACCACAATGCGCTATTTAAGCCACACCCAGGTAGTGCCTCAGTTTGGCCCCTGACCCGGAGGCGGACCAACGCAGCATCCTCAGGTGAGCGTCTCTCATACAGTTTTGTGTGGATGTGGGGAAAACGCGTAGGGGTCGAGCACCCTCGAACGCACTACCGCGACCGTATGTAGGATGCAGACACGTGAATGTGGACCTGCCGGAGAATGTGCGTGTAACAGTCTGAGCGGAAACAATGAGTCTGCCAGGAAACAATGAAAGCGCAGCTGCGGCCGCTCTCCTGGGTGAGGGAGAGAGGCACGCGGAATGGAGATGGACGGAGAATCTCTACCGCTCAGTCACATTATGCTCCCTGAGGTTGACGATGTGCGGCAACCTGGACAAATAATCAGCCACAACGTTGGTTCTGCCAGCTCGGTGGCGGAACTAGAACGGATGAAGGTATAGGTACCAGTGGGTGAGATGACTGTTGCGGTCTTTCATAGGGTTAATCCAAGTCAAAGCTCGGTGGTCGGTCTCTAGGTCAAACTCCCTCCCTAGCAGGTAGTACCGCAAGCTCTCCAGGGCCCATTTGATGGCCAGGCCCTCCTTCTCCACAGTGGAGTACCTGGTCTCACATGGAAGCAGCTTATGGCTCAGGTACAGAACCAGTTGCTCCTCTCCTGGCGCACCTTGGGCCAGGACAGCTCCCAGTTCCACGGCTGATGCATCCGTCTGGACCAGGAATCTCTGGCTGAATTCGGGGCTCCTCAGCACAGGTGAAGAGCACAGGCAGGTCTTCTGGGTCTGAAAGGCGGTCTCGCAGTCCTCACTCCAGGTGACCAGATTCCTCTGGTCCTTTGCTCGGTCAGCGGAGCAGCGATGATGGCAAACTCTGGAACAAACTGCCTGTAGCAGCCAGCCAGGCCCTGGAAGGACCTCACTTGCTTCTTTGTGCAAGGCCGTGGACTGCTGCGGATGGCCTCCACTTTGTCCATCTGCGGTTGGACCTCTCCACGCCACAGCCAATAGCCAAGGTACCTTGCTTCTGCCTGGGCCCACTGACACTTGGCCGGATTCAGTGTCAGACCCGCCTGCTGGATCTGGCTCAGGACTCGTTCCAGGTGCTGCAAGTGCTCCTCCCAGGTGGTGCTGAAGGTGACCACATTATACAGGTAGGCCACACTGCAGTCTTCACACCCCTGCAGGACACGGTCCATCAGCCTCTGTAAGGTGGCGGGAGCTCCATGGAGACCGAAGGGCATCACGGTGAACTGGAAGAGCCCAGCTGGTGTCCGGAACGCCGTGTATGGATGACTGGACTCTTCCAGGGGGCACCTGCCAGTAGCCCTTGCAGAGATTGAGGGTGGTGATGAATCGAGCTCGGCCAATCTTCTCCAGAAGATCATCGATCCGTGGCATCGGATAGGCATCAAACTCCGACATGGCGTTGAGCTTCCGGAAGTCGATGCAGATGCGGAACGAGCAATTTTTCTTCACCACAATGACTACTGGACTGCACCACTCGGACTGAGGTGGCTCGATCACCCCCAGGCGTTGCATTTCCTCCACTTCCTTCAGAAGCTTCTCCACTAGATTCTGAAGCACCCTGTAGGACCGCTGGCAGACTGGCCCCCTCTCCGTTAGGCAGACGATGTGCTCAACCAGAGCAGTCTTCCCCGGGCTTGCGGCGAACAGCTTGGAGACTCTCTGGAACACCTTGCTGAGTTGGCTGGTCTGGACAGTTGACAGGTGATCGAGAGCTGGTTTGGCAGGCTGGTTGAAGCTGGCCAGGGACGATTCCTCCTCCCCCTCACTGTCCACCTCCGTCACCAGCAAGGACACCACAGGAACCGGGACAGGAGCCTCCTTCCACTCCTTCAATAGGTTGACGTGGTACGTCCTCTTCACCTTCCTCTCCTCTGTCTGGTGGATCTTGTAAGTGACAGGACCCATTTCCCGGAGGACTGTGTAAGGGCCCTGCCACTTAGCAAGCAGCCTGCTGGTGGAGGATGGCTATAGGAGCAGGACCTTATGGCCAAGCTGGAACTCTTTGTGTCGGGGCTGTTTGTCATACCAGGCCTTCTGGGACTGCTGGGCCTCTTGCAGGTTGACCTCAGCTTCCTCCCGGTACTCTGCCAGCCGATCCCTCATCTCCAGCACGAACTGGACCACACTCCGTTCACCAGCTGCGGACAAAAGAGCCTCCCAACTCTTCAGCAGGAGGTCCAATGGCCCCTGGACGTCCCAGCCATACAGCAGCTCGAACAGGGAGAAACCAGTGGAGGCTTGAGGAACCTCCCGGTATGCAAACAGGAGGAAGGGTAACCATCGGTCCCAGTCCCGCCCGGTGTCCACTACAAACTTCTGCAGCATCTTCTTCAGTGTCTCTTTGAACCTCTCCACCAAGCCATCCGTCTTGGGATGGTACGGGGTGGTCTTGATTGGCGAGATCCCCAGCTGGCGATGGAAGAGCTGCAGCAGTTGGGAGGTGAAGTTTGTCCCCTGATCCGTCACGATATCCTCTGGGATGCCAACCCTGGAAAACAACTGCACAAGATAACTCAGCACAGCAGGGGCGATGACCGTTTGTAAGGGGAATTCTTCTGGGAACCATTCGGCATAGTCTGATACAACCGAAAATGTATTGGTGCCCCCGAGTGCTCTTTACCAACGGCCCAACTATGTCCATCGCTATGCGCCAAAATGGGGTGAAGACGACAGGCATTGGTTGGAGAAAGGTACGGTCTTAATGGCGCACGTAAGCAGTTTTCTGACATATGGGACATGTTTTGCAGTACATTTGCACATCTGCATACATGGAGGGCCAATAAAACTGGGAAATCATGTGCAAAAAGGTTTTGTTGTGCCCTAAATGACCTGCCCAGGGCAAGGTGTGTACCAAGTGCAGGATCATCTGTCGGCAGGAAACAGGCACCACTTGGCGCTTAACACCATCTGCCACAGCAGACAAAACACCATTTTTCACCATAAAACACTTTGTTGCCCTTTTCTGCATCCAGCCCTGCAACCACCTTGTCAAACAAAGGCTTGAGAGACACATCCCCCCTTTGCACAGTCCCGATGTCCTCTGGCACCTCCCACATGTCCTTTAACAGCCCCTCCTTACAGTCCGGCCCCCTTGAGTTCAGTTCTTTTTCAAAACGCCGCTGCCTGCGAGACTTCCGTGGACCCTTGTTCCCTCCCTCAAACAGTTCACTGTCCAAGGTGGAAAAAGGTTCCGAACAAGGGTCCCTGGTTTGCTCAGCAGTCACTCCAGCCCTAGCCTGGGCCCGGGTGATCACAAGTCCTGACAGAGCCTTCTGTCACGGTTCGGCGTGGCAGTGCTGGTGTGTGGCAGGGAGAGGCCAAGCTGGTGGGTGGAGCCACAGCTCCACACCTGAAGCTCATCCACACACTGTGGTGATAGTCTCACCTGAACTTGTTTGAGCTAATGACTCTAAGGCTTTTTAAGCCTGACTTAGTTAGAGCTCAGAGCTGGTTCATTGCTCATGTTTGGTTCCTGGAAGTCTGTTCAGTTTTGGAGGATTTTTGAGTTGTTTAATAAATCATGGATGGAAGATTCGCTTTTGGTGTCCTGCATTTGGGTCCACATCCCGCCACTCGTGACAGAATGAACCAGCCAGAACTGGACCCAGCGGACACTGACTATCTTGCTGCCCTGACCAGCAGCAAGTCCTGGAATCCAGAACAGGCTGTCAAGTGGAGACAGCGGGGAAGAGACACCTGGGCATGGCTGGCAGCATATGCTGGAATTCCAGCTCCACCGTCTCTGCTTGACCTTGAGCCCGTTCCAGTGCCCGCTCTGGTCCCCGCATCCCGAACACAGCCTGTTCCGGTCCCCACGCCCGGACGCCAGCTTGCTCCCGTTCCGGCGTCTGTTCCTGAACCCCAGTCCGAGTCTGATCCTGTTCCTGAACCCTAGTCCGAGTCTGATCCTGTTTCTGAACCCCAGTCCGAGTCTGATCCTGTACCTGAACTGCAGTCCGAGTCTGACCCTGTTCCTGAACCCCAGTCCGATTCTGACCCTGTTCCTGCTCCCCAGTCCGAGTCTTCTCCTGTTCCTGCTCCCCGCCTCGACTCTGCTCCTGTTCCTGCTCCCCGCCTCGAGTCTGCTCCTGTTCCAGCTCCCCGCCTCGAGTCTGACCCTGTTCCTGCTCCCCGCCTCGAGTCTGACCCTGTTCCTGATCCCTTCCTCGAGTCTGACCCTGTCCCTGCTCCCCGCCTCGAGTCTGACCCTGTTCCTGCTCCCTGCCTCGAGTCTGACCCTGTTCCTGCACCTCCGTCCCAGTCTGATCCTGCACTTGTTCCTGACCCTCCCTGAGACCGTTTATGGGATGTCAGGGGCCGTCCCGTGAGGGGGGGGTACTGTCACGGTTCGGCGTGGCAGTGCTGGTGTGTGGCAGGGAGAGGCCAAGCTGGTGGGTGGAGCCACGGCTCCACACCTGAAGCTCATCCACACACTGTGGTGATAGTCTCACCTGAACTTGTTTGAGCTAATGACTCTAAGGCTTTTTAAGCCTGACTCAATTAGAGGTCAGAGCTGGTTCATTGCTCATGTTTGGTTCCTGGAAGTCTGTTCAGTTTTGGAGGATTTTTGAGTTGTTTAATAAATCATGGAAGGAAGATTCGCTTTTGGTGTCCTGCATTTGGGTCCACATCCCGCCACTCGTGACAGAATGAACCAGCCAGAACTGGACCCAGCGGACACTGACTATCTTGCTGCCCTGACCAGCAGCAAGTCCTGGAATCCAGAACAGGCTGTCAAGTGGAGACAGCGGGGAAGAGACACCTGGGCATGGCTGGCAGCATATGCTGGAATTCCAGCTCCACCGTCTCTGCTTGACCTTGAGCCCGTTCCAGTGCCCGCTCTGGTCCCCGCGTCCCGAACACAGCCTGTTCCGGTCCCCACGCCCGGACGCCAGCTTGCTCCCGTTCCGGCGTCTGTTCCTGAACCCCAGTCCGAGTCTGATCCTGTTCCTGAACCCTAGTCCGAGTCTGATCCTGTTTCTGAACCCCAGTCCGAGTCTGATCCTGTACCTGAACTGCAGTCCGAGTCTGACCCTGTTCCTGAACCCCAGTCCGATTCTGACCCTGTTCCTGCTCCCCAGTCCGAGTCTTCTCCTGTTCCTGCTCCCCGCCTCGACTCTGCTCCTGTTCCTGCTCCCCGCCTCGAGTCTGCTCCTGTTCCAGCTCCCCGCCTCGAGTCTGACCCTGTTCCTGCTCCCCGCCTCGAGTCTGACCCTGTTCCTGATCCCTTCCTCGAGTCTGACCCTGTCCCTGCTCCCCGCCTCGAGTCTGACCCTGTTCCTGCTCCCTGCCTCGAGTCTGACCCTGTTCCTGCACCTCCGTCCCAGTCTGATCCTGCACTTGTTCCTGACCCTCCCTGAGACCGTTTATGGGACGTCAGGGGCCGTCCCGTGAGGGGGGGGTACTGTCACGGTTCGGCGTGGCAGTGCTGGTGTGTGGCAGGGAGAGGCCAAGCTGGTGGGTGGAGCCACGGCTCCACACCTGAAGCTCATCCACACACTGTGGTGATAGTCTCACCTGAACTTGTTTGAGCTAATGACTCTAAGGCTTTTTAAGCCTGACTCAATTAGAGGTCAGAGCTGGTTCATTGCTCATGTTTGGTTCCTGGAAGTCTGTTCAGTTTTGGAGGATTTTTGAGTTGTTTAATAAATCATGGAAGGAAGATTTGCTTTTGGTGTCCTGCATTTGGGTCCACATCCCGCCACTCGTGACACCTTCTCACAGATAATGTTCTTGTTCCCCTCTTCCCGCAGTACATCCAGCAGCACAGGTAGGTCCCACCCCAAAATGGCAGCCACAGGTAACTTTTCCACTGCCCCCACCGTCATCAAATAGGGCTGTTCCTCCACCACAATTGTCAGTTCAGCCGTGGGGTAGGAATGCCTGTCGCCATGCACATACATAATGTCCTCCTGTGAGTTACAATCAATAACCCCGTGACAACAACCTTGAACCGCTGCTGCTGCCCTGCTGCTTTTACCCCTCAGCTCATGGGGTGTAACAGGCACCAGTGAGCTTAGCTTTTTCTGAGTGTACACAGAGATGCTTTGTGCCCTGGCTACTGACAGTAAAAAAAGATAAGCTCCTTACCGGCATCTCGCTGACTGGCTGTTGAGCTGGGGCTCCAGGATGGCTGGTAGTTGCCTCTGCCTGCTGGTTGGGGCTGCGACTGGAGCTGTCGACTGGGACCGCCTGAGTATGCTGCTGGGCCTCCTCGTCCAGCATTGATGTATTGCAGCGCCAGTTGGGACGCTGCTAGCCCATCTGCAGGTTCATGTTCCTTCACCCAGGTGCGGATGTCAGCTGGCAAGACACGCAGAAGCTGCTCCAGGATGATGTGCTCACCGATCTGCTCTTTTGAGTTCTGGCCGAATCCAGCGCCAATAGAGTCCCTTCGGGTGGTGGTATGTCTCCTTGGGTTCTCTCCCTGTGGAACCATACTGGACCAGAACTGCTGACGACAAGTCTCTGGTGAGATGTCGAACTTGGCCAGGAGCGCTGCCCTCAGGTTGGGGTACTGGTGTGCCCTCTCCTCATCCATTGCAGTGTAGGCCTCCAGCACATTTCCACTAAGCAATGGCACCAGGCGGCACGCCCACTCAGCTTGCGGCCACCCCACGTCTTGGCCATGCACTCAAAGTGCAGGAGAGAGCTTTCAATGTTATCTCCGGCCACATACGGAAGGATTTTGGGGTCGCCATATGGTCTGGCCTGAGAAGTTCATCTCTGCTACTCACGTCATTCCTGTGAGGGCCTATGGGAGAGCTGCGGTCCCGTCGTGGAGCAGGTGTTGGTAGATCCAGCCGGAGGCCCATGGACGACCCTTCAGCTGGTGACACAGCTTCTGCAGGTGCCAGACTGGGTGCTGCAGGCTTCAACTCGGCCGTTTGGGGGACTGGCATCAAAGCCCGGAGTCCTCTAAGCTCTGCCAGGAACCCCCCATCTCTCCTCTGCTGGCCTTCCATAAAATGTCTCATTAGGCCTACTAGCGCACCAATAGGCTGTGTCGCTCCCTCAGGGGTCACCAGTTCCTCATCCTTCTCTGCTTCCAACTTCCTCTGTTGTGACCGTCTGTTCCTTCGACTGGCCATCCCACTTCTGACACCAAATGTCACGGGTTCGTGAATGCAGTGGGGAAAAATTGATGGCACAGCCACAAAAGATTCGTTTGGTGGGTTTTTTATTTTCACCAAATGCAACCAGTGAAAAAATATTTACAGTGAAGATAAAAACTCCCAAAACCAAAAACCCAGCGCAACAAAAAGAAGTATATACAGAGAAAACTTACACTACTACTAATAGCCACCATGCACAATGTTCTACAACTCCAGCTCCACTCTCCAACTCTCTGCCCATAAAGCAGAAAGGCTTCCCTTAAATATCCCCATGCCCCTCCCCTGGCAGATCAACAGTAAATAAATGGGGTAATTTTACAATACCTGGTATAATATACCGGAAACTGACAAACCTGCTTTATAAATAAACCAGAAGAGAAAAAAACATAAATGCCCATCATTTGGCTGGTTAAACATTTATCAAAACCCTGCAAAATAGGAAACAATCAATTAATATACAGAATGGTTCAGTCCAGGTACCGGGCTGGCCTAACAGTGCGCCACAATGCGCTATTTAAGCCACACCCAGGTAGTGCCTCGGTTTGGCCCCTGACCCTGAGGCGGACCAACGCAGCATCCTCAGGTGAACGTCTCTCATTAAGGTCTGTGTGGATGTGGGGAAAACGCGTAGGGGTCTTGTGTGCACCCTTAAACGCACTACCACAACAGTGTAGTGCGGTCCTGCGAGGAAACAATGAAGTGCTGCTGCAGCTGGTCTTCTGGGCGAGGGAGAGAGGCGCGCAGAACGGAGATAGACAGAGCAATCTACCGCTCGGTGACATAGACCGACCAACCATTTTTGTCGGCTGGTCGGTCCAAAATGTTTTTAGACCAACTAAAATAAATGTTTTTTGGATTGACCGACCGGTCACAAAAAACCATTTTGTTTGGACAGACCAACTGACCAAATATGTTTTTCAGAACGATTGATGGACAAAAAAAATTTTTTTGGACCGATTTACCAAGGAAACATTATGTTTTAGACCAACCAAACAAAATTTTTAGACCAACTGACAAATAAAAAAATTTTTTAGAGCAATCGACCTCCAAAACTTTCTTTCCACCAGCCTACAAAATAAATTTTTTTTGAGTGATCCCAATAAAACATTGTTTTAGACCGACTTAAAAAAATTTTTCGGCTGAGTGATCAGTCCAAAAAAAAAATCTTTTAGATTGACCGTCCGACTGACTAAAAACCACATTTTTATGGACCGACCGACAAAAAAAAAGGTTTCACACCAACAAAAAAAATTTTTTTAGACCAGCCGGCCGACCAAAAATACAACTTTTTAGAGTGACCGACCAACCCCCTCCCCCCCAATTTTTTTTAGACCGATTGAAATAAACTTTTTTTGGATCGACGGACTGGTTGAAAAGCAGTAATTTTTTTAGACCAACCAGCCACAAAAAAAATTTTGTTCTGAACAATTCACAGACCAAATAAAATGTTTTTTAGACTGACCCACCGGTTGAAAAAAACATTTTTTGGACCGACTTAAAAAAACTGTTTTAGATCGACTGACCAAAAAAAATTTTTTAGGCTGACTGACCGGTTGAAAAAAAAAATTGTTTTTAGATTGACCGTCCGACTGACTAAAAACCACATTTTTATGGACCGACCGACAAAAAAAAAGGTTTCACACCAACAAAAAAAATTTTTTTAGACCAGCCGGCCGACCAAAGATACAACTTTTTAGAATGACTGACCAACCCCCTCCCCCCCAATTTTTTTTAGACCGATTGAAAAAAAAATTTTTTTGGATCGACGGACCGGTTTGAAAAGCAGTAATTTTTTTAGACCAACCAGCCACAAAAAATTTTTGTTCTGAACGATTCACAGACCAAATAAAATGTTTTTTAGACTGACCCACCGGTTGAAAAAAACATTTTTTGGACCAACTTAAAAAAACTGTTTTAGATCGACTGACCAAAAAAGATTTTTTAGGCTGACTGACCGGTTGAAAAAAAAAAATTGTTTTTAGATTGACCGTCCGACTGACTAAAAACCACATTTTTATTGACTGACCAGCAAAAAAAGAGGTTTCACACCGACAAAAAAAATTTTTTTAGACCACCCGGCCGACCAAAAATACAACTTTTTAGAGTGACCGACCAACCCCCTCCCCCCCAATTTTTTTTAGACCGATTGAAAAAAAAAATTTTTTTTGGATCGACGGACTGGTTGAAAAACAGTAATTTTTTTAGACCAACCAGCCACAAAAAAAAATTGTTCTGAACAATTCACAGACCAAATAAAATGTTTTTTAGACTGACCCACCGGTTGAAAAAAACATTTTTTGGACCAACTTAAAAAAACTGTTTTAGATCGACTGACCAAAAAAATTTTTTAGGCTGACTGACCGGTCAAAAAATGAAAATTGTTTTTAGATTGACCGTCCGACTGACTGAAAACCACATTTTTATTGACTGACCAGCAAAAAAAGAGGTTTCACACCGACAAAAAAAATTTTTTTAGACCACCCGGCCGACCAAAAATACAACTTTTTAGAGTGACCGACCAACCCCCTCCCCCCCAATTTTTTTTAGACCGATTGAAAAAAACATTTTTTTGGATCGATGAATTGGTTGAAAAACAGTAATTTTTTTAGACCAACCAACCACAAAAAAATTTTGTTCTGAACAATTCACAGACCAAATAAAATGTTTTTTAGACTGACCCACCGGTTGAAAAAAACATTTTTTGGACCAACTTAAAAAAACTGTTTTAGATCGACTGACCAAAAAAGATTTTTTAGGCTGACTGACCGGTCAAAAAAATAAAAATTGTCTTTAGATTGACCGTCCGACTGACTAAAAACCACATTTTTATTGACTGACCAGCAAAAAAAGAGGTTTCACACCGACAAAAAAAATTTTTTTAGACCACCCGGCCGACCAAAAATACAACTTTTTAGAGTGACCGACCAACCCCCTCCCCCCCAATTTTTTTAGACCGATTGAAAAAAACATTTTTTTGGATCGACGGACTGGTTGAAAAACAGTAATTTTTTTAGACCAACCAACCACAAAAAAAATTTGTTCTGAACAATTCACAGACCAAATAAAATGTTTTTTAGACTGACCCACCGGTTGAAAAAAACATTTTTTGGACCAACTTAAAAAAACTGTTTTAGATCGACTGACCAAAAAGATTTTTTAGGCTGACTGACCGGTTGAAAAAAAAAATTGTCTTTAGATTGACCGTCCGACTGACTAAAAACCACATTTTTATTGACTGACCAGCAAAAAAAGAGGTTTCACACCGACAAAAAAAATTTTTTTAGACCACCCGGCCGACCAAAAATACAACTTTTTAGAGTGACCGACCAACCCCCTCCCCCCCAATTTTTTTTAGACCGATTGAAAAAAACATTTTTTTGGATCGACGGACTGGTTGAAAAACAGTAATTTTTTTAGACCAACCAACCACAAAAAAAAATTTGTTCTGAACAATTCACAGACCAAATAAAATGTTTTTTAGACTGACCCACCGGTTGAAAAAAACATTTTTTGGACCAACTTAAAAAAACTGTTTTAGATCGACTGACCAAAAAAGATTTTTTAGGCTGACTGACCGGTCAAAAAATAAAAATTGTTTTTAGATTGACCGTCCGACTGACTAAAAACCACATTTTTATTGACTGACCAACAAAAAAAAAGTTTTCACACCGACAAAAAAAATTTTTTTAGACCACCCGGCCGACCAAAACTACAACTTTTTAGAGTGACTGACCAACCCCCTCCCCCCCAATTTTTTTTAGACCGATTGAAAAAAACATTTTTTTGGATCGACGGACTGGTTGAAAAACAGTAATTTTTTTAGACCAACCAACCACAAAAAAAATTTTGTTCTGAACAATTCACAGACCAAAAAAAATGTTTTTTAGACTGACCCACCGGTTGAAAAAAACATTTTTTGGACCGACTTAAAAAAACTGTTTTAGATCGACTGACCAAAAAAAATTTTTTAGGCTGACTGACCGGTTGAAAAAAAAAATTGTTTTTAGATTGACCGTCCGACTGACTAAAAACCACATTTTTATTGACTGACCGACAAAAAAAAAGGTTTCACACCAACAAAAAAAATTTTTTTAGACCAGCCGGCCGACCAAAGATACAACTTTTTAGAATGACTGACCAACCCCCTCCCCCCCAATTTTTTTTAGACCGATTGAAAAAAAAATTTTTTTGGATCGACGGACCGGTTTGAAAAGCAGTAATTTTTTTAGACCAACCAGCCACAAAAAATTTTTGTTCTGAACGATTCACAGACCAAATAAAATGTTTTTTAGACTGACCCACCGGTTGAAAAAAACATTTTTTGGACCAACTTAAAAAAACTGTTTTAGATCGACTGACCAAAAAAGATTTTTTAGGCTGACTGACCGGTTGAAAAAAAAAATTGTTTTTAGATTGACCGTCCGACTGACTAAAAACCACATTTTTATTGACTGACCAGCAAAAAAATAGGTTTCACACCGACAAAAAAAATTTTTTTAGACCACCCGGCCGACCAAAAATACAACTTTTTAGAGTGACCGACCAACCCCCTCCCCCCCAATTTTTTTTAGACCGATTGAAAAAAAAAATTTTTTTTGGATCGACGGACTGGTTGAAAAACAGTAATTTTTTTAGACCAACCAGCCACAAAAAAAAATTGTTCTGAACAATTCACAGACCAAATAAAATGTTTTTTAGACTGACCCACCGGTTGAAAAAAACATTTTTTGGACCAACTTAAAAAAACTGTTTTAGATCGACTGACCAAAAAAATTTTTTAGGCTGACTGACCGGTCAAAAAATGAAAATTGTTTTTAGATTGACCGTCCGACTGACTGAAAACCACATTTTTATTGACTGACCAGCAAAAAAAGAGGTTTCACACCGACAAAAAAAATTTTTTTAGACCACCCCGGCCGACCAAAAATACAACTTTTTAGAGTGACCGACCAACCCCCTCCCCCCCAATTTTTTTTAGACCGATTGAAAAAAACATTTTTTTGGATCGATGAATTGGTTGAAAAACAGTAATTTTTTTAGACCAACCAACCACAAAAAAATTTTGTTCTGAACAATTCACAGACCAAATAAAATGTTTTTTAGACTGACCCACCGGTTGAAAAAAACATTTTTTGGACCAACTTAAAAAAACTGTTTTAGATCGACTGACCAAAAAAGATTTTTTAGGCTGACTGACCGGTCAAAAAAATAAAAATTGTTTTTAGATTGACCGTCCGACTGACTAAAAACCACATTTTTATTGACTGACCAGCAAAAAAAGAGGTTTCACACCGACAAAAAAAATTTTTTTAGACCACCCGGCCGACCAAAAATACAACTTTTTAGAGTGACCGACCAACCCCCTCCCCCCCAATCTTTTTTAGACCGATTGAAAAAAACATTTTTTTGGATCGACGGACTGGTTGAAAAACAGTAATTTTTTTAGACCAACCAACCACAAAAAAATTTGTTCTGAACAATTCACAGACCAAATAAAATGTTTTTTAGACTGACCCACCGGTTGAAAAAAACATTTTTTGGACCGACTTAAAAAAACTGTTTTAGATCGACTGACCAAAAAGATTTTTTAGGCTGACTGACCGGTTGAAAAAAAAAATTGTTTTTAGATTGACCGTCCGACTGACTAAAAACCACATTTTTATTGACTGACCAACAAAAAAAAAGTTTTCACACCGACAAAAAAAATTTTTTTAGACCACCCGGCCGACCAAAACTACAACTTTTTAGAGTGACCGACCAACCCCCTCCCCCCCAATTTTTTTTAGACCGATTGAAAAAAACATTTTTTTTGGATCGACGGACTGGTTGAAAAACAGTAATTTTTTTAGACCAACCAACCACAAAAAAAATTGTTCTGAACAATTCACAGACCAAATAAAATGTTTTTTAGACTGACCCACCGGTTGAAAAAAACATTTTTTGGACCAACTTAAAAAAACTGTTTTAGATCGACTGACCAAAAAGATTTTTTAGGCTGACTGACTGGTTGAAAAAAAAAATTGTCTTTAGATTGACCGTCCGACTGACTAAAAACCACATTTTTATTGACTGACCAACAAAAAAAAAGTTTTCACACCGACAAAAAAAATTTTTTTAGACCACCCAGCCGACCAAAACTACAACTTTTTAGAGTGACCGACCAACCCCCTCCCCCCCAATTTTTTTTAGACCGATTGAAAAAAACATTTTTTTTGGATCGACGGACTGGTTGAAAAACAGTAATTTTTTTAGACCAACCAGCCACAAAAAAAATTTGTTCTGAACAATTCACAGACCAAATAAAATGTTTTTTAGACTGACCCACCGGTTGAAAAAAACATTTTTTGGACCAACTTAAAAAAACTGTTTTAGATCGACTGACCAAAAAGATTTTTTAGGCTGACTGACCGGTTGAAAAAAAAAATTGTCTTTAGATTGACCGTCCGACTGACTAAAAACCACATTTTTATTGACTGACCAACAAAAAAAACTTTTCACACCGACAAAAAAAATTTTTTTAGACCACCCGGCCGACCAAAACTACAACTTTTTAGAGTGACCGACCAACCCCCTCCCCCCCAATTTTTTTTAGACCGATTGAAAAAAAAATTTTTTTGGATCGACGGACTGGTTGAAAAACAGTAATTTTTTTAGACCAACCAGCCACAAAAAAAAATTGTTCTGAACAATTCACAGACCAAATAAAATGTTTTTTAGACTGACCCACCGGTTGAAAAAAACATTTTTTGGACCAACTTAAAAAAACTGTTTTAGATCGACTGACCAAAAAAAATTTTTTAGGCTGACTGACCGGTCAAAAAAAAAAAAATTGTCTTTAGATTGACCGTCCGACTGACTAAAAACCACATTTTTATTGACTGACCAACAAAAAAAAAGTTTTCACACCGACAAAAAAAATTTTTTTAGACCAGCCGGCCGACCAAAACTACAACTTTTTAGAGTGACTGACCAACCCCCTCCCCCCCAATTTTTTTTAGACCGATTGAAAAAAACATTTTTTTGGATCGACGGACTGGTTGAAAAACAGTAATTTTTTTAGACCAACCAACCACAAAAAAAATTTTGTTCTGAACAATTCACAGACCAAAAAAAATGTTTTTTAGACTGACCCACCGGTTGAAAAAAACATTTTTTTGGACCGACTTAAAAAAACTGTTTTAGATCGACTGACCAAAAAAAATTTTTTAGGCTGACTGACTGGTTGAAAATAAAAATTGTCTTTAGATTGACCGTCCGACTGACTAAAAACCACATTTTTATTGACTGACCAACAAAAAAAAAGTTTTCACACCTACAAAAAAAATTTTTTTAGACCACCCGGCCGACCAAAAATACAACTTTTTAGAGTGACCGACCAACCCCCTCCCCCCCAATTTTTTTTAGACCGATTGAAATAAACTTTTTTTGGATCGACGGACTGGTTGAAAAACAGTAATTTTTTTAGACCAACCACATTTTTATTGACTGACCAACAAAAAAAAGTTTTCACACCGACAACAAAAATTTTTTTAGACCACCCGGCCGACAAAAAATACAACTTTTTAGAGTGACCGACCAACCCCCTCCCCCCCAATTTTTTTTAGACCAATTGAAAAAAACTTTTTTTGGATCGACGGACCGGTTGAATAACAGTAATTTTTTTAGCCCAACCAACCCCCCCAAAAAATTTGCTCTGAACAATTCACAGACCAAAAAAAACCCTGTTTAAAAAAACATTTTCTGGACCGACTTAAAAAAACTGTTTCAGATCGACTGATGAAAAAAAAATTCTTTTAGTCTTTTGGATTGACCGTCCGACTGACTAAAAACCACATTTTTATCGACTGACCAACAAAAAAAAAGGTTTCACACCGACAAAAAAAATTTTTTGAGACCAACCAACCACAAAAAAATTTTGTTCTGAACAATTCAAAGACCAAAAAAAATGTTTTTTAGACTGACCCACCGGTTGAAAAAAACATTTTTTGGACTGACTCACCAACCAAAAAATTTATTTTCAGCCCAACCGACCAATATAAAAAAATTTTTTTGGGTTCGAACAAAAAAGACCGACTGACCAAAAAAAAAGTCCGACCAGTCGAAAGCAAAAAAGTTTTTAGACCAGCCAGCCTATCAAAAAAAACAATTTTTTAGAGTGACCAACCAACTCCCCCGAAAATTTTTTTAGACCGACTGAGCTCAAAAAATAAATCTTCCACCGATAAACGAAAATAAAACAGTCTTGGGACCCACTGACCAAATAGTATTCTTTTAGACTGATGAACAAAAACATTTTTTTACAGTGACCAACTGGTCAAAAAAAATTTTTTAAGGTCGACCGACCGCTCAGTTAGGGTTAGGGTTATAATTAGGTTTAGGTTTACCAGGTTTAGAGTTAGGTTTAGCTTTAGGGTTATGGTTAGGATTAAGGTTAGGGTTAGGATTATGGTGAGTTATGATTATGTTTAGGGTTAAGGTTAAGGTAGGATGGGGTTAGGTTAGGGGATAGGGTTATGGCTAGTGGTTAGGGGGTTAGTTGTGAGGGTCAGGGCTTAGGTTTGGGGCGTTAGGTGGTTAGGGTAGGGTTAGGTGTTTAGGATTGGGGTTAGGGTTAGGCATTTAGGGTTAGGGTTGGAGTTAAGGTTAGGGTTGGGGTTAGGATTAGGTTAGGGTTGGGGTTAGGGTTAGGGTTAAGGGTTGGGGTTAGGGTTAGGCTTAAGGGTTGGGGTTAGAGTTGGGGTTAGGGTTAAGTTTTGGGTTAGGTTATGGTTAGGGTTGGGGTAATGGTTAAGTTTTGTGTTAGGGTTAGGGTTGGGGTTAGGGTTAGGTTACGGTTAGTGTTGGGGTTAGGGTTAGGGTTGGTGTTAGGTTAGGGTTAGGTTAGGTTAGGTTAGGGTTAGGGTTAGGTTACGGTTGGGGTTAGGTTAGGTTAGGGTTAGGGTTAGGTTAGGGTTAAGGGTTAAGGGTTAAGGGTTAAGGGTTAAGGGTTGGGGTTAGGGTTAGGGTTAGGGTTGGGTTGGGTTAGGTTAGGTTAGGGTTGGGGTTAGGTTAGGTTAGGGTTAGGGTTAGGTTAGGGTTAAGGGTTAAGGGTTGGGGTTAGGGTTAGGGTTGGGATTATGGTTGGGGATCGGTTGGGGTTAGGTTAGGGTTGGGGTTACGTTAGGGTTGGGGTTTGGGGTTAGGGTTGGGGTTAAAGGTTGAGGTTAGGGTTAGGGTTAGGGTTAGGGTTAGGTTAGGGTTAAGGGTTAAGGGTTGGGGTTAGGTTAGGTTAGGTTAGGTTAGGGTTGGGGTTAGGGTTGGGGTTAGGTTAGGGTTGGGGTTACGTTAGGGTTGGGGTTGGGTTAGGGTTGGGTTAGGGTTGGGGTTAAGGGTTGAGGTTAGGGTTAGGGTTAGGGTTAGGTTACGGTTAGGGTTGGGGTTCGGGGTTAGGGTTAAGGGTTGTGGTTAGGGTTGGGGTTAGGTTAGGGTTAGGGGTTAGGATTAGGGTTGGGGTTACGGTTGGGGTTAGGGTTAGGGTGAGGGTTAGGGTTGGGATTAGGGTTGGGGTTAAGGTTAGGTTAGGGTTAGGGTCGGGGTTTGGGGTTAGGGTTGGGGTTAGGTTAGGGTTGGGGTTGGGGTTAAGGTTAGGGTTGGGGTTAGGGCTGGGGTCAGGGTTGGGGTTAGGGTTGGGGTTAGGTTAGGGTTGGGGTTAAGGTTGGGTTAGGGTTGGGGTTAGGGTTAGGGTTGGGTTTAGGGTTGGGGTTCGGGGTTAGGGTTAGGGTTAAGGTTTGGGGTTAGGGTTGGGGTTAAGGTTAGGTTACGGTTACAGTTAGGGTTAGGGCTAAGGGTTGTGGTTTGGGTTGGGGTTAGGTTAGGGTTAGGGTTGGGGTTAAGGGTTAGGGTTGGGGATAGGTTAGGGTTAGGGGTTAGGGTTAGGGTTGGGGTTACGGTTGGGGTTAGGGTGAGGGTTAGGGTTGGGATTAAGGTTAGGGTTAAGGGTTGGGGTTAGGGTTAGGGTTAGGGTTAGGGTTAGGGTTGGGGTTAGGGTTAGGGTTGGGGTTAGGGTTAGGTTACGGTTAGGGTTGGGGTTTGGGGTTAGGATTAAGGGTTGGGGTTAGGGTTAGGGTTGGCGTTAGGGTTAGGGTTGACGTTAGGTTAGGGTTAGGATTGGGGATAGGGTTTAGGGTTAGGGTTAAGGCTTGGGGTTAGGGTTGGATTTAAGGGTTGGGGTTGGGGTTAGGGTTGGGTTAGATCAGGGTTAGGTTTGGGGTTAGGGTTAAGGCCTGGGATTAGGGTTAAGGGTTGGGGGTAGGGTTGGGGTTAGGGTTAGGGTTGGGGGTTAGGGTTAGGTAAAATGAAAAATGTAGTTCCTTTAGAGGGACCACAAAGTGCACTGGCACATGGGGCCAGGGAGTGGGCCCATGTGCCAGTGTTAGAGAAAGTTAGAGGAAGACAGGTGGTGGAAGTTAGAGGAGTTAGAGGAAGAGCTTAAAAGAATTAAAAGCAATTAAAATCAATGAAAATCAATTAAAATTCGGAGGGGCAGAAGAAAAGGTAGTGGAATGCAAAACGTGGAGGAAACGGGATTAAGTGGATACTTAAGTTTAAAAAGCACCTTTTTAAAGAGAAAAGGGAGCAGGAAAAATCTGGATGATAAAATGGAATAAAATAAGTAATGGTTAATATGGTCCCCAATAAAACCACACTAGAAATGATAATAAAATACTGGGTTTAGGGAGGATGGTGGAGGGGATGCAGGGAGTGGGATTTGAACCCTGCTCCACAGGACTGTGAAGCTTGTGCTGATACCTCTGAGCTACAGCTTCTCTGTGATGGCTTTGTAGAAATACGGAAATGAGGTAGATGTGGGTTAAAAAAACATGAATAAAAAATATAATTGCCTGATTGGGATTCGAACCCTTGCTCTTCCGGTAGGAAGCCCTGGATCTTACCTCTACACTATTAAGGGGATGTGCTGGAAAAGGAAATGGATCAATATAACTCAGGAGGGTTGGGTTGAAGGAAGAAAGGGGGAAAGGAAGGTTTAGAGGTTTGAGTGTAATTTTCCCGTCAGTCGGTCCAAAAATATTTATGGGTCCGTTGTTTGGTCAGTCCAAAAACAATCTTTTTCTGATTGACCTGAAACATTTTTTGGATCTGTTGGTCAGTCCAAAAAATTAATTTTATTGGTGGGTCGGCCGTTCTAAAAAGCAATTTTTTTCGGTCAATCGGTCCAAAAAAGTTTTTTTTGAGCCAGTTGGTCGTTCTGAAAAGAATTTTTTTTTGGTTGTTCCAATGGAAAAAAAAAAAATTTAATTAAAAAAATACAACGTAAAAAACACTATTTTTTCAATTAAAAAAAACATTTTGGGGTTTCGACGGTCCCAACAATTTTTTTGTTCGAACCGTTGGTCGACGTGAAAAAAAATTTCTTTGGCCTGTCAGTCTAAAAAATTTTTGGGGTTGATCGGTCGGTCCAAAAATCATTTTTCTCAACAGGTTGGTTGGATTAACAAAACTGTTTTGGGTTGGTCGATCCAAAGTAGTACGTTTTGGGGTCAGTCTGTCCAAAAAAAATATTTTTTACAATGGTCGGACGGTTTAAAAAATGTTTCTTTTGTCAGTCGGCTGGTCTGACGAAAAATTTTTTTGGTCGGTTAGTAGGTTGAAGAAAATATTATTTTTGACCCATCGGTCAGTCTAAAAAAATTTTTTGTGATCTAAAAAATTCTTTTATGTTCGACAGTCGGTCAAAAAATTAATTTTTCCGACCTGTCAGTCTTAAACAATTTTTTTTGACTGTCAATTGGACTAAAAAAATTTTTTTTGACCGATCAGTTTGTCAAACAAATTTTTTTGGTCGGACGGAATAAAAACATTTTTTTTTGGATCAGTCGGTCCCAAAAAAATGTTTTTACGACCGGCTCTAAAAAAATTTTTTTTTGTCAAAAAAGCCCCATTTTTTTGTCAAAAAATATTTTTTTTTGGTCATTCATCCGAAAAAATTTTTTTGGGTCAGTCGGTTAAAAAAATTATTTGATTTTGACTGGTCGGTGCAATTATGAGAAAAATGCAATAAATCCTGATTGGCTTCATCAGGTTTATGGATGTAATGAAAGAGGACATGAAGGTAGTTGGTGTGAGAGAAGAGGATGCAGAAGACAGGGTTAGATGGAGGACACTGATTGGCTGTGGAGACCCCTGAAGGGAAAAACCCAAAGGAGAAGAAGACTGAACTTCACTTCTTTTCACCTGTGAATTAATGATCAATAACGTCTACAGATCAGGAATGTTTTTAGAGCTGCTGCTGAACTTTTTCCTCTGGTGGGCGGTCCCGTCCCAGGATGCACTCTGGTGATGATGTTTAGCAAGAAAAAAAAGTTATGTAAATATCTGATTCTATTTCCCATCAATGATTCTGATTTGACTGAAAGGACCTCTACTAATCAATACTGATCAGCTCCAGCTGATGATGTTGCTAAGCAACAGCGCCTCCTGATGGAAGGGCAGGAAGAGGAGGAGCTGACATGAGTTCTGCTCCCCCTCCTGGTGAAGGTGTTCAGTCTGAGTAGTTCAGTGGGTAAAGAGGCTGCTGGACATTGGTTCTTTATGGTTCAGGAGGTTGTGGGTTTGATTCCCACACCCATCTGAGGTTCTTTGGTGAATCGTGACCCTTTAAATCCACACAGCTGTTTCAGTTCATGGAGGACAAACATGATCGTGATGAAGACGAGGCTGCTGGGAGCTCAGAGGGACGGGACCTCAGGACGAGACCTCAGGACGGGACCTCAGGACGAGACCTCAGGACGGGACCTCAGGACGAGACCTCAGGACGGGACCTCAGGACGAGACCTCAGGACGAGACCTCAGGACGAGACCTCAGGACGAGACCTCAGGACGGGACCTCAGGACGAGACCTCAGGACGGGACCTCAGGACGGGACCTCAGGACGGGACCTCAGGACGAGACCTGTGGACGGGACCTCAGGACGAGACCTCAGGACGGGACCTCAGGACGAGACCTCAGGACGGGACCTCAGGACGAGACCTCAGGACGGGACCTCAGGACGAGACCTCAGGACGAGACCTCAGGACGGGACCTCAGGACGAGACCTCAGGACGGGACCTGAGGACGGGACCTCAGGACGGGACCTCAGGATGCTGCTGCGACATGGCGCTGATGATGACAGTGCAAATTTTATCTTTTGGAATAAACCCCGTGAGTCAGAAAGAACTGGTTTTCCATTACATGCGTGACCAACAAGATCCTCCAGAATAACTTTTTTATTTAGTTTAACCTGATGTCTTCTTTCTGAGTTAAAATTTTACTCCTCAGGTGTTAAAACTCTAATCTTATGTAGAGTAGCTGTAACACCAAGATGAGTTAATTTAAATATGAACTCGTTAGGAGGAATATTTCAAATGTATGTAATTCAACCCTTCTACCACTGGAGGGCAGTCAGGAGCAGCAGGGCCTTCTCTGCTGGCCTAACATATCCAGAAATCATGATAATATTAATGACAAAAGTATTTCTACTTTAATGCATTTTCCTTAAAAATGTATATATGCATTGGTATATAATACGACAGGTTGTATGACCTTCAGAATTGTCGCTGCATTGTGAGCGACAGTTAACAGACAGATGCGATAGCCAATCAGATCATGATTAAAAGGAGTCGGGTTGACGCCTCACCAAAAGTACCAGTTTTTGTTCCATTTGAGAGAAGTTAAACGCCTCAGTCCTGAACACTACATTGGTGGCAGTTGTGGGAGGGGACTACAGTATTATGGGATGTATTTATGCAAGTTTGACTAAGTAGAACATCAATGAAGGCCTAGGTGTGAAGTGCATGGCCCACCACTCATTTTACATTTGAACCACTTTCAAGGTGACCGCAGTGAGTCAAGAACACACCATGAAGGACATTCAGGGGTCAGGACATTGAACACTTCACAGCAGTCTTTAGTGCAGCAGTGTGTGTTTTAATTGGCAGAAAGAAATTGGGTGTCATCCACATGGCAGTGAGAATTAATGTCATGTTTCCTTATAATATTTCCCAATGGTAACATATACAGATTGAACAGAAATGGTCCCAGAACAGATCCTTGAGGTACTCCACAGGTGAGAGTCCCTCGATCTGAACATTTATTACTGACATAGACAAACTGAAATCTGTTGGATAGACATGACCTAAACCAGTCTAGTGCTGAGTTTTTAATCCCAATTTCCTCTTCCAATCTCCTTAAAAGAATATTATGGTCAACAGTATTGAATGCTGCGCTCAGGTCTAATAAGACTAGAACAGATAGAAGACCTTTATCTGACGCTGTTAAAAGGTCATTTGTGACTTTTAGCAGTGCAGTCTCCGTACTGTAGTTTGTTCTAAAACCTGACTGAAAATCTTCTAACAGATTGTTCTCTAACAGGTAGTCATTTAGCTGTTTGCCCACTGCGTTCTCTAGGATCTTAGACAAGAATGTCAGGTCAGAGATCAGCCTGTAGTTTGAGAGGAGGCCAGCATCTAGGTTTGGTTTCTGAAGGAGGGGCTTGATCACAGCCACTTTGAAAGATTTCGGTACATAACGTATTTTTAAGGATTGACTAATTATGGATAGTATAGGTATATTGATTAATGGTAGAACCTCTTTGAGGAGCGTACTTGGAATTTTGTCTAGTAGACAGGTGGTGGGTTTAGCAGAGGAAATTAGGGAGGTTAAATCAGAGAGTTCCATTTGCTGAAAACACTCCAGGGTATTGCCAGAATGAGTTGATTCCTCTGCTATCTGATTAGTGTTTGACAGTACATTATGGATCTCATCTCTAAGATTTGTAATTTTGCTTTGGAAAAATCTAAGAAAGTCATCACATTCCAGATTTAAAGGAATGATAGGCTCGATGCTGTTGTGTTTCTTAGTCACCCTGGCTACAGTGCTGAAAAGAAACCGAGGGTTGTTTTTATTTTCCTCTATGAAAGTAGAGTAGTAAGTATTTCTACTTCTACCGAGAGCCTTCTTATGTGAAGTAAAGCTGTCTTTCCAGGTTGAATAAGCTAGGTCAGTTTTTGTTGATCTCCAGTCTGGGGGGGCGTTGTTTGAGCTAGCGACCTAACGGGTTAAACCACAGGGCTGTTTTTTAATTTTAATTTTTAATGGACCTATGTCATTTTGAGTTGTTTTTAGGATGTCTGTCATACTGTTTCTGATATATTCAGTATTTCAGCTCGTGCTAGAGTAGGGGTCAGGGGTCAGGGGAACATGTGGATTCGTTGTTTAAATGTAGCTAATAGGCTATCAGAGATTGATCTCGTCAGGAAGGTTTTATCAAGATATTACGATCACTAAAGGATTTAATTCAAGAAAAAGTGAAACGGAATGAGCGACGGTGAGATAAAAGGTACGACTGACTGAAGTGCTTCCTCCTTTCAGCCAGATGTGGCTCATCTGTCAGAGACGAGTGTTTCTGGGTCACACATTTCAGCTATTCTTGAACTGAATCCTAGTGATAGTAATATCGAGCATCAGATCGATTTAGTATGTAGAATAAAAATCAGGGCGTTGTGGCACAAACTGGTGTCCCAGCAACAAGAAGGAAGACCTTCAAAGCTGAATGAACTTCAAAGCACATAATGATGTGATAAAAGGAGCCCAGTTTGGCTCAGAAGCCATCAGACACTCTGGGAGCTCCAGAGCGACGGCATCAGCGAGGACGAGGAGAAACGACGGGAACGGATCCACAAAGACATGAACTACAAACTCCTGCAGGAGCAGCTGAGGTGGGAGCTGACGGGGAGCTCGTTCCAGATCTCTGAAGATACGCTGTCAGGAAGAATCCACTTGGAGATGGAGGTGGAGATGCCAACTGCTTTCCTGGAGGAGGTCAAGCAGCAGGAAGATGGTTTCTTCTGGCTCCAACAGGAGGTCTGTGGTCTGCTGGCTCAGAACAAACAGCAGAACTCAGAGGAAATCGATGGTCTGAAGTCCCAGCTGGAAACCCTGACTGAGATGTTCAGGACGGCTCAGACCAGCCTGGACCAGCAGATGTCCTGCATCGCCATCCTCCAAGCCCAGCTGGACAGGATCAAGGCCTCGAATGAAGATCTTGAGAAAGATCTACAGCAGGAGAGGGCCTCCTATGAGGCTCAGCTGGAGGAGCAGCAGAACCAGAGGGATTCTGTGAAGGCTGCTCTGCATAGGGCTGAGACCCATTTAGATGCCAGCTGGTTCTACTGGCAGCAAGAGAACACGTATCTGCTGAAGCACATAGAGGAGCTGAAGGTGACCCTGAAGAAGAAGGAGCAGGAATCAGAGGCCAACCAGAACCATTGGAGGGAGGAGAAGGCATCTCTTCATCAGAGGATGGATGCTGTGAAGGCTGCTCTGGATAAGGCTGAGACCCACTCAGATGCCAGCTGGTTGTACTGGCAGCAGGAGAACATGTCCCTGCGGAGGCACATAGAGGAGGTGAAGATGAGCCTGAAGAAGACGAAGCAGGAGTCAGAGTCTAACCAGAGCCATTGGAGGCAGGAGAAGTCATCTTTCCATCTGGAGCTGGAGGCTCTGAAGACCACGCTACTGCAGAAAGAGCAGGAGTCAGAGACCAACCAGAGGCAATGGAGGCAGGAGAAGACATCTCTTCACCAGGAGATGGACGGTCTGAAGGCCATGCTACTGCAGGAGGAGCAAGAGTGGGAAAACAAAGAGAAGGCCTTGACGTCCCAGCTGAAGGAACTTCAGGCACAGATCCAAAAAAAGGAGAAGAAGAAGAAATGCTACCTGAGGCTGTTCTCTACGGCTACATCTGGAATCAGGAACAGAGAATGATCTCGATCTGAGGAACTGATTGGACCATCAATGTTCTCGATGTTTTCTTATGTAGGATGGAGGACTTGCCATGAGGCTATCACTCGATGGAGCCAAGTGGAGTCTCACCCCAACTGCAAAGACAAAACTGCACTCTAAACAAATCCCTTACTCAGAACTGAACACGAGACGATTGGAGCAGGAACATTAAAAAGACCAGAGGAAAAGGGAAAGCGGGGGAGCATGAAAGCAAAACTATGAAGGACAATCTAGACCATATCTTATCTTCTATGGAAAACTCAAAGAAGAGTTTCCTCATCAAGTTAGCAATAGCATGAGGTTACCTAACTAACACTCCTTTGGCTATCGGATCTCCGTGTCTTCACCAACACACACCTTTGGAGGGAAAGTCTTTTTCTTCAAGCGTCAACATGCCTGGATTAACTTTATCTGTGGTGGACGAAGTTTTCTTAGGACAGGACAACGTTTGTAAGTACAAGATATTCGTCAGTTCAAGTCATACATGGGTTGAGGAGAAGTCCAACAGTGAACAGATACTGACCTAATGAGGTGTGTGTGTGTGTGTGTGTGTGTGTGTGTGTGTGTGCGTGCGTGTGTGTGTGTGTGTGTGTGTGTGTGTGTGTGTGTGTGTGTGGTGGGCGGTTACTGGATTTACTGGCTACTGACCGTGTGTCAAGCTAATAGATCACCTTTGCAAAACACGTTATGTAAGATGGACCAGACCACCTCCACACCCCCAGAACCGCCCACAGCTATCCACCGACCCAGGTCTCAGTTCCTACGACAGGACTATTGTTTTATATATTATTTATTCCACCACACACACCCCTTCCATGGCTTTTAAGCCACAGACCAAAACTGGGAAATTTAATAAAATACAACAACACAGTTATTGACAGAGGTGGTGCTGTTCTATGGCTGTTCTATGACTGTTCTATGGCTGTTCTATGACTGTTCTATGGCTGTTCTATGGCTGTTCTATGGCTGTTCTATGGCTGTTCTATGACTGTTCTATGGCTGTTCTATGGCTGTTCTATGACTGTTCTATGGCTGTTCTATGACTGTTCTATGGCTGTTCTATGGCTGTTCTATGGCTGTTCTATGACTGTTCTATGGCTGTTCTATGGCTGTTCTATGACTGTTCTATGGCTGTTCTATGGCTGTTCTATGGCTGTTCTATGGCTGTTCTATGGCTGTTCTATGGCTGTTATATGGCTGTTCTATGGCTGTTCTATGGCTGTTCTATGGCTGTTCTATGACTGTTCTATGGCTGTTCTATGGCTGTTCTATGGCTGTTCTATGGCTGTTCTATGGCTGTTCTATGGCTGTTCTATGGCTGTTCTATGGCTGTTCTATGGCTACTGTCTCACTAGTCTTCACTGCAGATGGAGGCCAAAACCCCGATGATGACAATATGGGGAACGATTCCTCCGTGACCTCACTGAGCGACCGCTTTCTGAGCCTGCAGAGAAAACAATTCACAAGAAAAATTAGTAGCCCCCAAAACATCATGAACATATTCACGATGAACGTCACTGAACTGTGAGGATGAAGATATATTTCAGAATAATGGTCACGTAGATACACTTCTGATATGACTGAAATTCTAACATGACTGTAAGCGTGTAGCGTCTTCTTGATTACAGCACTGAGTTACTGCAAGAAGTTGTAATGATTTTGTGAAACTGAAAAATGTGTTGGTGACATAAGCCACACCCTTCAGTGATGTCATCTTTCTATCTTCTCGTACCACCTCACTGTGTTCTTGTGTGGCAATAAGGACATTCCCCCCAGATCTGTACCCCTAAAAGGTGTGAGGATCTCCCTGCTTCTCTGACATTGAGACAAGTGGAATCTAAACCCCCCACCCCTTGTAGTCAGACGTCCCCTCAACACCAGTGGGTGGTGAGTCTGTAGGAGTCTCTGCTTCCTACAGTGTGGACGAGAGGTCCTGGACCTTCACATCACACACACACACACACACACACACACACACACACACACACACACACACACACACATATATAAATAAAGAGGTAGATCACTGATTTATCTCCACAGACACTTAAACAAGAGTATAGAACGTACCCCCCAGTCCAGACCATTGATGACACGTATCCATCGTATGTGGATGGTCACACACACGGGAACACCTGCCTTACGGCTCCGCCCATGGCTGCAGATGAGCCGATCAGGGGGGCAGCTCCAGGTGTTCACCCCCCGACACCTACGGAAACCCATCTAGAGACAGCAGTCCTCCACTGGGGGAAGTTCAGGCCTCGTGGGGGCAGTTCAACAGTTCAACAGCCCTGCAGTTAAAACTGTGTGCCCCCCAACACGAATGCGTTCACACACCAACAGCCTCTGACCCCAGTGAGGCTTTAGAAGCTTTCCAGCAGAGACCCACGTGTGGGCTCATACCCACGGTGTCCCCCCAGAACAGAAAACGTCCAACCTTTAACAGTCAAACAGATGATTTATGAGTCAGATCAGCTAAACCCCCCCAGTTTACAGCGTCAGTACTCCCTGGATCTGATGTCTCACATTTATTCACACTGAAGTCTTTTTTTTAAGTCACCCATTTAATGAGAAAAAGTTGAACATATGTCTTTATAATAATAATAATAATAATAATGATAATGATAGTAATAATGATAATAATGATAATAATGATAATAATAATAATAATGATAATAATAATAATGATAATAATAATAATGATAATGATAGTAATAATGATAATAATAATAATAATGATAATAATAATAATGATAATAATGATAATAATGATAATAATAATAATAATAATAATAATAATAATAATAATAATAATAATAATAATAATGATAATGATAGTAATAATGATAATAATAATAATAATGATAATAATAATGATAATAATGATAATAATAATGATAATAATAATAATAATGATAATAATGATAATGATAATAATGATAATAATAATAATGATAATAATAATAATGATAATAATGATAATAATAATAATGATAATGATAATAATAATAATGATAATAATGATAATAATAATAATGATAATAATGATAATAATAATAATGATAATGATAATAATAATAATAATAATAATGATAATAATAATGATAATAATAATGATAATGATAATAATGATAATAATAATAATGATAATAATAATAATAATGATAATAATAATGATAATAATAATAATAATAATAATAATAATAATAATAATAATAATAATGATAATGGATCAGATTTCTATAGCACTAACTGGACACTCAAAGACGCTTTCCATCGGATCCATTATTCATCACTCATTCATACGTGGTGATGGTAACTACGTGTGGAGCCACAGCTGCCCTGGGGCAGACTGACGGAGGCGTGGCTGCCAATCTGCCCCTACAGCCCCTCTGGAACAATCACACACACACACACACACACCAGTGATGCCCCACTGGGGGCAAGGAGGCTCAAGTGTCTTGCCCAAGGACAGAACAGATGACGGCCACAGCAAACAGATTTAATGAGCAGACAAACGTGTGTTTGTACCAATGCTCTGTGACTCGACCCTATGGTTTTATTAAATGACTTTATTCCACCACACGTCTCCTTTACATCACCAAACACGTTCACACTGGACGCCGCAGCAGAAGAGACGGACGGTGGCGAGGACTTCCTGTGTGATCAGTCAGCTGACCTGAGGTCAGTCAGCTGACCTGAGGTCAGCCCGGAGCGGGACGTTCATCCTGATGAAGATGAGGAAACAAACCAGACAGAACGTTTCTGTTCAGGAGAGAACGGCTCCGAATCGGACGAGTCCATCGTTCAGGTTCAGACAGAATCTAAGTTTAAAACAGACAGAAGTTCTGATTCATACAGAAATTAAAAAGACAAAAACTAATGTTACTTACGTTCTGTGTTCTTTGTTCCCTTGCAGTCCAACATGTTGAAATCGGTGGAAATTCAGAAGTTTGCAGATGAAGTTCAGAAATTCGCAGCGGAAATGCCCGGAAATCGCTTTAGTTTGAAGTTGTTTGTTTTTAGTGGTTTTGTTTTTTTGAAGCTTCCTGGTTTTTGTTTGGCCCCGCCCACACACACGGTTCGGCGTCCTACCTGTCGTCCAGGGCGGGATTCGATCCCGCATCTCCCGGCAGCGAGTTGCCGTCTTTACCCACTGAGCCGTCTTCAGCGCTGAGGAGTGATGAAGAGCAGAGGGGAAGGAGGAAGAGCGTCTGGAGGAACAGCCGGCAGGAAACGCTGCCACCTGTCTGACGAGGCCTCGACGCCCTGTGCTAACCCAGCGCTAACCGTAGCTCAGCTCGTAGCGATGCTAGTCTGGGGATCAGGTGGTTGTTGGATCGAGTCCCTTCACTTCTTTTCACCTGTGAATGAACGATCAATAACGTCCACAGATCAGGAACGTTTCCTCTGGGGGGCGGTCCCGTCCCAGAATGCACTCTGGTGATGATGGTTAGCAAGAAAAAAAAGGTTCCGTAAATGTTTGGTTCCATTTCCCATCATTGATTCTGCTTTGACTGAAAGGACCTCCACTAATCAATACTGATCAGCTCCAGCTGATGATGTTGCTAAGCAACAGCGCCTCCTGATGGACGGGCTGAAAGAGGAGCAGCTGGAATGAGTTCTGTTCCCCCTCCAGGTGAAGGTGTTCAGTCTGAGTAGCTCAGTGGGTAAATACTTTGGTTCTGTATGGTTCAGGAGGTTGTGGGTTCGATCCCCACACCGTCCATCAGGAACATCCTGACCAACCTCTGGATGAATCCTGACCAACTTCTGGATGAATCCTGACCAACCTCTGGATGAATCCTGACCAACCTCTGGATGAATCCTGACCAACTTCTGGATGAATCCTGACCAACTTCTGGATGAATCCTGACCAACTTCTGGATGAATCCTGACCAACCTCTGGATGAATCCTGACCAACCTCTGGATGAATCCTGACCAACTTCTGGATGAATCCTGACCAACCTCTGGATGAATCCTGACCAACTTCTGGATGAATCCTGACCAACCTCTGGATGAATCCTGACCAACTTCTGGATGAATCCTGACCAACTTCTGGATGAATCCTGACCAACTTCTGGATGAATCCTGACCAACTTCTGGATGAATCCTGACCAACCTCTGGATGAATCCTGACCAACCTCTGGATGAATCCTGACCAACTTCTGGATGAATCCTGACCAACCTCTGGATGAATCCTGACCAACTTCTGGATGAATCCTGACCAACCTCTGGATGAATCCTGACCAACTTCTGGATGAATCCTGACCAACCTCTGGATGAATCCTGACCAACCTCTGGATGAATCCTGACCAACTTCTGGATGAATCCTGACCAACCTCTGGATGAATCCTGACCAACTTCTGGATGAATCCTGACCAACTTCTGGATGAATCCTGACCAACCTCTGGATGAATCCTGACCAACCTCTGGATGAATCCTGACCAACTTCTGGATGAATCCTGACCAACCTCTGGATGAATCCTGACCAACCTCTGGATGAATCCTGACCAACCTCTGGATGAATCCTGACCAACCTCTGGATGAATCCTGACCAACTTCTGGATGAATCCTGACCAACTTCTGGATGAATCCTGACCAACTTCTGGATGAACAGTTTTTGTCTCTGAATGTCTTTCTTGTTGTTTTCTCTTCTCTGGTTTTCACTGGTGTCCTGTTGGGGGTTTCCCTCCGTTCTGGTTGGATCTCCTGGACCTCCTCCGTCCTCTGGTGTCCTTCTCCTCTCCTTTCGTTCTCTCTCCTCCGCTCTGATGACGTCTGATTACAACTGATGTCATCACTGGCACACAGCATTATGGGATGTCTGATTTTCAGACATTATCGTAATATCTCGCTTGTTCGCGCTTCAAGTTGCCCGGCTGCACTACATCGCTGACTTTTAGTAGGTAGTCATGTGATACCGTACGCGCCTGCTATTGGCTGGCAGCTGACGTGTGGTGCGTTCAGAGACTCAGCAGCAGCACACTTCTGTGTGTATCACAGAATTTTGTTATTGCGGGTGGTTGTGGAACACATTAACCACGAGGGCGTGCCATAAAACCAAGTGGGGGTTCCCTGGGGGTTCTGTGAATTATCTTTTTTATTTCAGATCCAGGGATGCTGCAGGCTTGAACAATTGAACTCTGATGAACGATAAAATTGTTAAAAACTGGTGAATCTTTTCAAAGGATGATGCACAGTTGTGTTCTTAAACTGACTCTCCTACGTGAGTCACAACAAGACCAGAGGAGTGCTCATCATCTGCCTCCTCTTGTTAATGACTCTACTATACAGCTGTGTACACAAACCTCAAAGCATCGTAAGAAACGTTCTAACTCAAATTTAAATTAAAAAAACTTTATTTATCACAATGAAGTCTTAAATGTGTCAAATTTGATTTCAGTCCTTAAGAAAAGTAGAGTAAAAAAAAGAAAGGAAAAATGCTTCAACCTAATCTCAGACATGAATTATACATTTACCTACAAGTCTGGTTGAATCTTGCCCTGATTTTGTGACCGCCGTCTTTGACAAAGCCCTTTCAAGAGCAGAAACACTTTGTGCAAGATTATAGGACTAATTCAGACCCATGAAGTATAAAAACTGCATATCAGGGTTCTGTGATCTCATCAGGCCTTCAAAAGCATTCAGAGAATGGACCAGGATGTGGCCGCGTCTTGATTCACTCCCATTCCTGTAGATCATCATTCAAAGCCAAAACAATAACACACCCTGGATTCTTGTTAATTCAATGAAGTGTTAACTTTTGACTCATCACAGGTGTGGTTTCTGTTTTATTTCCTGTTCATTTAGATAGATAGATAGATAGATAGATAGATAGATAGATAGATAGATAGATAGATAGATAGATAGATAGATAGATAGATAGATAGATAGATAGATAGATAGATAGATAGATAGATAGATATAATCCCGGAGAAAATTGTACACATCCACTGTTCAGGCATTACATAATGAATAAATACTGGATAAACACCAGGAGACATACACTAACAGACACGTGTAGCACTAACAGGACATATACTAAACTATAATTAAAATATAAACAGTATAAAGAAGGTGGTGTTGTTCATGATAGCCCTGACTTTAGACATGGTCCTGCTCCCCAGAACTGTCTCCACAGAGTCCAGGCTCAGCCCGACCACTGAGCCCGCTCTGTGGATGAGTCTGTTCAGACGGTCCATATCTCTTTTCCTGGCCCCCCCACCCCAACACACAATGGTGTATGACAGCACACTGGAGACTATGGACTGATAGAACATGAGAAGGAGCTTAGGACAGATGTTGAAGGAGGCCAGCCTCCTCAGGAAGTACATCCTGCTCTGCCCCTTCTGGTACACACAGTCCGAGTTGAGTGACCAGTCCAGTCTGCTGTCTAGCTGCAGTCCCAGGTACTTATAGTTTCCTACCACCTCCACCTCACTGCCCTCCATGGTCACTGGCTGTGGAGAGGGAGGTGCCCGCCGGACATCCAGCACCATCTCCTTCGTCTCGGAGACGTTGAGCTGGAGCTGGTTCTGCTGGCACCACTCCACCAAGTCAGCCACCAATGCCCTGTACCCACCCTCATCACCCTCCCAGATACATGCCACAATCGCAGTGTCATCGGAGTACTTCTGTAGGTGGCATGTATCCGAGTTGTGCTTGAAGTCTGATGTGTAGAGGGTGAAGAGAATGGGGGAGAGCACGGTCCCTTGTGGTGCCCACGTGCGCTGCTGGTCACCATAGAAGACAAACAGTCCCCCATACGGACGTACTGGGGTCTGTCCGTTAGGTAGTCCGTGATCCAGCTCACGAGGTAGGGGTCCACAGCCATGGAGGTCAGTTTGTTCTGCAGGAGCCGGGGCTGGATGGTGTTGAAGGCGCTGGAAAAGTCAAAGAAGAGCACCCTGACGGCACAGTCCCCGGTGTCCAGGCAGGAGAGCACACGGTGGAGGAGGTAGAAGACAGCGTCGTCAACTCCAACCTTGGCCTGATAGGCGAACTGGAGAGGGTCCATTACACACTGCACCTGTGGATGCATGAGCTCCAGGACCAGTCGCTCCAGGGTCTTCATTACATGAGAGGTAAGAGCGACCGGTCGGTGGTCGTTGAGCTCAGTAGGGCGTCCTTTCTTGGGTACAGAATACCTGGGTGCCCATCGACAATGTGCATTTCTATCATAAAGAAGACTTAACCAGAGCCTTCGAGATCAACAGGAAGCAGGTCTGAAATGAAGGCTAAACCCAAATCTTTTTTTGCATGACCTTCTCAAACAATCAAATAGGTCTCCTTCTCCTTCTTGGGTTTTTCTTGTTGATGTTAGATGCTGGCTGTCACCATCTTTGTCTCTTTGCTGATGTCATTCTTTCCAGGTGTCTATACTTCTTCCAGAGAGGTTTTCTGAGCAGCTCATCAGGGTTTACTACAAGAAGACTGGTGACAGTCTGAACGTGGCCAAGAAGCACTTTGTCAGATGGTGCAAGGAAATGAACTTCCCAACTCAGGTCAAGGAACTTTTTGCAGTATCAGCAAGCGGAAAAACTCTCAGCAATGATGACTTATTTTTTTACTTTGCATCTTTCATTACAGGATGGCGACATGGACGATGCTGAATAGGGAGGCAGCAGCACAGCAGCAAACTCCGCTGGTCAAAACTGACCCCAGAAAGTTAAAACCCAGCTCTTTAAGAGGAGGAGAGCAGATTTCCCTTCCGTTACTGTTGTACTCGTATCTTTCTTTACTTTGATCGTTTTAATCAGATTTGATTTTGAACTGCCTCATTCATCCAGAATTTAGGGTTAGGATTAGGATTAGGGTTAGTTCTTGGGTTAATCCTAACCCCAGAACTTCAACTACCATATGTACCATTTTTATACCGTCTATCATGTATTTGCATCCTGAAAAACACATACTGGTCATTTGGAACACGTATTTCAGGGCACTTTGATTTTATTTACGGCTGTGTTTGTTTTATTTGACTTTTAACGGGGTACATCTCATCTGCAAATCAAAGTAAAGATTTCCAGTACAGAGTTTTTGACATTTAAAGTTAGCTTTTGCTTCTCTTGTTGAGTTATGTGTGACATGGTTTGGTTTTGTGTTTATTTTTCCTTTGAACGTGTGGGCTGTACTTATGATACTTTTTTTTTTACAGTAAATGGCTCAGGGTCCGTTTTTTTTCCTATGTTAAGATTTACCAAATATTAAATGGACATTTCGGGGACTATTTTAGATAGCATTTAAAATGTTTTGCTGTGTTCTGTCTTCCTTGAATATCTCACCTCATAGCTGCTTCTTTTGTTTAGCGTGTTTGTGTTAAAGAAAATATCTTTGATAACTGTAAGTGAATCCTGTCAACACTATTCCTATTGAAACTGGTTGGAAACAGTTTGAAGGATGTCCATCTCTATTTACTGCACTTTGTTTGGACTAAAATTAAACATAAATAAGGGTGTGTGAATTTGTTTGTGTGTTTTATGACTGTACAGTATAATGAATTTAACCAGGATAGACAGATACATGGTGTGTGTCAGGGAGAGACAGAGATGCACGAGAAATTGTAGAAATTTTTTGCTCCACAGATTTTCTGGTTTGTATGAAATACAATTGTTTAACATTAGCATTTGATGAAGTTTGGAATGAATCATATTTGGTTAAATTGACCTCTTATGCTTGACGAGGCTTGAGAAAACTAAGACACAGGCCCTCTGAACTGAAGCGTGTGTCTGGGGATACAGTTGGTCCAGGTTTATCTGACCCAGCCTGACCCAGTAGAAGTGTACAGAAAGATGAGCAGTTATTCAGTTGGCACCAAATGAGCCCTGCTCTGTATTGTCTCCCTGTAATCCTGGCACTTCACGTCTAGTTTGCGCTGTATTTTTATGTTTTTGCGTCTGATTTCTTTATACTTTGTTGACTTTATTGAATCCAAAAAAAGAGAATGGAATACTCTGGATAAGAAAAACTCTGTACCATCCGACTCTGTA
>CM023609.1:27465082-27479789 GCA_013358685.1 Antennarius maculatus | reverse complement strand
CCTCCTGATCCTCTCCTGCTCTCTCCTCCTGCTCCTCCTCTCCTCCTCCTCGCTCCTCTCCTCCTCTCCTCGCTCTCCTCTCCTCTCCTCCTGCTCCTCCTCCTCCTTCTCCCTGTCCTCCTCCTGCTCTGCTCCTCGCCTCCTCCTCCTCCTGCTCCTCCTTGCTCCTCCTCCTGCTCCTGCTCCTCCGCTCCTCCTCCCCTGCTCCTCCTCTCCTCCTCTCCCTCCTGCTCCTCCTCCTCTCTCCTCACTCTCCTCCTCCTCCTCCTCCTCCTGCTCCTGCTCCGCTTCTCTCGCCCCTCCCTGGCCCCCCCGCCGCTTTCCCTCGCTCCCTTCTTCCTCCCTCATTCATACGTGGTGATGGTAACTACGTGTGGAGCCACAGCTGCCCTGGGGCAGACTGACGGAGGCCGTGGCTGCCAATCTGCCCCTACAGCCCCTCTGGAACAATCACACACACACACACACACACCAGTGATGCCCCACTGGGGGCAAGGAGGCTCAAGTGTCTTGCCAAGGACAGAACAGATGACGGCCACAGCAAACAGATTTAATGAGCAGACAAACGTGTGTTTGTACCAATGCTCTGTGACTCGACCCTATGGTTTTATTAAATGACTTTATTCCACCACACGTCTCCTTTACATCACCAAACACGTTCACACTGGACGCCGCAGCAGAAGAGACGGACGGTGGCGAGGACTTCCTGTGTGATCAGTCAGCTGACCTGAGGTCAGTCAGCTGACCTGAGGTCAGCCCGGAGCGGGACGTTCATCCTGATGAAGATGAGGAAACAAACCAGACAGAACGTTTCTGTTCAGGAGAGAACGGCTCCGAATCGGACGAGTCCATCGTTCAGGTTCAGACAGAATCTAAGTTTAAAACAGACAGAAGTTCTGATTCATACAGAAATTAAAAGACAAAAACTAATGTTACTTACGTTCTGTGTTCTTTGTTCCCTTGCAGTCCAACATGTTGAAATCGGTGGAAATTCAGAAGTTTGCAGATGAAGTTCAGAAATTCGCAGCGGAAATGCCCGGAAATCGCTTTAGTTTGAAGTTGTTTGTTTTTAGTGGTTTTGTTTTTTTGAAGCTTCCTGGTTTTTGTTTGGCCCCGCCCACACACACGGTTCGGCGTCCTACCTGTCGTCCAGGGCGGGATTCGATCCCGCATCTCCCGGCAGCGAGTTGCCGTCTTTACCCACTGAGCCGTCTTCAGCGCTGAGGAGTGATGAAGAGCAGAGGGGAAGGAGGAAGAGCGTCTGGAGGAACAGCCGGCAGGAAACGCTGCCACCTGTCTGACGAGGCCTCGACGCCCTGTGCTAACCCAGCGCTAACCGTAGCTCAGCTCGTAGCGATGCTAGTCTGGGGATCAGGTGGTTGTTGGATCGAGTCCCTTCACTTCTTTTCACCTGTGAATGAACGATCAATAACGTCCACAGATCAGGAACGTTTCCTCTGGGGGGCGGTCCCGTCCCAGAATGCACTCTGGTGATGATGGTTAGCAAGAAAAAAAAGGTTCCGTAAATGTTTGGTTCCATTTCCCATCATTGATTCTGCTTTGACTGAAAGGACCTCCACTAATCAATACTGATCAGCTCCAGCTGATGATGTTGCTAAGCAACAGCGCCTCCTGATGGACGGGCTGAAAGAGGAGCAGCTGGAATGAGTTCTGTTCCCCCTCCAGGTGAAGGTGTTCAGTCTGAGTAGCTCAGTGGGTAAATACTTTGGTTCTGTATGGTTCAGGAGGTTGTGGGTTCGATCCCCACACCGTCCATCAGGAACATCCTGACCAACCTCTGGATGAATCCTGACCAACTTCTGGATGAATCCTGACCAACCTCTGGATGAATCCTGACCAACCTCTGGATGAATCCTGACCAACTTCTGGATGAATCCTGACCAACTTCTGGATGAATCCTGACCAACTTCTGGATGAATCCTGACCAACCTCTGGATGAATCCTGACCAACCTCTGGATGAATCCTGACCAACTTCTGGATGAATCCTGACCAACCTCTGGATGAATCCTGACCAACTTCTGGATGAATCCTGACCAACCTCTGGATGAATCCTGACCAACTTCTGGATGAATCCTGACCAACTTCTGGATGAATCCTGACCAACTTCTGGATGAATCCTGACCAACTTCTGGATGAATCCTGACCAACCTCTGGATGAATCCTGACCAACCTCTGGATGAATCCTGACCAACTTCTGGATGAATCCTGACCAACCTCTGGATGAATCCTGACCAACTTCTGGATGAATCCTGACCAACCTCTGGATGAATCCTGACCAACTTCTGGATGAATCCTGACCAACCTCTGGATGAATCCTGACCAACCTCTGGATGAATCCTGACCAACTTCTGGATGAATCCTGACCAACCTCTGGATGAATCCTGACCAACTTCTGGATGAATCCTGACCAACTTCTGGATGAATCCTGACCAACCTCTGGATGAATCCTGACCAACCTCTGGATGAATCCTGACCAACTTCTGGATGAATCCTGACCAACCTCTGGATGAATCCTGACCAACCTCTGGATGAATCCTGACCAACCTCTGGATGAATCCTGACCAACCTCTGGATGAATCCTGACCAACTTCTGGATGAATCCTGACCAACTTCTGGATGAATCCTGACCAACTTCTGGATGAACAGTTTTTGTCTCTGAATGTCTTTCTTGTTGTTTTCTCTTCTCTGGTTTTCACTGGTGTCCTGTTGGGGGTTTCCCTCCGTTCTGGTTGGATCTCCTGGACCTCCTCCGTCCTCTGGTGTCCTTCTCCTCTCCTTTCGTTCTCTCTCCTCCGCTCTGATGACGTCTGATTACAACTGATGTCATCACTGGCACACAGCATTATGGGATGTCTGATTTTCAGACATTATCGTAATATCTCGCTTGTTCGCGCTTCAAGTTGCCCGGCTGCACTACATCGCTGACTTTTAGTAGGTAGTCATGTGATACCGTACGCGCCTGCTATTGGCTGGCAGCTGACGTGTGGTGCGTTCAGAGACTCAGCAGCAGCACACTTCTGTGTGTATCACAGAATTTTGTTATTGCGGGTGGTTGTGGAACACATTAACCACGAGGGCGTGCCATAAAACCAAGTGGGGGTTCCCTGGGGGTTCTGTGAATTATCTTTTTTATTTCAGATCCAGGGATGCTGCAGGCTTGAACAATTGAACTCTGATGAACGATAAAATTGTTAAAAACTGGTGAATCTTTTCAAAGGATGATGCACAGTTGTGTTCTTAAACTGACTCTCCTACGTGAGTCACAACAAGACCAGAGGAGTGCTCATCATCTGCCTCCTCTTGTTAATGACTCTACTATACAGCTGTGTACACAAACCTCAAAGCATCGTAAGAAACGTTCTAACTCAAATTTAAATTAAAAAAACTTTATTTATCACAATGAAGTCTTAAATGTGTCAAATTTGATTTCAGTCCTTAAGAAAAGTAGAGTAAAAAAAAGAAAGGAAAAATGCTTCAACCTAATCTCAGACATGAATTATACATTTACCTACAAGTCTGGTTGAATCTTGCCCTGATTTTGTGACCGCCGTCTTTGACAAAGCCCTTTCAAGAGCAGAAACACTTTGTGCAAGATTATAGGACTAATTCAGACCCATGAAGTATAAAAACTGCATATCAGGGTTCTGTGATCTCATCAGGCCTTCAAAAGCATTCAGAGAATGGACCAGGATGTGGCCGCGTCTTGATTCACTCCCATTCCTGTAGATCATCATTCAAAGCCAAAACAATAACACACCCTGGATTCTTGTTAATTCAATGAAGTGTTAACTTTTGACTCATCACAGGTGTGGTTTCTGTTTTATTTCCTGTTCATTTAGATAGATAGATAGATAGATAGATAGATAGATAGATAGATAGATAGATAGATAGATAGATAGATAGATAGATAGATAGATAGATAGATAGATAGATAGATAGATAGATAGATAGATAGATAGATATAATCCCGGAGAAAATTGTACACATCCACTGTTCAGGCATTACATAATGAATAAATACTGGATAAACACCAGGAGACATACACTAACAGACACGTGTAGCACTAACAGGACATATACTAAACTATAATTAAAATATAAACAGTATAAAGAAGGTGGTGTTGTTCATGATAGCCCTGACTTTAGACATGGTCCTGCTCCCCAGAACTGTCTCCACAGAGTCCAGGCTCAGCCCGACCACTGAGCCCGCTCTGTGGATGAGTCTGTTCAGACGGTCCATATCTCTTTTCCTGGCCCCCCCACCCCAACACACAATGGTGTATGACAGCACACTGGAGACTATGGACTGATAGAACATGAGAAGGAGCTTAGGACAGATGTTGAAGGAGGCCAGCCTCCTCAGGAAGTACATCCTGCTCTGCCCCTTCTGGTACACACAGTCCGAGTTGAGTGACCAGTCCAGTCTGCTGTCTAGCTGCAGTCCCAGGTACTTATAGTTTCCTACCACCTCCACCTCACTGCCCTCCATGGTCACTGGCTGTGGAGAGGGAGGTGCCCGCCGGACATCCAGCACCATCTCCTTCGTCTCGGAGACGTTGAGCTGGAGCTGGTTCTGCTGGCACCACTCCACCAAGTCAGCCACCAATGCCCTGTACCCACCCTCATCACCCTCCCAGATACATGCCACAATCGCAGTGTCATCGGAGTACTTCTGTAGGTGGCATGTATCCGAGTTGTGCTTGAAGTCTGATGTGTAGAGGGTGAAGAGAATGGGGGAGAGCACGGTCCCTTGTGGTGCCCACGTGCGCTGCTGGTCACCATAGAAGACAAACAGTCCCCCATACGGACGTACTGGGGTCTGTCCGTTAGGTAGTCCGTGATCCAGCTCACGAGGTAGGGGTCCACAGCCATGGAGGTCAGTTTGTTCTGCAGGAGCCGGGGCTGGATGGTGTTGAAGGCGCTGGAAAAGTCAAAGAAGAGCACCCTGACGGCACAGTCCCCGGTGTCCAGGCAGGAGAGCACACGGTGGAGGAGGTAGAAGACAGCGTCGTCAACTCCAACCTTGGCCTGATAGGCGAACTGGAGAGGGTCCATTACACACTGCACCTGTGGATGCATGAGCTCCAGGACCAGTCGCTCCAGGGTCTTCATTACATGAGAGGTAAGAGCGACCGGTCGGTGGTCGTTGAGCTCAGTAGGGCGTCCTTTCTTGGGTACAGAATACCTGGGTGCCCATCGACAATGTGCATTTCTATCATAAAGAAGACTTAACCAGAGCCTTCGAGATCAACAGGAAGCAGGTCTGAAATGAAGGCTAAACCCAAATCTTTTTTTGCATGACCTTCTCAAACAATCAAATAGGTCTCCTTCTCCTTCTTGGGTTTTTCTTGTTGATGTTAGATGCTGGCTGTCACCATCTTTGTCTCTTTGCTGATGTCATTCTTTCCAGGTGTCTATACTTCTTCCAGAGAGGTTTTCTGAGCAGCTCATCAGGGTTTACTACAAGAAGACTGGTGACAGTCTGAACGTGGCCAAGAAGCACTTTGTCAGATGGTGCAAGGAAATGAACTTCCCAACTCAGGTCAAGGAACTTTTTGCAGTATCAGCAAGCGGAAAAACTCTCAGCAATGATGACTTATTTTTTTACTTTGCATCTTTCATTACAGGATGGCGACATGGACGATGCTGAATAGGGAGGCAGCAGCACAGCAGCAAACTCCGCTGGTCAAAACTGACCCCAGAAAGTTAAAACCCAGCTCTTTAAGAGGAGGAGAGCAGATTTCCCTTCCGTTACTGTTGTACTCGTATCTTTCTTTACTTTGATCGTTTTAATCAGATTTGATTTTGAACTGCCTCATTCATCCAGAATTTAGGGTTAGGATTAGGATTAGGGTTAGTTCTTGGGTTAATCCTAACCCCAGAACTTCAACTACCATATGTACCATTTTTATACCGTCTATCATGTATTTGCATCCTGAAAAACACATACTGGTCATTTGGAACACGTATTTCAGGGCACTTTGATTTTATTTACGGCTGTGTTTGTTTTATTTGACTTTTAACGGGGTACATCTCATCTGCAAATCAAAGTAAAGATTTCCAGTACAGAGTTTTTGACATTTAAAGTTAGCTTTTGCTTCTCTTGTTGAGTTATGTGTGACATGGTTTGGTTTTGTGTTTATTTTTCCTTTGAACGTGTGGGCTGTACTTATGATACTTTTTTTTTTACAGTAAATGGCTCAGGGTCCGTTTTTTTTCCTATGTTAAGATTTACCAAATATTAAATGGACATTTCGGGGACTATTTTAGATAGCATTTAAAATGTTTTGCTGTGTTCTGTCTTCCTTGAATATCTCACCTCATAGCTGCTTCTTTTGTTTAGCGTGTTTGTGTTAAAGAAAATATCTTTGATAACTGTAAGTGAATCCTGTCAACACTATTCCTATTGAAACTGGTTGGAAACAGTTTGAAGGATGTCCATCTCTATTTACTGCACTTTGTTTGGACTAAAATTAAACATAAATAAGGGTGTGTGAATTTGTTTGTGTGTTTTATGACTGTACAGTATAATGAATTTAACCAGGATAGACAGATACATGGTGTGTGTCAGGGAGAGACAGAGATGCACGAGAAATTGTAGAAATTTTTTGCTCCACAGATTTTCTGGTTTGTATGAAATACAATTGTTTAACATTAGCATTTGATGAAGTTTGGAATGAATCATATTTGGTTAAATTGACCTCTTATGCTTGACGAGGCTTGAGAAAACTAAGACACAGGCCCTCTGAACTGAAGCGTGTGTCTGGGGATACAGTTGGTCCAGGTTTATCTGACCCAGCCTGACCCAGTAGAAGTGTACAGAAAGATGAGCAGTTATTCAGTTGGCACCAAATGAGCCCTGCTCTGTATTGTCTCCCTGTAATCCTGGCACTTCACGTCTAGTTTGCGCTGTATTTTTATGTTTTTGCGTCTGATTTCTTTATACTTTGTTGACTTTATTGAATCCAAAAAAAGAGAATGGAATACTCTGGATAAGAAAAACTCTGTACCATCCGACTCTGTACCGTATTCAATAATCGATCATTTAACCTCAATCAGTCTATTGGGTCCGTTTTAGTTGTAATTGCAACTATTCAACATTAGATGGCGCCAAAGATTAGTTAGTCCTGAACTGTCTTTTGTCTCGGTGACTGAGACCTCTGATACAACTGATAAATGATCAATTTATACTGAAATGTAAACATAAAGGTATTCCCTACCAATAGTGAACATATTCTATATGTTAAACTTAAGGACTCACTTCTTCTTCTCCTCCTTTGGGCTTTTCCCTTCAGGGGTCTCCACAGCCAATCAGTGTCCTCCATCTAACCCTGTCTTCTACATCCTCTTCTCTCACACCAACTACCTTCATGTCCTCTTTCACTACATCCATAAACCTCCTCTTTGGTCTTCCTCTAGGCCTCCTGCCTGGCAGTTCAAAACTCAGCATCCTTCTACCAATATATTCACTATCTCTCCTCTGGACATGTCCAAACCATCTCAGTCTGGCCTCTCTGACTTTATCTCCAAAACCTCTAACATGTGCTGTCCCTCTGATGTACTCATTCCTGTACTCATCCAGACCCCCTACCCCCACGGTAGGGGGTCTGGATGAGTCTGCTGTGATCCTGCCACTGTGATGCCCCTGGCACCCCCCCCACCGGGAGGTTAATGAGCCACAATGAGCTCTGTAGGTATGCTGTGTGTGTGTGTGTGGGGGGGGGGGTGCTGGGGGTGTGATATAGGTGGGGCTGGGGGTGTGCTATGGGGTGGGGGTTGGGGGTGTGTTATGGGGTGGGGTTGGGGGTGTGTTATGGGGTGGGGTTGGGGGGGTGTTAGGGGGTGGGTTGGCGGGTGTGTTATGGTGGTTGGGGGTTGGGTGGGTTGTTGTTATGGGGTGGGGTTGGGGGAGTGCTATGGGGTGGGGTTGGGGGTGTGTTATGGGGTGGGGGTTGGGGGTGTGTTATGGGTGGGGTTGGGGGTGTGTTATGGGGTGGGGTTGGGGGTGTGTTATGGGTTGGGGTTGGGGGTGGGTTCTGGGGTGGGGTTGGGGGTGTGTTATGGGGTGGGTTGGGGTTGTGCTATGGGGTGGGGTTGTGGGGTGGTGGGTGTGTTAGGGGGTGGGGTTGGGGTGTGCTATGGGGTGGGGTTGGGGGTGTGTTATGGGGTGGGGTTGGGGGTGTGCTATGGGGTGGGGTTGGGGGTGTGCTATGGGGTGGGGTTGGGGGTGTGTTATGGGGTGGGGTTGGGGGTGTGTTATGGGGTGGGGTTGGGGGTGTGCTATGGGGTGGGGTTGGGGGTGTGTTATGGGGTGGGGTTGGGGGTGTGCTATGGGGTGGGGTTGGGGGTGTGTTATGGGGTGGGGTTGGGGGTGTGCTATGGGGTGGGGTTGGGGGTGTGTTATGGGGTGGGGTTGGGGGTGTTCTATGGGGTGGGGTTGGGGGTGTGATATGGGGTGGGGTTGGGGGTGGGCTATGGGGTGGGGCTGAACAGAAGAGACCGTGGTTACATTTCATTTTTAATGGCTATGTGCGGCTACATCACCTGGTTTGTTTGTGAGGAACCACTTCACTCCAGCCTGTTTTAGCAATGAGGGTCAGTCCAGATGGGGCTTTGCCTGAGACTGATCCTCATTCAAGGATCACTCCCAACCATACGGGACCAAGGAACTCCACCCTGGTTACAGGTAAGTCTCACCACATTTATCTTTTTAGCAGTTGTCTGTTAGCATGAGTGATCAAGTGCTATTTGGCTAATTAGGTAGTACTGCTTTGTTTCGTGTTTGCGTGTGTGCGCTCCAAAACGTGTGTGTGCTGGACCTACAGTATCTAGGTACAACACACATAAGTTGGGCTCACATTTTGTCTTTTTCATGTTGTCTGTTAGCATGAATGAAGTCACGTTATGCTAGGCTATGTAAGGAGGTCTCCTTTGTTTCACGTATGCGTGTTGCGTGTGTGCGCACACACTCCAACACGTGTGTGCGTGCTGGACCTACAGTATAAAGCTAAAACACACATCAGTTGGTCTCATGTTTTCTTTCCCATTATCCGTCAGCATAAATAAAGTCAACTTATGCTAGGCTACGTAGGGACTTGTGCTTTCGTATTGTGTGTGTTCGCACGTGTTGGAGTCGATTGTTTGTTGGTCGTCATAGCGACAACGCGCACAGGTCTGTCCTCCTTATCCAATATCAGCTCACTGGTGTCCTGAAATTAGTGTTGTAAAGTTGGCCGAACGGCTAGGCTTTCAAAAACAGTCCAGAGTTGACTTTTAGGATTTTTTATTTTCCTCTGTCCCAGAACCGGTGCAGTATGTACGGTACAAGTGATGAAAAGAAAATATTTACAGCGAAAATAAAGTTGGCCAAGAACAAAACAGAAAACGACGAAAAGAGAATGAAGGCTAAAGTCAGCAAAACAGAAAAACTGCACAAAAGGCTCTGCCCTCCTGTGGGCCCTGGCAGCCATCAAACACGGGCGCACTAGGACTCGACCCTCCTGGCATCCAGCTCCCTTTATAGGTGAGAGGAGTCTACCAACCACTGATCCAGTTACCAACAGCTCATCTACAAGCTCACATTTAAACCACATATACTGAAAAGACCCACAATAAATAGGTTACTCTCATAAACACTACTCTGGGCATGACTTCATATCAATACGACATGTACAGTACACTGCATAGAAATCAGTTTAGCATTGTTACATTTCAAAACCCCCTCCTCCTCTACAGTACTTGGCACATTCTGGCGGGAACCCCTCTACATAAACTAGATGGTAGAGACCCGCTCTGTTTGCCCCCCACCAGAAGTGCCAGTACTGCAGAGGAGACACAGGTGACAAACCAACAAACTGAATGTTTTACCCCTCTTTCAAGTCTAAGCATCATTTTGTGAATTTGTAACTTTGAACCAAAGAACTTGAATGCATTCAAACATTAGCATGATACTGTGTGGACATGTTAAACTGTATATTGAAATGTTTGCTTCAGTACACACAGCCAAACACAACGCACCCAAACCGACCGGTGGTGTTAATTAGAATTGGGCCCAATTGTATAGTATGTGTGTGTGCATACATTGTCCTTAACCACTCCTATATGTAGGGCATGGTCTGCCCCGTGACAGTGGACACGGTCTGCCCCGTGACAGTGGACACGGTCTGCCCCGTGACAGTGGACACGGTCTGCCCCGTGACAGTGGACACGGTCTGCCCCGTGACAGTGGACACGGTCTGCCCCGTGACAGTGGACACGGTCTGCCCCGTGACAGTGGACACGGTCTGCCCGTGACAAGTGTCCCTCTTCCTTGTGCATCCATTCAGCCTACAGCTTCAAAGGACGTGGGGGGCCAAACTGACCCAGTGGACACCCATACTGTTGGTACACAGCTGTCCTTCAGGACTCTTCATTCCCACTATAGAAGTAAAGGTATGTACAAGTCATATTCCATACAATGTCTTAATAAAGTTGGTTAAATAGACTAATTCTCTGTAGGTCGTGACCAAAAGAACGAGATCCCGGATACAAGCGGCCGAAATGAGTTTCCTCCTCAGGGTGTCCGGGTTCTCCCTTAGAGATAGGGTGAGAAGTTCGGTCATCCGGGGGGGACTCAGTCGAGCCGCTGCTCCTCCGCATCGAGAGGAGCCAGATGAGGTGGCTCGGGCATCTGGTCAGGATGCCTCCTGGACGCCTCCCTGGTGAGGGCCAGGGAGGCGTCCAGGGCTGAGGGCCTCAGACGTGAAGGGCCATACTCACCCTCAGTACGTGACCGGCCGTTTATAGGGTGTACATGTTTAGGGTCACAGGATGGAACCCAGGATGTTGGGTCATACACGGAACCTCATCAACCTCCTGCAGATGGCTCCTGACCTACAGAGAAAAACATGGTAAAGGTCATTTGAATTTATACTTGTAAAAGTAGTCAAATAGAGACATAACTGTGGTTTAGCTGTGAGCTTGCTACCTGCGGTATCTCCAAACAGATGTTTTCTGGTTGGTATACGTTCAGTGTCCACAGGAACACCTGTCCAATAACCAGAAGGTGAAGGCATCACTGCAATGTGGTTACATCATTTCACCTTTAACCTGGTGTGATGGTGGTAAGGGTTAGCTCCGTGTGTCTCGTCACAGGACTGCCTCAAATATTTAGCAGCTTAGTAACGGATTAAATCAATGTCACAACAATAACTAGCATTAGCCACATGGTAATAACTATCAGAACCACCATCACTTTACTGTCACTTATAGAAATACAGCAACATTTTAGCCTTGAACGTCCCTATATATACAACATACAACATACATAATAAGACACATGACATTATTAGTGAGATGAGAGGCGGGAGTAGAAAAAAAAGTAGCTACCGGACGATGCTAACGTCCTGTGATGACGTAGGTTACAAAACAACACAGAACAACTTAGTAACGTTCACACGTACTAACCAATCAGAAACGTCCTGCTGCAGCCACACAGTTGGTGTTTCTTCAGGAGCCCCCGCTTCTGGGTCCGACTCAGGGTCATAAATGTACGGCGACACGATGGGTCCTCCCAACGCCGTGATAACAAATGTAAAGCCGGTCAGTGTCCCGTTAGCCTGACGCTCACCTTCAGAGGGGCGGGACCCAGGTGAAGGGGGCGTGGACCAGCGGAGCTCATTAACATACTACAGCCGGAGGCCTGAAACGAAGCGTTTTGTGAGGAGCTCAGATGAGCGATTTTGAGAAGCTGATCTTTAGAACCACAGATCACTTTAGGTCAAGATATTTGGAATACAGTCTAGTTGGAAATCTGGCAGCTGAATGACATTAAGTTAAAAATATCTAATATGGGACCTTTAACTATAATTAAAGAATTAATCCTATCCAAACTCAAATTCATACGAATATGGTGAAAGAGACATTAACTGCATAAATTAACTGCATAGGAAAAATTATTATTCTCACTTTCTAAAAAATATATTTTGAGGCCAACGGGAATACGTCTGGAGTTTAACCCTTTATAATAATAATATAACCGACACAAACACCACAACCAGGGGGCAAAAACACACAAAGACTTGATATCGGTTTAGAAAATATATTAACAATATTTACATACCAACACCAACCCTATAATGTGAAAAATAAAGAGAATTGAATACAAATACAAACACAGATAACCCGGAGTTTTGTATTAATTAGTCTCAGTTCTTAATATAGTTTGACTTTACTCTTTAAAGTTACTTTAGCAAGCTTGCGTTAGTTTAACCGTTGGAGCTCCTACAGTATCTGGTACCTGCGTGTGGGAACCAATCAGCGTCCGACCGCAAAGAAACCCTCTTCAGGTGTTTCGTCTACACCTGCAGCATCCGTGAACCCCGAGGAGCAGCGGCCTCCTCCCTCAGCACCCGGAGCCGAGGCTCCGGTATCCGTCCGCCGGAGCCGAGGCTCCGGTATCCGTCCGCCGGAGCCGAGGCTCCGGTATCCGTCCGCCGGAGCCGAGGCTCCGGTATCCGTCCGCCGGAGCCGAGGCTCCGGTATCCGTCCGCCGGAGCTCGGGCTCCGGTATCCGTCCGCCGGAGCCGAGGCTCCGGTATCCGTCCGCCGGAGCCGAGGCTCCGGTATCCGTCCGCCGGAGCCGAGGCTCCGGTATCCGTCCGCCGGAGCCGAGGCTCCGGTATCCGTCCGCCGGAGCCGAGGCTCCGGTATCCGTCCGCCGGAGCCCGGGCTCCGGTATCCGTCAGTAACTCAGTTCGTCTGTCCGGAGAACCGTTCAGGTCCAACAAACAAAAGTTTATCACGTGGTACTCTGTCTGCACACGCGCTGCCACCTCACGAGCTCCGACACCTGCGCATCATCACCGGCTTTATGCCCTCCTACTTCCTGTCGCACGCAGGTGAACCGGAAGTTAACTGGACAGGTTAATACTGTTTTACACAACTTTTAACACTTTTAAAGTATTTAACCAGTGATGGAATACCTCCGTCACAGAGCTTCTTTTAACTATAAATTATTCATACATTTAACCTCTTATTTATCTCAATTTTAATGTAACCATGACAACTGCATAGTAATAAGGCATTCTAAATGACAGGAAATATAAATATAACTGATATTTATCAGGTTATTACACTTGTGTTTGATGTTATTTTTCTTTATTGATTGATAGTTTGATCCTTGATTGATGGAGTTCTGTGGGTTTAATAACCTGACAAATGAAAAGGATTTATGTTAGAACAGAGAAACAAACAAACATGTTTTTTCTGTCTAACTGTAATGTTTGGAACTAGAATAAGTCAGAAATTCACTGATTTAACATTAAGGAGTAGTTACATTTAGTTACATTACATTGAGTTACATTTAGTTACATTTATTAGTTACATTAAGGAGTAGTTACATTTAGTTACATTACATTGAGTTACATTTAGTTACATTTATTAGTTACATTAAGGAGTAGTTACATTTAGTTACATTACATTGAGTTACATTTAGTTACATTTATTAGTTACATTAAGGAGTAGTTACATTTAGTTACATTACATTGAGTTACATTTAGTTACATTTATTAGTTACATTAAGGAGTAGTTACATTTACTTACATTACATTGAGTTACATTTAGTTACATTTATTAGTTACATTAAGGAGTAGTTACATTTACTTACATTACATTGAGTTACATTTAGTTACATTTATTAGTTACATTAAGGAGTAGTTACATTTACTTACATTACATTGAGTTACATTTAGTTACATTTATTAGTTACATTAAGGAGTAGTTACATTTAGTTACATTACATTGAGTTACATTTAGTTACATTTATTAGTTACATTAAGGAGTAGTTACATTTAGTTACATTACATTGAGTTACATTTAGTTACATTTATTAGTTACATTAAGGAGTAGTTACATTTAGTTACATTACATTGAGTTACATTTAGTTACATTTATTAGTTACATTAAGGAGTAGTTACATTTAGTTACATTACATTGAGTTACATTTAGTTACATTTATTAGTTACATTAAGGAGTAGTTACATTTAGTTACATTACATTGAGTTACATTTAGTTACATTTATTAGTTACATTAAGGAGTAGTTACATTTAGTTACATTACATTGAGTTACATTTAGTGACATTTATTAGTTACATTAAGGAGTAGTTACATTTAGTTACATTACATTGAGTTACATTTAGTTACATTTATTAGTTACATTAAGGAGTAGTTACATTTAGTTACATTACATTGAGTTACATTTAGTTACATTTATTAGTTACATTAAGGAGTAGTTACATTTAGTTACATTACATTGAGTTACATTTAGTTACATTTATTAGTTACATTAAGGAGTAGTTACATTTAGTTACATTACATTGAGTTACATTTAGTTACATTTATTAGTTACATTAAGGAGTAGTTACATTTAGTTACATTTATTAGTTACATTAAGGAGTAGTTACATTTAGTTACATTACATTGAGTTACATTTAGTTACATTTATTAGATACATTAAGGAGTAGTTACATTTAGTTACATTACGTTGAGTTACATTTAGTTACATTTATTAGTTACATTAAGGAGTAGTTACATTTAGTTACATTACATTGAGTTACATTTAGTTACATTTATTAGTTACATTAAGGAGTAGTTACATTTAGTTACATTACTTTGAGTTACATTTAGTTACATTTATTAGTTACATTA
>CM023609.1:27437582-27460082 GCA_013358685.1 Antennarius maculatus | reverse complement strand
CATCATCCATCATCCATCATCCATCCATCATCCATCCATCATCCATCATCCATCCATCAATCATCCATCCACCATCCATCCATCATCCATCCATCATCCATCCATCATCCATCCATCATCCATCCATCATCCATCATCCATCCATCATCCATCCATCCATCATCCATCCATCATCCATCATCCATCATCCATCCATCCATCATCCATCATCCATCATCCATCCATCATCCATCCATCATCCATCATCCATCATCCATCATCCATCCATCATCCATCCAACATCCATCCATCATCCATCCATCATCCATCCATCATCCATCCATCATCCAGCATCCATCCATCATCCATCCATCATCCATCCATCATCCATCCATCATCCATCTATCAATCATCCATCCACCATCCATCCATCATCCATCCATCATCCAATCCATCATCCATCCATCATCCATCCATCCATCATCCATCGATCATCCATCCATCCATCCATCCATCATCCATCCATCCATCATCCATCCATCATCCATCATCCATCCATCATCCATCATCCATCATCCAGCATCCATCCATCATCCATCATCCATCATCCATCCATCATCCATCTCTGTCAGCTGTGGATCCTCTCAGATCTTCTCAGGACCTTCAGGTACTGATGACGACAGACATGATTTCAGATCAAACCACTGAATCAGGATTGTGTGTGAACCGTCTGGGTCCCGCCTGAAGACACAACTTCACCTTCAACGTGAACACAACTCGTTCCGACGGCTCACTAAAACACTCAACCTGTACTGTTCCACAAAGTCACGTGTTTTCATCAAAACACGTGACTTTATTTACCATCATTTAAACTTCTGTTAGGATCTGCAGTACCTGAATCAACCAGGAGGTGGAGACAGAGGACCGCTGATGGAAGTCAGTAGAACACAAGAACAATGTTTACACACACACACACACACACACACACACACACACACACACACACACACACACACACACACACAGGAAGCAAACAAAAGAATGGAACGTAATGAAGGAGAAGAAAAGTAAAGAGGGAGAGAAACAGGAAAAGAGAACAGGAAGTAAAGGAGGAAACGACAGGAAGGAAGAATGAGTGATGACGGAAGAAAACACTACACAGGTGAACGCTACACAGGTAAACAGTACACAGGTGAACACTACACAGGTGAACACTACACAGGTAAACACTACACAGGTAAACAGTACACAGGTGAATACTACACAGGTGAACACTACACAGGTAAACACTACACAGGTAAACAGTACACAGGTGAACAGTACACAGGTGAACACTACACAGGTGAACGCTACACAGGTGAACACTACACAGGTGAACGCTACACAGGTAAACAGTACACAGGTAAACACTACACAGGTAAACAGTACACAGGTGAACAGTACACAGGTGAACACTACACAGGTGAACGCTACACAGGTGAACACTACACAGGTAAACAGTACACAGGTGAACAGTACACAGGTGAACACTACACAGGTGAACGCTACACAGGTGAACACTACACAGGTGAACGCTACACAGGTAAACAGTACACAGGTGAACAGTACACAGGTGAACACTACACAGGTGAACGCTACACAGGTGAACACTACACAGGTGAACGCTACACAGGTAAACAGTACACAGGTAAACACTACACAGGTGAACACTACACAGGTAAACACTACACAGGTAAACACTACACAGGTAAACAGTACACAGGTGAACACTACACAGGTGAACACTACACAGGTGAACGCTACACAGGTAAACAGTACACAGGTGAACACTACACAGGTGAACACTACACAGGTGAACACTACACAGGTAAACAGTACACAGGTGAACACTACACAGGTGAACACTACACAGGTGAACACTACACAGGTGAACGCTACACAGGTTAACAGTACACAGGTGAACACTACACAGGTGAACACTACACAGGTGAACACTACACAGGTGAACGCTACACAGGTAAACAGTACACAGGTGAACACTACACAGGTAAACACTACACAGGTGAACACTACACAGGTGAACGCTACACAGGTGAACAGTACACAGGTGAACGCTACACAGGTAAACAGTACACAGGTGAACACTACACAGGTAAACAGTACACAGGTGAACGCTACACAGGTGAACGCTACACAGGTAAACAGTACACAGGTGAACACTACACAGGTAAACACTACACAGGTGAACACTACACAGGTGAACGCTACACAGGTGAACAGTACACAGGTGAACGCTACACAGGTAAACAGTACACAGGTAAACAGTACACAGGTGAACACTACACAGGTAAACACTACACAGGTGAACACTACACAGGTGAACGCTACACAGGTGAACAGTACACAGGTGAACAATACACAGGTAAACAGTACACAGGTGAACGCTACACAGGTCAACAGTACACAGGTGAACGCTACACAGGTAAACAGTACACAGGTGAACACTACACAGGTGAACGCTACACAGGTAAACAGTACACAGGTGAACACTACACAGGTGAACACTACACAGGTGAACACTACACAGGTGAACACTACACAGGTAAACAGTACACAGGTGAACACTACACAGGTGAACACTACACAGGTGAATGCTACACAGGTGAACGCTACACAGGTGAACACTACACAGGTGAACACTACACAGGTGAACACTACACAGGTGAACGCTACACAGGTAAACAGTACACAGGTGAACACTACACAGGTAAACACTACACAGGTAAACAGTACACAGGTGAACAGTACACAGGTGAACACTACACAGGTAAACAGTACACAGGTGAACAGTACACAGGTGAACAGTACACAGGTAAACATCATCCATCCCACACATCACATCCATGTGTGAACACTACACAGGTAAACAGTACACAGGTGAACAGTACACAGGTGAATACTACACAGGTGAACACTACACAGGTAAACAGTACACAGGTTAACAGTACACAGGTGAACAGTACACAGGTGAACAGTACACAGGTAAACAGTACACAGGTGAACAGTACACAGGTGAAAACTACACAGGTGAACACTACACAGGTAAACAGTACACAGGTGAACAGTACACAGGTGAACACTACACAGGTAAACAGTACACAGGTGAGCAGTACACAGGTGAATACTACACAGGTGAACACTACACAGGTGAACAGTACACAGGTGAACAGTACACAGGTGAATACTACACAGGTGAACACTACACAGGTTAACAGTACACAGGTTAACAGTACACAGGTGAACACTACACAGGTAATCAGTACACAGGTGAACAGTACACAGGTGAACACTACACAGGTAAACAGTACACAGGTGAACAGTACACAGGTGAACACTACACAGGTAAACGCTACACAGGTGAACAGTACACAGGTAAACAGTACACAGGTGAACAGTACACAGGTGAAAACTACACAGGTGAACACTACACAGGTAAACAGTACACAGGTGAACACTACACAGGTGAACAGTACACAGGTGAACAGTACACAGGTAAACAGTACACAGGTGAACAGTACACAGGTGAATACTACACAGGTGAACACTACACAGGTAAACAGTACACAGGTGAACAGTACACAGGTGAACACTACACAGGTAAACAGTACACAGGTGATCAGTACACAGGTGAACACTACACAGGTGAACACTACACAGGTTAACAGTACACAGGTTAACAGTACACAGGTGAACACTACACAGGTAATCAGTACACAGGTGAACAGTACACAGGTGAACACTACACAGGTGAACACTACACAGGTAAACAGTACACAGGTGAACAGTACACAGGTAAACAGTACACAGGTGAACACTACACAGGTGAACACTACACAGGTAAACACTACACAGGTGAACACTACACAGGTAAACGCTACACAGGTGAACACTACACAGGTGAACGCTTGAACGCCTCTGAACTGTTTCTGTTCTGCTGTTTTCGGATCTGCCAGCAGGTGGTGGTGTGGAGCTTCACATTGTGTGTGTGTGTGTGTGTGTGTGTGTGTGTGTGTGTGTGTGTGTGTGTGTGTGTGTGTGTGTGTGTGTGTTCTTTGTGATTATGTTCTCCAAGGCCGTTGATGTGATGAGCTCCACAGACACACGCTGGAGGATGATTGGTTGCTGCCAAGGAGTTTTCCGTGCCAAGGTCAAGGTGTGTGTGTGTGTGTGTGTGTGTGTGTGTGTGTGTGTGTGTGTGTGTGTGTGTGTGTGTGTGTGTGAGTGTCTGTGTGTCTTAATGCCTGAATTCTTGATGAACTTCTCTTTCTTCATTTTCACGTGTTAACGAGGCTGCTCCATAACGCAGGTCATGTGCCCGAGGACACGCCCTCTTGGATGAATGGCTCCTCCCACCGGAGCGTGATGGATCCGCCCCCCTGGATTCACGCTGTGATGATTGTTATCATTCCTGTTCCTCCTCTCTGGTTTACATTCAGAGGGTTTCTCCTGATCACCTCCTGCCTGTCCTCCATTGATCGACCCGTTGGTGGAGACCTGGTCTGGTTCTGGTCTGGGTCTGGTCTGGTTCTGGTCTGGGTCTGGTCTGGTTCTGGTCTGGGTCTGGTCTGGTTCTGGTCTGGTTCTGGTCTGGGTCTGGTCTGGTTCTGGTCTGGTTCTGGAGGCAGAGATGTTCTTGCAGCTCCGACAGGAAGTGGTGTCTGGAGCAGACAGGTGACCTCTGACCTGCAGCTCCTCCCTGGGGGGCGACCAGCCCAGCAGACAGCAGGTTGTGTCTTTGATCAGAACGTTTGATCTCCATGATGAACGGATGAACTCTGAATAAACGATCTTTAGTTGTCTAATCGATCTTTTCCGCCGCGTGAAGGACGGCGTTTCCTGCTGGAGCTCCGCCCCCTCCTTTAGTTTGGTTCTGCTGATCCGTCACGCTCCGCTGGGATTGGTGGAGCCAATCGATTCGGGGCGGAGAGCCGACAATGAGCACCAATGAAACGAGCGGTCAGAGGGGTCGGAGGTCAGACACCACGAGAACGGTTCCTCCCAGCATGCACCTGGAGGCTCCAGCCGTCTGTGTCTGTGGGGAGTGAGGGGGGTGACCGATGAGGTGAAGGTGAGACCTGTCTCCATGGCGACAGCCAATCACAGGATTTATGATCTGATTCTGACATCGCTGCAGAACCGGACCCCTGGGACCAGCCGGTGACCGGGTCTGAACTCCTGGAGCTCCACCCCCCTGTCTTACTGTCAAGGTTGCTCTGTGGAGTCTGACTCAGCACCTTTAGGGTGGGCGGGGCCGGCCTTCAGGCCGCCGCTTCACGGAACGCTTGAAGGCCTCCGCCTTAACGGCCCCCGCCTTAACGGCCCCCAATTCGCCCCGCATCGGATCATCGGTGGCGTTGAACATCCTGTCCTCCTGCCGCGAGGCGTGAGCGGCGCCAGGACACGCAGAGCGTGGACCGCATGTTCTGACCCCGTGTTCTGACCCCATGTCGCCGTCGTGTCGCCGTCCAATCAGGACGACGCGTGGGGGGTCAGTGGGGTCGGCGTGGAACACGATTAAAGAATCCCCCCCCCCCGCCGCGACCTGACGCAGGTCGGCTCAGAACGACTCGCCGCCGCCCGTCCAGGAAGAGGAGAGAGGAAGAGGAGCGGTGAAGACGTCCTTCATTTAAATGTCCCTGGACCATCAGTCCGTTCTGATTGGCTGAACGTGTGACAGGATAAAAACGCCACCGCAGCACCGCCACAACTTTCTGATGACTTCCTGTTTCAGGAACCTCGGGTTGTATCGGTCACCGTGTCCCTAGCAACAAGGACCAGGTTAGGGTTAGAGGTTAGGGGTTATGGGTCAGGGTCCAGACTGTTCGTTGCTCCTAAGCCACGCCTCAGCCCGTTAAGCTCCGCCCCAATCAGCAGGAGCGTCTTGACTCAGAAAGTGAACGACGTTTTCCTCCCTGAATCACGGGTCAGAGGTGAGTCAGTGATCAGAGTCTCCACGTCGCCTCCTGGAGGTCACCTGTGGTATAAATCATGCAGGTCTTCTTTCCAGGAGTCGTTGCTGAAGAACTTTCAGGTCCTTCACTTCCTGCATGGATTATTGATCAGAATCAGTGATTCCCTCAAACCGACTCTGCGCCGCTGTCTCCTGACGCCGCTGTTCCACTGGCGTTTGACTGCCCCCTTTATCTGCCCCGATGTTCCACTGGTGTTTGACTGCCCCCTTTATCTGCCCCGCTGTTCCACTGGCGTTTGACTGCCCCCTTTATCTGCCCCGATGTTCCACTGGCGTTTGACTGCCCCCTTTATCTGCCCCGATGTTCCACTGGCGTTTGACTGCCCCCTTTATCTGCCCCGATGTTCCACTGGCGTTTGACTGCCCCCTTTATCTGCCCCGATGTTCCACTGGCGTTTGACTGCCCCCTGCAGGTGTTTTAATGATGACACCTCACATGTTTTAAACTAAAGGGTTAAATCTATTCATTATTCAGACTCATTTATTTTGTATTAAACCTGCAGCTCGTCTGAAGTTCTGCCAAACACCATTGTGATGGGATGGCGTAGCGTTACCATAGCAACGTTCTGCACGTGGGCGTCTCTCCTTTTGTGAAACATAAATATTTGTAGTGACGGAAAAACTGAAGTGTTGTTGTGATTGGTTACGTCCTAGTGATGAAGAGGAAGTGGAATGTGATTGGAGCGTGGGTGGAGTGTGGGTGGAGTGTGGGTGGAGTGTGGGTGGAGCAAATAAAGGACAGAAGTCATCGTGAGTGAAACCCGTCAGAAGACCAGCAGGTTCATCCACCACCACCACCACCAGACATACGTGTTGAGTCCGTGTTGAGTCCGTGTTGAGTCCGTGTTTCGCTGACGTCAGCAGAAATTCTGATGAACCTCAGTCCACTTGGAAAACGAGGCATGGCCCAAACCTGTTAGCCCCGCCCCTCTTGGAACACCACTAACACAACATGATCCAGACGGGGGGAGGAGCAAAACGCAGGATTTACCCCCCCAACCCAAAACCCGCCATCAATCAGACCTCCTGGTTCTCCTCCCCCTCTTCCTCCTCTTCCTCACACAGGTGAAGTCTTCACGAGCGTCAGTCTCATCCGTTAACAAAGGACAAACCACCATAAACCAGTCAGCCTCCTGTTGCCATGGTAACTTCAGCTTGAAGACTGAAAGGGGCTGACCCGTGTCCTCATGAACCAGTGGCCCAGTCTGAAGATACTGAACATCACTGAACATCACTGAACATCACTGAACACCACTGAACACCACTGAACATCACTGAACATCACTGAACATCACTGAACATCACTGAACATCACTGAACACCACTGAACACCACTGAACACCACTGAACATCACTGAACATCACTGAACATCACTGAACACCACTGAACATCACTGAACATCACTGAACATCACTGAACATCACTGAACACCACTGAACATCACTGAACATCACTGAACACCACTGAACATCACTGAACATCACTGAACACCACTGAACACCACATCACTGAACATCACTGAACACCACTGAACACCACTGAACATCACTGAACATCACTGAACACCACTGAACACCACTGAACATCACTGGACACCACTGAACACCACTGAACACCACTGAACATCACTGCACATCACTGAACATCACTGAACACCACTGAACACCACATCACTGAACATCACTGAACATCACATCACTGAACATCACTGAACACCACATCACTGAACATCACTGAACATCACTGAACACCACTGAACATCACTGAACATCACTGAACACCACTGAACACCACTGAACATCACTGAACACCACTGAACATCACTGAACACCACACCACTGAACATCACTGAACACCACTGAACATCACTGAACATCACTGAACACCACACCACTGAACATCACTGAACATCACTGAACATCACTGAACATCACTGAACATCACTGAACATCACTGAACACCACATCACTGAACATCACTGAACATCACATCACTGAACATCACTTAACATCACTGAACATCACTGAACACCACTGAACACCACACCACTGAACATCACTGAACATCACTGAACACCACACCACTGAACATCACTGAACACCACTGAACAGCACTGAACACCACTGAACAACACTGAACATCACTGAACATCACTGAACACCACATCACTGAACATCACTGAACATCACATCACTGAACATCACTGAACATCACTGAACATCACTGAACACCACTGAACACCACACCACTGAACATCACTGAACATCACTGAACACCACACCACTGAACATCACTGAACAGCACTGAACATCACTGAACACCACTGAACATCACTGAACACCACTGAACATCACTGAACATCACTGAACATCACTGAACACCACATCACTGAACATCACTGAACATCACATCACTGAACATCACTGAACATCAATGAACATCACTGAACACCACTGAACATCACTGAACATCACTGAACACCACATCACTGAACATCACTGAACATCACTGAACATCACTGAACACCACATCACTGAACATCACTGAACATCACATCACTGAACACCACTGAACATCACTGAACATCACTGAACACCACATCACTGAACATCACTGAACATCACTGAACATCACTGAACACCACATCACTGAACATCACTGAACATCACATCACTGAACACCACTGAACATCACTGAACATCACTGAACAGCACATCACTGAACATCACTGAACATCACATCACTGAACACCACTGAACACCACTGAACATCACTGAACACCACATCACTGAACATCACTGTACATCACATCACTGAACACCACATCACTGAACATCACTGAACATCACTGAACATCACATCACTGAACATCACTGAACATCACTGAACACCACATCACTGAACATCACTGAACATCACTGAACATCACTGAACATCACATCACTGAACACCACTGAACATCACTGAACATCACTGAACATCACTGAACATCACTGAACATCACTGAACATCACTGAACACCACATCACTGAACATCACTGAACATCACTGAACATCACTGAACACCACTGAACATCACTGAACATCACTGTACACCACTGAACATCACTGAACATCACTGAACATCACTGAACACCACTGAACATCACTGAACATCACTGAACATCACATCACTGAACATCACTGAACACCACTGAACATCACTGAACATCACTGAACATCACATCACTGAACATCACATCACTGAACATCACTGAACATCACTGAACATCACTGAACATCACATTACTGAACATCACTGAACATCACTGAACATCACTGGACATCACTGAACATCACTGAACAGCACTGAACACCACTGAACATCACTGGATATCACTGAACATCACTGAACACCACTGAACACCACTGAACATCACTGAACATCACTGAACATCACTGAACACCACTGAACATCACTGAACATCACTGAACACCACACCACTGAACATCACTGAACATCACTGAACACCACACCACTGAACATCACTGAACACCACTGAACATCACTGAACACCACTGAACATCACTGAACATCACTGAACATCACTGAACACCACATCACTGAACATCACTGAACATCACATCACTGAACATCACTGAACATCACTGAACATCACAGAACATCACTGAACATCACTGAACACCACACCACTGAACATCACTGAACACCACTGAACATCACTGAACACCACTGAACATCACTGAACATCACTGAACATCACTGAACATCACTGAACATCACTGAACATCACTGAACATCACTGGATATCACTGAACATCACTGAACATCACTGAACATCACAGAACATCACTGAACATCACTGAACATCACTGAACATCACTGGATATCACTGAACATCACTGAACATCACTGAACACCACATCACTGAACATCACTGAACATCACATCACTGAACATCACTGAACATCACTGAACATCACTGAACATCACTGAACACCACACCACTGAACATCACTGAACACCACTGAACATCACTGAACACCACTGAACATCACTGAACATCACTGAACATCACTGAACACCACATCACTGAACATCACTGAACATCACATCACTGAACATCACTGAACATCAATGAACATCACTGAACATCACTGAACATCACTGAACATCACTGAACACCACATCACTGAACACCACTGAACATCACTGAACATCACTGAACACCACATCACTGAACATCACTGAACATCACATCACTGAACATCACTGAACATCACTGAACATCACATCACTGAACACCACTGAACATCACTGAACATCACTGAACACCACATCACTGAACATCACTGAACATAACATCACTGACCTTCAGCTGTTCTGTCTGGTGCTGATGGATCTTCTGGGGGGGGTGAGGGACCAGGTTTCTCCTGCGGTGCTGGACTGATGTGGTTCTGCTTCACCGCGTCGGCGCGTGACGTCCTGGGTTGGTTGGGATGCCACGCCCCCCTGCCCGGCCCCATCCATCAGCAGGGGCTCGCTCGACGGCGTGTTTATGCAACGTAAAGAGCTTTTCTCTGGTCGCCACGGTGATGTATCGCCGCGGAGACCGGAGCAGATGATGTGTGCAGCGGGAGGATGGGAGGATGAATGAGGGCCCCGGGGCCACCCGCACCTCGCTGGCAATAGCAACGCTAAAAACAACGGCTGCATGAGGGGGGAGCGGGGGCTGGGTGATGGGGGGGGCTCTACAGGAAGATTTAGCGCTCTAAAGGGAGCACGCAGCGCCACAGAGCTAACGCTAGCCATGCTAATGTCAGGAGGTGTGTCCCGTGGTGGCTCCTCCCATCAGGCTGCTCTGATGCTGGATTAGTTTAGATTAGTTTAGTTTAGTTTAGTTTAGATTAGATTAAATTAGTTTAGTTTCATTTAGATTAGTTTATTTTAGATTAATCTTAATTGAGATTAGTTTACTTTAGATTAGTTTAGATTAGTTTAGTTTAGTTTAGATTAGTTTAATTTAGTTTAGATTAGATTAAATTAGTTTAGTTTCATTTAGATTAGTTTACTTTAGATTAATCTTAATTGAGATTAGTTTACTTTAGATTAGTTTAGATTATCTTAGTTCAGATTAGTTTAGTTTATTTCAGATTAGTTTAATTTATTTGAAAGAGAACAATGCAGGGGGATTAATAACTGTCTCTTTCCCTACCCCCCAACCCTCCCACCCCTGGCAGGGGGGTAAATACCTCTCTGTGCTAGTTCAAACCTGCTGACTTGCCCTCTATGGGGCCTCATCACGCCTGGAGACGCCAGCCCAACCCACCATGAGCCACAGCGCCCCTTCCCCCCAGCGCCGCCCCCATTGTCTCCGTGACGACCCTGTGATGATGTCACTCCGGGGCCCCGCCCAGATATTTGTTCCATCTGACTCTAACTGCCCTGCGTGGCGTGGGTTCGTCCCCCCCAGACGAGGATAATAAATTGTTTGTCGCTATCCGCCGTTGCTTTATCGGAGCGGGAAGATAATCCGACGCAGGGCGGCGTGAACACGCCTGATATCTGCCCCCCCCCCCCCCAAAAAAAACCCCAGTAAGCCGATTTGGAGTCTCATCCCAAAGACAAAAAGACGAAGGCAGAATAAATGTTTGATTGATCTGATTGATCTGAACCAAACAACCAGGAAGGAGGGGGAGGAGCTTAGCTGGGTAGAGGTGGGGCCTCCTGGTAGCGATTATTTTTCCCTACAAAATGGACGTTCTGCTAATGTGAGCTGCTAATGTTAGCCGCTAATGTTAGCTCTTTGATGCTTGATGAGCCAATGAGGTGGTTCAGAAACTGCTAGCGTTAAAAACCTTCAGGTTTAGTGTGTGGACTTCCTGTTAGCATGAATGCACGGCGCTAGCCTGCATCTTTTAAATTCTAGCTTCGCCCCACGTGAAGCGTTCTGGTTCCACCTCTGACCGCAGATACACTCCAGAGCCAAGCCGTTTGGCCGCCAGCCAGCACGGGGGCGCCGGCAATGGCGGCGCAGATAAACCCCTGAACTCCCAGCATTCATTGTGCTCTGAGGGGACGTCTTATCTCACGCTGGAGTAGCGGTTGTGTAGCGGCGAGGCTGAGCCGCAGGAAGTCGCTGAGAGCGGCTCGGGATCAGGAGGTCCTCCATCGATGGTTCCATGGAAACGAGCCGCAGCTCCTTTCATCACTGGACGCTTCAGACGGTTCTGATATCTTTGGAGGCTAATTTTCCCACAGAAGTCGTTTTAAATGTCGATTAGACGACAGGAAAGAGACGATTGTGTTGGTCTGAGAAACAATATTAAACGATTTATGTGTGACAGGAATCTAAATGAATCAAAGCCGTTTGGCTGCATGGTTCACGACACTGGGATCCAATTCCCTCCAGTTCCATCTGACCCGGTCTGATGGTACCACCTTATCCCTAAGATACCCTACAATACCCTACCCTACCCTGCAATATCCTATACCCTATGCTATACCTATAATAATACAATACCTATAGGCTATATGGTACGCTATAGGATAGACTGTAGGGTAGGCTATCGGGTAGGCTATAGGGTTTTGTAGGGTAGGCTATCGGGTAGGCTATAGGGTAGGCTATAAGGTAGACTATAGGGTAGGCTATAAGGTAGACTATAGGGTAGGCTATAGGGTTTTGTAGGGTAGGCTATCGGGTAGACTATAAGGTAGGCTATAGGGTAGGCTGTAAGGTAGACTATAGGGTAGGCTATAAGGTAGACTATAGGGTAGGCTATAGGGTTTTGTAGGGTAGGCTATCGGGTAGGCTATAAGGTAGATTATAGGATAGGCTGTAAGGTAGACTATAGGGTAGGCTGTAAGGTAGACCATAGGGTAGTCTGTAAGGTAGACTATAGGGTAGGCTATAAGGTAGATTATAGGATAGGCTGTAAGGTAGACCATAGGGTAGTCTGTAAGGTAGACCATAGGGTAGTCTGTAAGGTAGACCATAGGGTAGGCTGTAAGGTAGACTATAGGGTAGGCTATAGGGTTTTGTAGGGTAGGCTATCGGGTAGACTATAAGGTAGGCTATAGGGTAGGCTGTAAGGTAGACTATAGGGTAGGCTATAAGGTAGACTATAGGGTAGGCTATAGGGTTTTGTAGGGTAGGCTATCGGGTAGGCTATAAGGTAGGCTATAGGGTAGGCTATAAGGTAGACTATAGGGTAGGCTGTAAGGTAGACCATAGGGTAGTCTGTAAGGTAGACTATAGGGTAGGCTGTAAGGTAGACTATAGGGTAGGCTATAAGGTAGAATATAGGGTAGGCTATAAGGTAGACTATAGGGTAGGCTGTAAGGTAGACTATAGGGTAGGCTATAAGGTAGACTATAGGGTAGGCTGTAAGGTAGACTATAGGGTAGGCTATAGGGCAGGCTATCAGAGGAGGACCCTCAACCCTTAACGTCTATTCTAAAATCAAGAGCTGCAATGCATTCTGGGACGCCCGGCATGCTCAGACATGAAACACACTCCACGCACACGTTAGCAATGAGAACACAGAGCGCAGGAAGCCCCGCCCCTCAGGCCGTTTATAAAAAATAACAAATGTTTTATTCGTGAACATTCCTGGACGACACCACAGAGTTGCATGAGTGGAAAAGTCCCACGACATCGACAGAAGCAGCGACGGACGAGCGTACAAACAGTAGAAAACACACATGCGTCTGTTTTAAATATAGACTTCTTCTTTTTCCCCTCATTACAGGAGAACCAGGAAGTGGTCAGAGCCACACCCTCCCGTGTGAGGGCGTGTCACGCTGACAGACAGGAAGTCGGGAGCGGCGACGCCTCCCCAGAGGTTTTTTTCAGGTTTCAACATCGAACATCAGGCATGCATCGGCCTCCAGCGCCTCGTGGCAGCGGGTCCTCGAGGACCCGGAGGCTCTTAGAGTCGGTACAACACAGGTAGGTCATCAGCATCATCATCGTCATCATCAGGAAACACCTACAGAATACTGGGGGAGGGGCACACGGGGCAGGTAGGAGGGGCCACTGACATTGCAAACAGTTCAAAGGAAAAGGCCCTCTTTTTTAGACGGGCGGTGCGCGGCCAGCTGAGGAATCTGATGTTTACCAGCAGGTGGTGCTGTCAGCGGGGCGGGGTCTACAGGTGGAGCTACAGGTGGTGCTGTCAGCGGGGCGGGGCCTACAGGTGGAGCTACAGGTGGAGCTGTGTTTGTTTTAGACCTCATTATGGGAGCTGTAGTTTTTTTAACCTTTTCTTTTGTAGTTATAGTTTATTCACTTTTTTATGGGAATTCTAATTTTTTAACCTTTGGGAGCTGTAATTTTTTCAAGCTTTTTTGTGGGGACTGTAGTTTTCTTTAAACTTTATATAAGACCTGTAAAATTTTTTTGGTTTTTTTGGGAGCTGTATTTTTTAAAAAAAACTTTAAGGGAGTCGAAATTTGTTTTTAACATTTTTATGGTACTTGTAGTTTTTTTAAACTTTATCATGGGAAATTGTAGTTTTTTAACTTTACTACGGGAGATGTAGTTTCTTAACTTTACTATGGGAGCTGTAGTTTCTTAACTTTACCGTGGGAGATGTAGTTTTTTAACTTTACCGTGGGAGACGTAGTTTTTTAACTTTACCGTGGGAGATGTAGTTTTTTAACTTTACCGTGGGAGACGTAGTTTTTTAACTTTACTATGGGAGATGTAGTTTTTTAACTTTACTATGGGAGATGTAGTTTTTTTAACTTTACTATGGGAGATGTAGTTTTTTAACTTTACTATGGGAGATGTAGTTTCTTAACTTTACCTTGGGAGATGTAGTTTCTTAACTTTACTATGGGAGATGTAGTTTCTTAACTTTACTATGGGAGATGTAGTTTCTTAACTTTACTATGGGAGATGTAGTTTAACTTTATTATGGGAGATGTAGTTTAACTTTACTATGGGAGATATAGTTTAACTTTACTATGGGAGATGTAGTTTAACTTTACTATGGGAGATATAGTTTAACTTTACTATGGGAGATGTAGTTTAACTTTACTATGGGAGATGTATTTCTTTAACTTTACCATGGGAGATGTAGTTTTTTAACTTTACTATGGGAGATGTAGTTTTTTAACTTTACCGTGGGAGATGTAGTTTTTTAACTTTTTTATGGGAGATGTAGTTTTTTAACTTTACCATGGGAGATGTAGTTTTTTAACTTTACTATGGGAGATGTAGTTTAACTTTACTATGGGTGACATATTTTTTTAACTTTACCATGGGAGATGTAGTTCTTTAACTTTACCATGGGAGATGTAGTTTTTTAACTTTACTATGGGAGATGTAGTTTTTTAACTTTACCATGGGAGATGTAGTTTTTTAACTTTACTATGGGAGATGTAGTTTTTTAACTTTACTATGGGAGGTGTAGTTTTTTAACTTTACTATGGGAGATGTAGTTTTTTAACTTTACTATGGGAGATGTAGTTTTTTAACTTTACCGTGGGAGATGTAGTTTTTTAACTTTACCGTGGGAGATGTAGTTTTTTAACTTTACTATGGGAGATGTAGTTTTTTTAACTTTACTATGGGAGATGTAGTTTTTTAACTTTACTATGGGAGGTGTAGTTTTTTAACTTTATGATGGGAGATTTTGTCCTGTATTTTGTGGTGGAGTTTATTAAGGACATCAGGATTATTCTGCCAATCAGCGTCTTGGCTCAGACATCAGATTCCAGCTGGCAGCGTGAACGACGCCGTTCGGATCTCCAAGCAGGAATAAAAATTAAAACACACACGATGTTCATCCAAGAAGAAGAAAACATCATCATCGTAACAGAAGCAGCGACCGGAGGAGAACACAGAAGCTGTAGGGAGCCACACGCGGGACGGGGGGAAGCTGGAAAACTCTTTGAAGACGGAGGAGGCGGAGCCACGCAGAAGGTCACGCCAGGTCGCCGTGGCGGCGTTTGACATCAGCAGCTGGGATGTAGCGTGATGCTCGGCTCCATCGCCTGGAGGCTGATGCCCCCCGTTTGTTCCCTGAACCCCCCTCATCATCATCATCATCATCATCCTCCCCCAACAAAAACATTTTACAGCATCGTCCCAACATCCTCGTCTTTTTTTAAACACGCCTCCTCGCCTCTCTGACTTTGTGTTTGTGTGCCCAAAGGAACGTCCCACAATCCTTTGCAGCAGCATCTGAAAGTCTGCGGTGGGCAATGAAGCACGTTGAAGAAAGGAAACAAAAAGAAAAGGAAAGACATTCTACTTCCTGTTTCATCCAGCAGAGCAGGAAGCAGACGTCCAGCATCAGCATCCCTCCGTCATCCCTCCGTCATCCCTCCATCATCCCCCCATCACTCCGTCATCCCTCCATCATCCCTCCATCATCCCCCCATCCCTCCATCATCCCTCCATCATCCCTCCATCATCCCCCCATCACTCCACCATCACTCCATCATCACTCCATCATCCCTCCATCACTCCATCACTCCATCATCACTCCATCATCACTCCATCACTCCATCATCACTTTTTCTCTCTCTCCATCACTGGCTCCGCCCTCCTCTGTGACGGAGGAACGCTATTGGATCACGAGGTTCTTTCTTCTTCTCTGCTGGACCTGAAACGGAGGAGGGACAGGGGTCATCCTGGGGTCGGTGTGGCTGTGGTTCCAGGTGAAGGGTAATGGTAACCATGGCGACCAGGTGAAGAGAGCGTTAATGGTGGGCGGGCTAATCGCCCTGAGGAGGTGAGTTATGACCCCTCAGTGTGGCGTCGCCTGAGACGAGCGAACGACCTCTGCCAGCCTTACTGTGGGAGGCTGGCTGTGATTGGCTCGTCTGTTTGCACCGCCTCCTTTAAAGGAACCGCCCACCTGAGCTCAAAAGAATGTCTTTGTTGAAGGAACATTAAAGGAAGAGACAGAGGTGTCCCTTTAGTTATGGCCACCTCCCTATCTGCCCCCTGCAGCTGCCCCCCCCACTCCTCAGATGACAAATGGCTTCCAGCCAAAAGACCAGCATCAATCACGCCGCCGGTACGAAAGAGGAAATGGCCTCATTTGCATATTTGCCCCCCCCCCAGCTGTCACGTGTTCTGACCTGGTTCTGCTCTGACGTCTGGGGGGGGCAACAGTAAGGGGGCGGATCCAGCAATGAAACCCAGTCTAAAGCGTTCTCTGAATGGATCTGGCTAACACCTGGCTAACATCAGGCTAACATCAGGCTAACATCTGACAACATGACGACCTGTCATCCGGTCACTCATGGGGAGGTGATGAAGTGTGGCGTAAAGCTCCGCCCCCTCCTGTACTTACCTCAGATCAGTCATGAAGTTAACCTGTGGGCGGAGAAACACACCATTAGGGACGTTAGCCTCCCGCCTCCTAGCTGCTAGCCTAGCGTAGCTTTGACGCTTCCTGGTTTGGGTTGAATTAACTTCATTATCTTTCCCAGCATGCCTAGCTAAAGCAGCACCGTGTTAGCATCAGTCAGCTGGGGGTGGGGCTTACCGTCAGGCTCGGCGTTGTCGCACAGCTCGGTCTTGGCCTCGCCGTTGGGCCGCTCGGCCTTGTGGGCCAGGCGCGAGGAGGCGGCGGCGGCGGTGACCACCGCCTTGAAGGAGCGCTTCCTCTTCTGCACGTTGAGCTCCGGGTGCAGCAGGATGACGTACACCTTAGGCAGGTAGAGCAGCGCCAGGGCGACCGACGCGCTCAGGGTCAGCGACACCGACAGGGTGGCCGTCTGGATGTACAGCTGGGGGGGGGGGGTTAAAGGTCAAACAAACAACAAATAAATAAATAACCAAGCTGACAAACAAACAAACCCGCCCCCTGCTGTCCCGTTCACACAGCCGATCCACGTGAGGCTGATGACCTCAGGTCAGGCCCCGCCCACAGCTTCACGCCTCATTGGCCGGCTTTAATGTCAGCTTTAATGTCTGTAATGATCCTCCCATCATCCAATCAGAACCTCCTGACCGACACGGACCAACCAGAGGTCACCGCCAACGCTCCATTAGCTCCAGTGTTAGCTCCAGTGTTAGCTCCAGTGTTAGCTCCAGTGTTAGCTCCAGTGTTAGCTCCAGTGTTAGCTCCAGAGTTAGCTCCAGTGTTAGCTCCAGTGTTAGCGTGTAATCAGATTACATGTTGGAGTGGTAAAGGTTCTCCGTGGAGACCCAGTTCCACCAGTGGAACCAGTGGAACCAGTGGGAAACGCCTCTGAGCAGCTCATGTTTCATTTATTAGATCATTATCTCCATTAATTATTCATGACTGTCCTGAATGATTCATGACATCACACTAAAGTGTACAAAACTGTGGTGAGACCAGCGATGTTGTTTGGTCTAGAGACAGTGTCACTGAGGAAAAGACAGGAGGCAGAGCTGGAGGTAGCAGAGATGAAGATGCTGAGGTTCTCTCTGGGAGTGACCAGGAAGGATAGGATCAGGAATGAGTACATCAGAGGGACAGCACATGTTAGAGGTTTTGGAGATAAAGCCAGAGAGGCCAGACTGAGATGGTTTGGACATGTCCAGAGGAGAGATAGTGAATATATTGGTAGAAGGATGCTGAGTTTTGAACTGCCAGGCAGGAGGCCTAGAGGAAGACCAAAGAGGAGGTTTATGGATGTAGTGAAAGAGGACATGAAGGTAGTTGGTGTGAGAGAAGAGGATGCAGAAGACAGGGTTAGATGGAGGACACTGATTGGCTGTGGAGACCCCTGAAGGGAAAAGCCCAAAGGAGGAGAAGAAGAAGAAGACACTAAAGTGGGCGGGGCCAGAATGAACAGCTGTAGTTTCTCCGTTGGCATGGCGACAGCTTTTCTCACGGCACTAAAAGAAAGCTTTAACTCCTGAAAGGAGACGGTTGCTATCGGCAACCACATCTGTCCTGAGTGACCGTGATGGACTTCATTTCCCTACATGCACCTGTGTTCAGTGACCTGAATTCACATGGGGATGATTTCCATACGCCTGCCTGCATATGCATGGGGGGGACGGGGGGGTTACTGCAGGTCAACGACTGAAATGAGATTTTAGCTCCAACAGAAAAACAAATGAAACGCTGTCTCTAAGGGGGGGGGTCACTTTGAGTCGACGGGACGGATCCAGGATACCCCCCCATCACTCAGGTGTAAATAACCCCCTCAGGACCTGCCTGCCCCCCCTTTGAAGATTTACTGCAGACGTATTGTCATGACTCTGGTCCTCAGGCTGCCCCCCCCCCGTTACCACCCCATTGTAAACATGTTTACCATCAGACGTAAAACAAAAACAACCTCTGGACAACAAACCCACAAATAAACAAACAAATAATAAATAACAATAGAAATAATAAAACTAATAAACAAACAAAGGTCGTTTCCTCCTGACCAGTCCGAACAGAAGTACAGGCACTAGCATGGCCCGCTAACGCTAATGCTATGGCTAAAGATAAAGCTAAGGCTAAGGCTAATGCTAACGCTAGCTGGTGTGTGACGTGTCGCTGCCGTCAGGTGACAGAAATGATTAAAGCAAACGGACGTCAGAGCGACAGGTGAGGATGGGGGGGGGGGGGGGAGACAGCAGAGGAAGAGTGATGGATGAAGGGGGCGGGGGGAGTGAAATATGGGGGGGGTTGGAAAGTTTGAGGCTTTGAGCAGAAGATTGATGGGGGGACACGTGGGGGGTGAAGAGAGACGGATGGAGGAGGGGGCAGAGGACAAAGGAGAGACGTCTCAGACGGGTGAGGACCTGACGGGGGGGTCGATGACATCACCTCCATCAGAACCTCATGGTATCGTTACCATGGGAACCGTTGGGTCGGTTCTGTTCTGGTCCAATGAGGAGACAGCTGCTGCTTCCTCCCCCTCCTCCCCCACCAGGCTAATCCCTCTGCATTATTCCATACTGTGTGTGTGTGTGTGTGTGTGTGTGTGTGTGTGTGTGTGTGTGTGTGTGATAACATCATAGATGTATGAGTCACTAAACACAGATGAAACGGGTAGCATTAGCGTTAGCATTAAAGTATGTCTAATCTAATCTAATCTGAAGCCTCCAGCGACTCCAGTCGTCGACACGACTCCGCCTTCCTGTGGAGACGAGGCCTCTGATTGGACGTGTGCCAGTGAAAGCTGACCAATCAGACGGAGGCTAAATCCTTTAGAGGAAACTCGTTTCAGTTCTAATCCCAGATCTAATCTCAATCCCACAGCGACGTAATCCCTGAGAGGGATTAGCGCTGAGGATTAGCATCATTAAAAGTTAGCTGTGTGTTGGTTTGTTTATCTGATTGAATCTCTAAACGATTTCTCTCTTAGCCGCTCCGTCTCTCCAGCTAGCTCTGTTAACCCGATGCTAACCTGATGCTAAGATGATGCTAACCTAACGCTCACCCGATGCTAACCTGAAGGTAAAATGACGCTAGCCCGAGACTAACCTGATGCTAACCTGGTGCTAAAATGACGCTAACCTGATGTCATGCTAACGGTAGCTAGCCCATGGATGCTAAACATGTTTTATTTTTTAACAACTTTATTTTCAGAACAAGTCATTTCTTTGGCTCACAGTGAGGGGGGGTGGGGGTGGGGTATTGTTCATCGCTTCACAACCCACCGTTTCCATGGAAACGCTGCTGGGTGACGGAGGTGTGAACAGGACTGATGTGTGCGTTCATATGTGTGTGTGTGTGTGTGTTCACGTGTGTGTAATCTGTGTTCTCCCCATACATTAGTGTCAGTTACTCTCCAGGGTCCACACACACACACACACACACACACACACACACACACACACACACACACACACACACACACTGCGGGGGAGGGTATCTGCGTCTCTTTCCTTTGTTGTTGTTATTCCTCACATCAACAACAACAACCTCTTGAACAAACAAACTCCTTCAACTTCCATCTGTCATCCTGCTTCACTGACAGCATACGTGTTTACATGTTTACATGTCTGTGTTTGTGTTTACATCTTTGTGTTTATACATTTACATGTTTGTGTTTACATGTTTGTGTTTATACATTTACATGTTTGTGTTTATATATTTACATGTCTGTGTTTATGTGTTTACATCTTTGTGTTTATACATTTACATGTTTGTGTTTGTGTGTTTACATGTTTGTGTTTATATATTTACATGTTTGTGTTTATGTGTTTACATGTTTGTGTTTATATGTTTACATGTTTGTGTTTGTGTTTACATGTTTGTGTTTATACATTTACATGTTTGTGTTTGTGTTTACATGTTTGTGTTTATACATTTACATGTTTGTGTTTATGTGTTTACATGTTTGTGTTTATATATTTACATATTTGTGTTTATATATTTACATGTTTGTGTTTATACATTTACATGTTTGTGTTTATGTGTTTACATGTTTGTGTTTATATATTTACATGTTTGTGTTTATGTGTTTACATGTTTGTGTTTGTGTTTACATGTTTGTGTTTATATATTTACATGTTTGTGTTTGTGTTTACATGTTTGTGTTTACGTGTTTACGTGTTTACATGTTTACGTGTTTACATGTTTGTGTTTGTTTTTACATGTTTGTTTTCAGATGTTTACATGTTTGTTCTCCCTTCGCCGATGGGGAGGAGTCTGATGGGAGGAGTCTGTTCTCGTTCAAACAGCCGTTTGAATAAAGGCAGGAGATTGCAGGTGGAGGCTCCTGATTGGCTGAACCTCCCACCAGAGGCAATCAGGTGACTGTAGGTGTGAATGTGACTGGTTGTTGTCGTTCTATGTGGATGACAACGCGTGTATCTGTGGTGCCCCCAATAACCTCCTGGGTTAGGTTAGGCTAGGCTAGATTAGATTAGATTAGGTTAGGTTAGATTAGATTAGGTTAGATTAGGTTAGGTTAGATAGATTAGGTTAGGTTAGATTAGATTAGGTTAGATTAGGTTAGGTTAGATAGATTAGGTTAGGTTAGATTAGGCTAGGTTAGGTTAGATTAGGTTAGGCTACATTAGGTTAGATTAGGTTAGGCTAGGTTAGGTTAGATTAGGTTAGGTTAGGTTAGGCTACATTAGGTTAGATTAGGTTAGGCTAGGTTAGGTTAGATTAGGTTAGGTTAGGTTAAATTAGATTAGGTTAGGTTAGGTTAGATTAGATTAGATTGGATTAGGTTAGGTTAGGCTAGGTTAGGCTAGATTAGGCTAGGTCAGGTTAGATTAGGTTAGGCTAGATTAGGTTAGGTTAGGCTCGGTAAGGTTAGGTTAGGCTAGGTCAAGTTAGATTAGGTTAGGCTAGATTAGGTTAGGTGAGGCTAGGTTAGGCTAGGTTAGGCTAGATTAGGCTAGGTCAAGTTAGATTAGGTTATTTTAGGTTAGGTTAGGCTGGGTTAGGTTAGATTAGGCTAGGTTAGGTTAGATTAGATTAGATTAGGTTAGGTTAGATTAGGTTAGGCTACATTAGGTTAGATTAGGTTAGGCTAGGTTAGGTTAGATTAGGCTAGGTTAGGTTAGATTAGGTTAGGTTAGGTTAAATTAGATTAGGTTAG
>CM023609.1:27405082-27430082 GCA_013358685.1 Antennarius maculatus | reverse complement strand
AACCCTGACTTCTGGACTAGAACCCGACTTCTGGACTAGAACCCGACTTCTGGACTAGAACCCGACTTCTGGACTAGAACCCTGACTTCTGGACTAGAACCCGACTTCTGGACTAGAACCCGACTTCTGGACTAGAACCCGACTTCTGGACTAGAACCCGACTTCTGGACTAGAACCCGACTTCTAGACTAGAACCCGACTTCTGGACTAGAACCCGACTTCTGGACTAGAACCCTGACTTCTGGACTAGAACCTGACTTCTGGACTAGAACCCGACTTCTGGACTAGAACCCGACTTCTGGACTAGAACCCGACTTCTGGACTAGAACCCGACTTCTGGACTAGAACCTGACTTCTGGACTAGAACCCGACTTCTGACTTCTGGACTAGAACCTGACTTCTGGACTAGAACCCTGACTTCTGGACTAGAACCCGACTTCTGGACTAGAACCCGACTTCTGGACTAGAACCTGACTTCTGGACTAGAACCCTGTCTACAGTCCTTCCTGTCTTTCATCCCATCACTCGTTTCTTGTTGTTTATTCGTCTCTTTTGTCGCGGTGACTTCCTGTTTGACCTGAACTTAACCTCAGGCCTTCATCTGGGAGTCGGGACGCGTTCTGACACGATGTTACCGTGGAAACAGGTCTACTCTTTGAGTCCGCTGACCACCAGCTGTTACCTGCCCTGAACACACCTCCAGCTAGCAACCCCTGCGCTCCTCATGAGGGCGGTCCAGTCTGTCTGGACCGGCCAGAGGGCAAGGGGTCTCAGCCAATAAAGGGAGATCATAAAAGTACTGCCCTGGTAGGGGTAGTAAGAAGACAACAACACGTTCAGGTCCCCACAAGACCAGATCCTGGTTCTGACGCACACATTCAGGTCCCCACAAGACCAGATCCTGGTTCTGACGCACACATTCAGGTCCCCACGAGACCAGATCCTGGTTCTGACACACAGGTTCAGGTCCCCACGAGACCAGATCCTGGTTTTGACGCACACATTCAGGTCCCCACGAGACCAGATCCTGGTTTTGACGCACACATTCAGGTCCCCACGAGACCAGATCCTGGTTCTGACGCACACATTCAGGTCCCCACGAGACCAGATCCTGGTTCTGACACACAGGTTCAGGTCCCCACGAGACCAGATCCTGGTTTTGACGCACACATTCAGGTCCCCACGAGACCAGATCCTGGTTTTGACGCACACGCGTGAAGGACTAGTGTGTCTGATGCGTCTGACAGGCGTCCATTGATCTCCTGTTCGATCTTGTTTCATTGACAATGATGGTAGCGTTAGCGTTAGCGTCGTAGCGCCGCTGCTGTTCAGTAGTTTTGTTGCGTTGTGGTTTCATTTGAAGTGTGAACCTTTGAAGCATCACAGACGGAGCTAACCCCCCCAGCATTAAGAATTCTCTCTGTTAAGCTCCGTTTGCCCCCCTGCCCCTCCTGCCCCGCCCGCCGCCGCTTTAAGAAAAGGAAGCCGTTTGTAAAGTAAGCAGCAGGCGGCTCGGCCCCGCCCTAACGCCCTTGGCTGTAACCTGTTCACTCACGTTGAGCTGCAGGCTCTCGGTCCACTGGCCAATCACGCGGTAGCCCGGCCCGCTGCTGTTGCTCCATTGGTACTGGAAGAGGTCGTAGCGTCCGGGGGCGTCGCCGTTACGGTTGAAGGTCACCGACGTGCCGGCGCTTCCTGCAGAGAACACATGACGTAAAGTCAGGAGCCCGACCTGCTAGAACGCTAACCGCTAACATACAGCTAGCATTGACACCCACAGACAAGCCCCACCCCCTCGTTTCCTCAGCAGAGGAAGCTCTGTGATTGGATGGTTCTAAGGGTGATGACATCACAGGTAACTAATCTTCAATCAGCTGACTGCCAGTTTAGCATCCCTTCTTAGCATAAACCACATGACCAGAAGTCAGAAACTGTTGCTGCCAGGAAACAGGAGGACGACTTCCTGTCCACATGGAACTGCAGAGCTTCTCTCTGTAATGCTAACATGCTAACATGCTAACCCGTAACCACAACGCTGTCAGGAAACAAAGCCAATCTTTATTGTTTCATTCAATCTGGAAGAGGCGATAGCGCTGCTCTCTACTGTTTGTCTGACCTCTGACCCCCCAGGATGAGGCAATCAGCCGCTAACGACCCCCCCTCGTCTGCACAAATAAAGGTTATTGTTGGAACGCGGCCATAAAGGAGCAGCCGGATGTAATTTCACCGCGCTCTCAGACCCATCAGCCGCTCACGGCTTCCAGGGGAAACGTTTGTCTCACAGGTGAGACAGCGGCGCAGCCATCAGCTCACCTCTGGCTCATCAGAGGGAGGGGGGATCCGCCCCCCTCCCCCAAACTACACCTTAGAGCTGGATGCATCCCTGCTTAGTACTTCCTGTTCAGTACTTCCTGTTTATCAGTACATTGCTTTTTGTTCGTTAGCTGCTTGCTAATTACATATTTCCACTCAACAGGATGCTGCATGCTAACAGATTAGCGTAGCTCATTCCATGCTAACCCATGATCTTTTTTCAGTGTTTTAAAACCTTTTGTGACGATGTGTCATGTGACAGTTTAACTGAATTAAACTGACGCCGCTGCTAATTAGCATCCCCGTTAGCATGTGGAACACGTTAGCTGGATGTTGAGCAGCAGAGACTCCTGACGAGTCCATCAGGTGTTTGGTGTCAGGAGCGCCTGATTAATTCCCGCCACGAGCCGACAGCTGCTCTAGATCAATACCCAGGCTGAGCGCCGCACGCTAACGCTAACGCTAACGCTAACGCCGCGCCACTTCAAACAAATTGTGTTTTGCTTCCAGGTCGATATTTGGCTCATGTTTGTTTCAGAGAATCTTTCTGTCCTGGATTCTGTCGCTCCAGAGCGTCTGAGTCCTGATTGGACGACCAGAACCAGGATCAACGACCGCACGGCACTTCCTGTTTACGTCTGTGTTCTGACGGCAAACACTTCCTGTCAAATTAGCACTTAGCTAATTATCTGATGAAACAATCTGCCAGGAGGAAAAACGTCCAGAGACAGACCTCAGAGTGGATCCAGACCTCAGAGTGGATCCACATCCAGAGTGGATCCACATCCAGAGTGGATCCAGATCCAGAGTGGATCCAGATCCAGAGTGGATCCAGATCCAGAGTGGATCCACATCCAGAGTGGATCCAGATCCAGAGTGGATCCAGATCCTGGGTGGAGTCTAACTCCTGAAACTGTTCACTGTCACTGTGATGATCGTTTTTATCGTCTCTCAGTACCCATAATGCATTGCGTCTGCTTATACCCAGCCTCCGATGGCTTTATGGATGCCCTGGTGGTCATCATGGCGGCGAGGCGGAGACTCACCGTTGAAGGCGACGCCCCGGATGTAGCGCAGCAGCTTCCTGCCCCCGGCCAGCTCCATGTCGGGGCAGAAGCCGGAGCCCTCGGGGCAAAGGTCCCTCTGCATGTGGTGCAGCGCGTGGGCCACGGCGTAGACGGCGTCGATCACGAACTGCACCTTCCCCTCCTGCTCGTACCGCGAGTCCAGGCCGATGCGCTCCTGACCTGGAGACGGGCAGGGGGGTCAGCGTGGGGTCACAGGGGGGTCACTGCATGAGGTTTTCAAGAGAGCTTATTCACACACTGAGGTGGGGTGGGGGGGTAATAAATCAAATAATAAATCAAACATTGGGGCGATGAGGCGTTCAGGGCCTGAAGGAAATCAAACGCCTGAACCAGCTTCTGTGGAGGAGCTCTAGCTCCGCCCCCTCCCCTCTCGTCTGTCTTGAGGTCACCGTTTCCTCCTTCATGGGGGGGTTACATGAAAGCTGGTGGGGGGGGTGCTGATGTGAGGACGAGCAGGAGCGTCGTCACCTGGGACCTCATTACCTGAAGGTGGCGCCGCTGAAGCCACTGCGGACGACTCACGCATAATCACATGAATTATGCATGAGGCCCCGCCCCCACCCACACAAACAAAGCCAGGGTTCAAACACCCCGGTGTGAATGGAGCCGATTAGCGCCTGTTTTCTGTTGGCGTCAACATTTCTGGTAAGCCGCCACCCCCCCGGGTACCCCTCCCCCAGGAAGAGCTCTGCATCCGTCAGCATCCGACGCTCCCGCCTCCGACTTCTAATCCAGAAGCAACCAACATGTGAACCGACCGGCGTCGGATGGCATCGGATCACTTCAGGACAACGCCCCCCGCTGCGTCATCGTCTGTCAGCTTGCTAACAAATGCTAACGGATGCTAACAGACGCTATTGCAGCGCAGACATGCTAACGCTGGTATAACAGAATGTGTGGATGAATGAGCCCTTCCAGCCCCAACATTACCCATAATCCTCCTGGAGGCTCCAGGCAAACGCGTTCATGTCAGATAGGCTCCACCCCCTTCCAGAATCAACAGTGGGTGTGTTTCATGCTGAGCGATTAGCAGGCTAGCTAACTACTAGGCGTCTGGCTAGTGATTAGCCACATGGCTAACCACTAGCTGCCTGGCTCGCATTTAGCCACTTGGCTAGCGATTAGCTCATCTCCTGTGGTTCTGTATTGATGAGGCTGAACAGATGACTGAAGCTGATCAAGAGGCCCCCCTTCACCCCCCAGTGGTTTTCATTCCTCCAGTCGATCAGGAAACACAGCAGCTACACTTGTTAGCAGCCTGATCAGGTTACCATGGCAACAGTCTGTAGTAAATAAAGACATGTTCAGACGGCATCGAGCCGGTCCCTCTGTCCTTCACATGGCCACGCCCACAACAGCAACAATCAGTGTGTACGGCTCCACCCACTCATCTGTAACTCCACCCACTCATCTAGAACTCCACCCCCAGGACAAACACCAACCATCAGACCACCAGAGCCTGCAGAGCATCGATACGCCGGGATGGCGATCATTAGCGCTGTATTAGCCCCTCCCACTGCTCCTCTTCCTCCTCTGAGCCCCCGCCCCCCAACCCCGCATCAGATATCAATGTAAGAAAAACGCTGATGGAGCTGGTGGTGGTGGTGGTGGAGGTGGATGACCTGGCGGGGCTCACCTGTACACTTCCTGCTGCTGTCATCCTTCCTGGAGGAGCTCATCAGTTTACAGTTGAAGTTCTCCTCCCAGAACTCAGCGAACCAGACATTCCTCCGGTTGTTCTCCAGGGTTCTGGACGTGAAGTAGGCGTCAAAGCCTGGAGACAAAGAACAGGGCAAAGTGTTCATGAAGCCTGGAAGACAAAAAACAGGGCACAGTGTTCATGAAGCCTGGAAGACAAAAAACAGGGCACAGTGTTCATGAAGCCTGGAAGACAAAAAACAGGGCACAGTGTTCATGAAGCCTGGAAGACAAAAAACAGGGCACAGTGTTCATGAAGCCTGCAGACAAAGAACAGGGCAAAGTGTTCATGAAGCCTGCAGACAAAGAACAGGGCAAAGTGTTCATGAAGCCTGGAAGACAAAAAACAGGGCACAGTGTTCATGAAGCCTGGAAGACAAAAAACAGGGCAAAGTGTTCATGAAGCCTGGAAGACAAAAAACAGGGCACAGTGTTCATGAAGCCTGCAGACAAAGAACAGGGCAAAGTGTTCATGAAGCCTGCAGACAAAGAACAGGGCAAAGTGTTCATGAAGCCTGTAGACAAAGAACAGGGCAAAGTGTTGATGAAGCCTGCAGACAAAGAACAGGGCCAAGTGTTCATGAAGCCTGCAGACAAAGAACAGGGCAAAGTGTTCATGAAGCCTGCAGACAAAGGACAGGGCAAAGTGTTTATGAAGCCTGCAGACAAAGAACAGGGCAAAGTGTTCATGAAGCCTGCAGACAAAGGACAGGGCAAAGTGTTCATGAAGCCTGCAGACAAAGAACAGGGCAAAGTGTTCATGAAGCCTGGAGACAAAAAACAGGGCAAAGTGTTCATGAAGCCTGCAGACAAAGAACAGGGCAAAGTGTTGATGAAGCCTGCAGACAAAGAACAGGGCAAAGTGTTCATGAAGCCTGCAGACAAAGCACAGGGCCAACTGTTCATGAAGCCTGCAGACAAAGAACAGGGCCAAGTGTTCATGAAGCCTGGAAGACAAAAAACAGGGCAAAGTGTTCATGAAGCCTGCAGACAAAGAACAGGGCAAAGTGTTCATGAAGCCTGCAGTCTAAGAACAGGGCAAAGTGTTCATGAAGCCTGCAGACAAAGAACAGGGCAAAGTGTTCATGAAGCCTGCAGACAAAGCACAGGGCAAAGTGTTCATGAAGCCTGCAGACAAAGAACAGAGCCAAGTGTTCATGAAGCCTGGAAGACAAAAAACAGGGCAGAGTGTTCATGAAGCCTGCAGACAAAGAACAGGGCCAAGTGTTCATGAAGCCTGCAGACAAAGAACAGGGCAAAGTGTTCATGAAGCCTGCAGACAAAGCACAGGGCCAACTGTTCATGAAGCCTGCAGACAAAGAACAGGGCAAAGTGTTCATGAAGCCTGCAGACAAAGAACAGGGCCAAGTGTTCATGAAGCCTGGAAGACAAAAAACAGGGCAAAGTGTTCATGAAGCCTGCAGACAAAGAACAGGGCCAAGTGTTCATGAAGCCTGGAAGACAAAAAACAGGGCAAAGTGTTCATGAAGCCTGCAGACAAAGAACAGGGCAAAGTGTTCATGAAGCCTGCAGACAAAGAACAGGGCAAAGTGTTCATGAAGCCTGCAGACAAAGAACAGGGCAAAGTGTTCATGAAGCCTGGAAGACAAAAAACAGGGCCAAGTGTTCATGAAGCCTGGAAGACAAAAAACAGGGCACAGTGTTCATGAAGCCTGGAAGACAAAAAACAGGGCAAAGTGTTCATGAAGCCTGGAAGACAAAAAACAGGGCACAGTGTTCATGAAGCCTGCAGACAAAGAACAGGGCAAAGTGTTCATGAAGCCTGCAGACAAAGAACAGGGCAAAGTGTTTATGAAGCCTGTAGACAAAGAACAGGGCAAAGTGTTCATGAAGCCTGCAGACAAAGAAAAGGGCCAAGTGTTCATGAAGCCTGCAGACAAAGAACAGGGCAAAGTGTTCATGAAGCCTGCAGACAAAGGACAGGGCAAAGTGTTTATGAAGCCTGCAGACAAAGAACAGGGCAAAGTGTTCATGAAGCCTGCAGACAAAGGACAGGGCAAAGTGTTCATGAAGCCTGCAGACAACAAACAGGGCCAAGTGTTCATGAAGCCTGCAGACAAAAAACAGGGCAAAGTGTTCATGAAGCCTGGAAGACAAAAAACAGGGCCAAGTGTTCATGAAGCCTGCAGACAAAGAACAGGGCAAAGTGTTCATGAAGCCTGCAGACAAAGCACAGGGCCAACTGTTCATGAAGCCTGCAGACAAAGAACAGGGCAAAGTGTTCATGAAGCCTGCAGACAAAGAACAGGGCAAAGTGTTCATGAAGCCTGGAAGACAAAAAACAGGGCAAAGTGTTCATGAAGCCTGCAGACAAAGAACAGGGCAAAGTGTTCATGAAGCCTGCAGACAAAGAACAGGGCAAAGTGTTCATGAAGCCTGGAAGACAACCAGCAGGTAGCTCAGTTCAGGACATTCTGCACCAATCACAGCAGAGGAAACACAGGAGGCGGGGCCAAAGTTACCATGACAATAACAACAGGGACACGCCAGGAAGCCCGTCGGATGATTCCAGACGGATGAGTCGACACTCGACCGAATCCGTCACACCCGACAACAGGAACAGGAAGTGGTTGTGAGGGGGCGGGGCCTTGATCTTAATCCCTGCTAATCCGGCGGGGGGGGGGACACCTCAGGCGGCGCCGGCTCCAGCAGAGCGTTGGGTCCCCGAACGTATCATCAGCATCCGTCCAACATCCGACTGATGGCGGACCCAGTTCACACGTGTTTCTGGCGTGTGATGTCACCCCCGCCCCACCTGGACACACGGCCCCGCCCCCGGCCCCACCCCAGCCCCTCTGGGTTCTGTTCAGATTCCCATGAGGCATCAGGGGTTCCTCATTACAGCAAGGCCTGCTGGGAGTTCAGCAGCACGACAGCTGATGGACCCTCTGATCCGCTTCACCGCTAACTAGCTCCGCCCCCTGTCGGATAAGAGAATAAAGTCATGCAAATTAACCGAAGGGGGGGGCGTTCTGACGCCCCCCAATGAGGACAATGTGACTCACATCACGACTACAAAGTGTCGTTACCACGGCAACCGAGCAGCAGACAAGTCAGTTAGCTTCACAGCTAGCTGTCACGTCTGAACCGACACCCCCAAACCGCATTGTCCTCCCATGATGCCTTTCTCTATGCTAATGCAGGCTAGCTGTTAGCTTGTTTCCACTGTGTCGGCTAGCAGATGTGCTAGCAGACGGACTAGCAGAGAGGCTAGCAGATGTGCTAGCAGACGGACTAGCAGAGAGGCTAGCAGATGTGCTAGCAGAGGCGCTAGCAGAGAGGCTAGCAGATGTGCTAGCAGACGGACTAGCAGAGAGGCTAGCAGATGTGCTAGCAGACGGACTAGCAGAGAGGCTAGCAGATGTGCTAGCAGAGGCGCTAGCAGAGAGGCTAGCAGATGTGCTAGCAGACGGACTAGCAGAGAGGCTAGCAGATGTGCTAGCAGAGGCGCTAGCAGAGAGGCTAGCAGATGTGCTAGCAGAGGCGCTAGCAGAGCGGCTGTGATGAAGGTGACCTACCGCTGATGGTGGCCCTCTTGGGCAGGATGGTAATTGCCCCCAGGGCGGCGTCCTCCAGCTGCTGGATGGGGCTGTTTTTTGCCCCCCAGCTGTCGGAGCCGATCCACAGGAAGTGCCCCACCTGGTCGGCACGCCGGCTGGCGTTCAGGAGGCCCCTGAGGTCACATGACACCAGTTACTCCCCCTCCCCACCTCCAGGTGAAGCCCCGCCCCCCCAGACCCACCTGATGTCCTCGTCGGCGGCGAACAGCACCACGGCGCGGGCGTGGGGCGTGTCCAGCAGGAGGCGGATGATCTTGTTGAAGTCTTTGTGGTCGTGGGGGATCTTCAGCGATTGGGCGATGCAGATCCCACCTGGGGGGGGGGCAGTGAGACAGGAAGTGTCAGACAGCCACTTCCTGTTTGGTCACGAGGCTTCCTGTTCGCCCCCTCGACGTCGCCGCAAGCGACACGCGGCTGTACCTATGGAGTTCTAGCGCTTCTGGTGGCGTGTGGGCGGCGGCCTGTCGGGGGGCGGGGCCTCCAGGGACCGGCGTGACTAATCACATTTTAATTTGCCATTTAGTAAATGTCACTGCAGACGGAGGTGAAGGGTTCACACCAATCAGAACGCCGCCGCGCCAGAGCCGCCGCCGCCACCTGGCATTTAACCACTCCCCCGGGGACCCGACCCCGCAGAGGACCCGACCCCCCCGAGGACCCGACCCCCCCGAGGACCCGACCGTCAGCAGCAGCTGCTGTCAGCCAGGAGGGGCGGGGTCAACACTCACAAAGGTTCACGCCCACAAACCAGTCAGAGCAGACAGTTCTACTTCCTGTGTGACCAAACCAAACAGGAAGTAGCTCTGATCAGCTACTTCCTGTTTCCTTCCTTCCTTCCCGACGCCTCCGGCTGATGGGCGGTGGAGCGGCGCTGTGCGTTCAGGGGGATTTACGGCGCTGCTGTTGATGACAGCCAATCACATTCAGCTGACGGATGCCCCGCCTTAATGAGGTTCTTGAGTGGCGGCTGATGGATTGCCCCGTCACGGCGCTTCTGGGAAAACAAATGTTTGTGGCGCCGACGCGTCGCATCAGGACCGCTGACTGACGGCGCCAGAGCCGAGTCCCACGACGGCGACGGTCACGTGACCTTCTGACCCCACCCGCTCTGCGGCGCCGGCTGTAGCTCCTCCCACACGTGATAGATGCCCACGGGTGGCGACGCCGAGGCCAAAGGTCACCAGCGGGACCTCCAGGTGTGAGATGAGACGCCTGAGGTGTTTGGGCGGGGCTTTAAACAGCCGTTCTGTGTGAATTAAACATGGGGGCGGGATCAGCGCCGCTCGCTCTCCCATTGGTCGCCATATCGACTGGTCAGGTCTGATCCAGGTGAGCTGCAGGTGGCTGTCGGGCCGCATTCCAAACAGCTGCAGGAGGTTTAACAGAAACAGGCGACGGACTCGTCTCCTAGCAACCGGAGGGAAAAACATCCATCGCTTCCTGCTGAGTCAGCAAAACGGTTTCACACACGAGAGTTCTGCAGAGGTTTCAACCAATCAGAGACTAACAGGAAGTCCTCAGGCTACGGACAGGAAGTCCTCAGGCTACGGACAGAAAGTCCTCAGGCTACGGACAGGAAGTCCTCAGGCTACGGACAGGAAGTCCTCAGGCTACGGACAGGAAGTCCTCAGGCTACGGACAGGAAGTCCTCAGGCTACGGACGCCGTCAGGACGCCGTCAACGCGGGGGGAGTCAGTCTGGGCCTGATCGTCCCCCTGAGGCCCCCACACACACACACACACACAAACAGCCCCCCCCACTTGCATCTCTTAAAGGAGGAATTGATTCTCCGTCACGCCTGATGAAAATATTGATTTTCAAATCCAAGAAAATAGAATCAGAAAAATAAAACGAGTCGAATCAGATGAACATCATCACCTTCATCATCACCATCACCATCATCATCATCATCACCATCATCACCATCATCATCATCATCATCATCATCACCAACATCATCACCACCATCATCACCATCATCATCATCACCATCATCACCATCATCATCATCATCACCATCATCACCATCATCATCATCATCATCATCACCAACATCACCATCACCATCATCATCATCATCATCATCACCATCATCACCATCATCATCATCATCACCATCATCATCATCATCATCATCATCACCATCACCATCATCACCATCATCATCATCATCATCATCACCATCATCACCATCATCATCATCATCACCATCATCACCATCATCACCATCATCATCATCATCACCATCATCACCATCACCAACATCATCACCACCATCATCACCATCATCATCATCACCATCATCACCATCATCATCATCATCACCATCATCACCATCATCACCATCATCACCAACATCATCACCACCATCATCACCATCATCATCATCACCATCATCATCATCATCACCATCATCACCATCATCACCATCATCACCATCATCATCATCATCACCATCATCACCATCATCACCATCATCACCATCATCACCATCATCATCACCATCATCACCATCATCATCATCATCACCATCACCATCATCACCATCATCACCATCATCATCACCAACATCATCACCATCACCATCATCATCACCATCACCATCATCACCATCATCACCATCACCAACATCATCACCATCACCATCATCATCATCATCATCATCATCACCATCACCATCATCATCATCATCACCATCACCATCATCATCATCACCATCATCATCATCATCATCACCCTCCTCTTCCTCCTTCATGTAAATTGAAACAGTTTTCAGGTTTTCCAGCAGATACATCCAGAGAAACATGGAAAGTTCATCAGACGTGTGTGTGTGTGTGTGTGTGTGTGTGTGTGTGTGTGTGTGTGTGTGTGTGTGTGTGTGTGTGTGTGGACACACAGAGACAGATGTGGCGGAGCATCCGTCCGTCAGACGGGACCGCTGAGGCCTGACGGATCCCCGGCAGCGGCGCCAACTCTGACCTTCAGGCTGATGCTCAGCGCCATAAAGAACCATCACACACACACACACACACACACACACACACACACACACACACACACACACACACACACTGTACTTAAGTGAAGAGTGATCACCTGGATCAACATTTCCTCTTGATGCTACTCATAAATTGTCCGCTAGCGGCGTTGGCATGTTAGCGGCGTTGAGGGAATGACCCAGAGACGTTTGATGAAGTGAAAGTTTACAGACCTCAGAGGAAACACACTAGTGTGTGTGTGTGTGTGTGTGTGTGTGTGTGTGTCTTTCTCACTGATGTTGTATCCATCCTGATCAATCATCCTTCTCTCGGCGCGTCTTCAGGCTCTAGCGCCTCCTGGCGGCCGGAGGCTGTTTGATCTCGCCTCAGGCCGCCGTCGCTGAGGGAACGACGGATGTTAGCGCTGCTGCTGTCGGATGCTGCTGCTGTGGGATGCTGCGGCTGTCGGATGCTGCGGCTGTCGGATGCTGCTGCTGTCGGATGCTGCTGCTGTCGGATGCTGCTGCTGTCGGATGCTGCTGCTGTCGGATGCTGCGGCTGTCGGATGCTGCGGCTGTCGGATGCTGCTGCTGTCGGATGCTGCTGCTGTGGGATGCTGCTGCTGTCGGATGCTGCGGCTGTCGGATGCTGCTGCTGTCGGATGCTGCTGCTGACGGATGCTGCGGCTGTCGGATGCTGCGGCTGTCGGATGCTGCGGCTGTCGGATGCTGCTGCTGTCGGATGCTGCTGCTGTCGGATGCTGCGGCTGTCGGATGCTGCGGCTGTCGGATGCTGCGGCTGTCGGATGCTGCTGCTGTCGGATGCTGCTGCTGTCGGATGCTGCGGCTGTCGGATGCTGCGGCTGTCGGATGCTGCGGCTGTCGGATGCTGCTGCTGTCGGATGCTGCTGCTGTCGGATGCTGCGGCTGTCGGATGCTGCGGCTGTCGGATGCTGCGGCTGTCGGATGCTGCGGCTGTCGGATGCTGCGGCTGTCGGATGCTGCGGCGTCCAGATTAGGGCGAGGCTGAATTATTAAAGAGCGCCGCTGGAGCCGTGCGACCCGCCGGCCTCGCCGTTAGCCTCGCTATTTACAGCCTGTTAGCGGGTCGCGCTCCATTTCCAGCGCTTTGAGGGCGTGAGCGCCGGTGTGTCCGTCCACGGGGGCCGACACGCTGCATCAACGGTGGAGTGGAAAAAACGCTCCAGGATCGTTTCCTGACTCGACGTAAAAATACACTAAATAAAAAGTTCACCTCATTTTAAACCACGAGACGTCTGGAGAACACACACACACACACACACACACACACACACACACCTGTAATGAATCAAATGATGTCTATGCTAATGAAGTGAGCCGCTCCGCCGTGGCGCCGTTGCTAATCTGGTGGCTAGCAGAAGCTAATCAAGGAACCGGAGTCAATTATCCTCCAGAGGAACGAACGCTTGATGAGGTTCTGATCCGGGAAGGGGGGGGGGCTTCCCGGTTCACCCTGGGGGGGCAGAACCCAGGAGAATCAACATGCTAGCAGGGTGGGGGTTGTGGGATCTGTAGTTTTTTATTTCTGGTGTGTCGTCTCTTCTCTGTCTGACTCCGCCCCCTCTTCAGGTGCATCTCTGTCTGACTCCGCCCCCTCTTCAGGTGCATCTCTGTCTGACTCCGCCCCCTCTTCAGGTGCATCTCTGTCTGACTCCGCCCCCTCTTCAGGTGCATCTCTGTCTGACTCCGCCCCCTCTTCAGGTGCATCTCTGTCTGACTCCGCCCCCTCTTCAGGTGCATCTCTGTCTGACTCCGCCCCCTCTTCAGGTGCATCTCTGTCTGACTCCGCCCCCTCTTCAGGTGCATCTCTGTCTGACTCCGCCCCCTCTTCAGGTGCATCTCTGTCTGACTCCGCCCCCTCTTCAGGTGCGTCCCGTCGGCGTCTCCTCTTCTGATTGGTCGTATTTCCTGTTTTTAATGGCTTCTTGAAGAAATGGCGTGCTAGCTGTTAGCGACCGCTACGTGTTCACAGAGATGCTGATCGATGAGCCTCGTCCCTGAAAGGTCATTAAATGCAACAGGAGGCGTCGCCCGGGGGTGACCCCCCCCCACTGAAGATCCACTGCAGGTCTGACTGGAATCCCAATGATTCACACACCAATGAGCCCCGGTCGTCACGGCGACTCACCGACGAGTCACGAGTCAGAGCGAGTCACTACCTTCACGCCCCCCCCCTCCTGCTAACGACCTGAGACGTCTCCGTTTAACGAGCCGTCAGGACGAGGCGTTTGAGGCCCGTAGGAAACCAGGAACCATCTGGACCCTCAGATGTTTGTGTCTCACTGACGGTGCGTTCAGGGTCCGCGTGGAAACACCCGCCCCCCCCGGACCCAACGCCCGTCAGGCGGAGCAGGAAGCTGCCGCTTCACTTCCTGTTTGTTCGTCTCTGTGGTCTTCATCGCTCGTGTTCCTCAGACGTTAGAGTGAACCTGGGAGACCGTCGGGGGGGGGGGTTCCAAACGAGGGGGGGTTGCCTCTGATAGCTTGACGCGACGCGGCGGCGGGGCGTGAAACCACCGCGCTGACATTAAACGCCTCTTTAACGCCCCCACCAGAGCAGAGGCACCCGAACGCATCGCGGCTCCAAGGGAGACAAATAACTGTTAGTGGAGTCAAAGTGGGGGGGTGGGGGGGCGTGTTGATGGATGCTGCTCATCCGACGGCGATCAGCTGAGCAAACACCAGTTCACCATGAGAGACCCCCCCTCAAATCGCTCCAGACCCCCCCCCCACGAATTAATTCAGACCCCCCCCAAATCGCTTCAACCCCGCCCCCCCACAAGGGACACACCTTGTGCCGTCGATATGAAGTGAAACAACCACTCCTTTTATTTGCAGCCCCCCCCTCAGCCCCCCCCGGCGATGCTAAACACGTGTCACCACGCCGTGTTTACGGGAACAAAGGGGGCTAATAGAGGCCTGACGCGCGCCAGCCGGGAATCCTGGGTAATCAAACAGCAGGATTATTCAGCGCTAACTGGCGCGCTGCTCCTGATAACCCCCCCAGCGCAATAAATCTATAAATACAAGCACGGGGGCGGGGGGCTGCTTACAACCAAGATGGAGGAGGAGGAACTGGCATGCAGCTGCACGCCAGTATGTACGCACGCTAACGGCCACGCTAACGGGTACGCTAACTGGTACGCTAGCTGGTAGGCTAATGGGTACAGCAGTGGGTACACTAATGTGTTTGGTAAGGGGTACGCTAATGTGTATGCTAATGAGTATGCTAATGGGCATGCTAATGGGTACGATAACGGCCATGCTAATGGGTACGCTAACGGATCCGTGAAGCAGCAGCATGTAGAGGAGGGGCTGTTAGCTTCTATCCATTAGCATCGAAGCTAACTGACAACACTGCATAAGCCCGAACACACACACACACACACACACACACACACACACACACACACACACACAAATTAACATTCCATTTCCTTCCAGTTCAAACAGGTGAGCTGATCCCTGATTGGCCGTCAGTGGTTCTGATGACATCACACTCAGGAGCTTAGAACCAACAACCTTTGGATCAATCAAAGCGATTTACTGGAGACAGACGAGCTAACGGCTAAATGCTAAAGGCTATCTAACAAACCGACGCTTAGCCCACGGATGAAACTTCCCGTTACATCCCCCAGAGCATCATGGGAGCTGTAGTTCCAGTCAGGATGAAGCTCCAACAGTTAAAACAGCCGTGGCTCTTAATTCCTGAGCAGCGGTGTTACTGAACGCACCTCAGCGTCTGATCTGCACCGTGTGAGACGGAGGCTCTCCAGACCATAATATTCAGCAGCTAATCTGTTTACCATGGTTACGGCTCGGCCTTGAGGGAACTTCCTCGTTTAGAACCTGAAGGCGCTCCAGGAAAACCAGCGTTAGCTCGTGCCAGCGCGGCGCATCGCAGGGAGTGAACCCTGCAGCTGCTGGTGTGTTTTCAGACGGTATTCCCTCCTCCAGCGTGCTGCCAGGGGCATTAAAGCCCCGTTACCCCGCCAGCACTCTGCCCCGCCCCCAACAAACGCCTGTTACGGCGTTTCTCCTGCCGAGAGGGGACGAGGCCCCTGAGGGCCGAGAGTCTTTGACTCGTTTAACTCGACCGATGTAACGCCTTTGGCTCGTTTGGCTCGACGTCTGGTTCCACAACCCAGGAGAACATGCTAACACTTCGAGAACATGCTAACACTTCGAGAACATGCTAACACTTCGAGAACATGCTAACACTTTGAGAACATGCTAACACTTCGAGAACATGCTAACACTTTGAGAACATGCTAACACTTCGAGAACATGCTAACACTCCAAATCGTCGACATGGAGGTGACAGAGACCGTTAGCTAACACTTAGCATCGCCAGCTAATCACAATCAATCAGTGCACGGATCCCACAGACTCTGACTCTCTTCACGTGAGCCTGGAGGCGTGACTCGACTCCGGTGTGAGCGAGTCGTGGACGAGAGTCGCCTGATGGGGGACCTCCTGGTCGATACCGGGTGGATTAATCACTAGCAGGTGGATTAGAGCCCGACCTGCTGATAACCTGAACACCTGAGCTCCGTTCACACACAAACACGCTAAGCTCCTCGTCACGCATCTGTCAGCTGAGGGAGCTCAGGAGGCGTCGCCGCGGCGTCCGATAGCATCAGGAACAGAGGATTTAGGAGCAATTACACCAGAATACTGGAGTTAGCATTCATCCGTTAGCTTTAGCGAGAGCAGCGGGCTTTCTGATTCCAGTCCCCGCCCACGGTCTTACGTGACCCCACCCCCGGTCTCACCTGCGTCCCTGGACAGCTGCATGAAGGCGTCCACCCCCTTCTCGCCGTAGCTGCCCTCCGACGCCACGGTGGACACGTAGTTCCACCCCAGCGCCTTGACGACGTCCACCATGGCCTGAGCCTGGAAGCTGTCCGGAGGAACCACCCGCGAGAAGAAGTCGTAGCGCCGGTCATCGCTCAGCTCGGGCGCCGTGGAGGCGTAGCTCACCTGAGGGATCTATGGGGGGAGGGGGGTCAGAGAGGAAATGGATCCGTGAGGTCTAAAGAACAAAGGAACGACATCCGAGAACACGAAACCATGTGATACAAGACAATATAAGATACCATATGAGATATAAGATACGATATGAGATTTAAGATACGATATGAGATATAAGGTAGGATATGAGATATAAGGTAGGATATGAGATATAAGGTAGGATATGAGATATAAGATACGATATGAGATATAAGGTAGGATATGAGATATAAGGTAGGATATGAGATATAAGGTAGGATATGAGATTTAAGATACGATATGAGATATAAGGTAGGATATGAGATACAAGATACGATATGAGATATAAGGTAGGATATGAGATATAAGATACGATATGAGATATAAGGTAGGATATGAGATACAAGACGATATAAGATACCATATGAGATATAAGATATGATATGAGATTTAAGATACGATATGAGATATAAGGTAGGATATGAGATACAAGACGATATAAGATACCATATGAAATATAAGATACGATATGAGATTTAAGATACGATATGAGATATAAGGTAGGATATGAGATACAAGACGATATAAGATACGATATGAGATTTAAGATACGATATGAGATATAAGGTAGGATATGAGATACAAGACGATATAAGATACCATATGAGATTTAAGATACGATATGAGATATAAGGTAGGATATGAGATATAAGATACAATATGAGATATAAGGTAGGATATGAGATACAAGACGATATAAGATACGATATGAGATTTAAGATACGATATGAGATATAAGATACGATATAAGATACGACATGAGATTTAAGATACGGTATGAGATATAAGGTAGGATATGAGATACAAGACGATATAAGATACGATATGAGATATAAGATACGATATGAGATATAAGATACGATATGAGATATAAGATACGATATGAGATATAAGTTAGGATATGAGATATAAGGTAGGATATGAGATATAAGGTAGGATATGAGATATAAGTTAGGATATGAGATATAAGGTAGGATATGAGATATAAGGTAGGATATGAGATATAAGGTAGGATATGAGATATAAGGTAGGATATGAGATATAAGGTAGGATATGAGATGTAAGTTAGGATATGAGATATAAGGTAGGATATGAGATATAAGGTAGGATATGAGATATAAGGTAGGATATGAGATATAAGATACGATATGAGATATAAGGTAGGATATGAGATATAAGGTAGGATATGAGATATAAGATACGATATGAGATATAAGGTAGGATATGAGATATAAGGTAGGATATGAGATAGGATATATGAGATGAGAATGTCTTCATAAACCAGTTCTTGTTGGTTTTCCGGTGAACTCGACTCTCTGACGGTCAGAACTTCGAGGTCAAAGCTCTGAGGACAGGAAGCAGAACGCTCATCTGATCACACCTGACCTGAATGAGCAGGTAAACATCAAAGCCACGCCCCCTGAAGGTCAAAGGTCAAACTACTGGTGAAAACACAAGTCGATGGTGACTGAGACTCCTCCCACCACGGGGGGAGGCAGCGAAAACAATCAAACCTGACAGACACAGAGACGTAAACCTGAATGAGGGTAATAAAACCCGCCTGACGGGGGAATAAACCAGACAAACAGTAAACGTGGGGTAATTAAAGGAACATCAACAGATTTTGTTAAAGCCTGATGAAACGCAGCTTCCTGGGGTTTGAGCGCCGCTGATGAAGCTAACGGGCTGATGAAGACCTCGTTAGCTCAAACGAGAGAATCCTGACGCTAACGAGAGGGAGAATGGCTCCGCTAGGGGTGTCGGCGGCGTCACGCCACACCTTCAGAATTAGGAGTCCATTAGAGGAACGCGGCTGAAGGCTGACGAGCCGACGAGGCGCCGCGTTCCATTATTCAGCAGCAGAATTAGCAGAATTAGCGGAATTAGCTCCGCTCCAGCGGCTTCCCTCAAGCTGCTGCTAATCCCAGTTCAGGTGGAGACGACGGTGGATGAACGTGCTGCACTCAGCAGTGGGGACGTGTTCCATTATATTCTACAGATTTATATTTTAATTATATTTTTTTATCATAAATAGAGACACCATGAGGAAGAGGAGGAGGAGGATGAAGAGGGATGACGATGTGACATTCAGGGACCCAGAGGGCTCCGTGCACCTGAGCGCCGACGCCTCAGGCGGTGGCGGCGAGTGGCGGCGAGTGGCGAACACCTGACTGACATTTCTCGGTGACATTTGAACGCAGTTTCGTTGCCGCCGCCGGCGGACGCATTGACCTTCTGCTGATGTCATTAACCGACTGTTATTCTGGGCGGGGCCTCAGTGGCCCTCAGCGGCCCCTGGCGGAGTCTGGAGTCAGAGCCCAGAGGAAGTCACGCCCCCAGCTTCCTGGTGTAATCTCTGGAGGCGGAGCATCAGCTGTCGCCAGGTGATGAGGATCCTCTGGTTCTCCTTCGGCTGTTGGGATTGGATCAGAACCTGGTGAGAGCTAGCATGAGCTACATGCTAACAGAAGGTCAGAGGGCAGAACAGAGGGCTGTTCCTTCGGATGAAGCGACGCAGGAACGAGGGGGGGGTGGACTTGAAGTCGTGACTCTGTCACAGCTGAGCGTTTGTCTCTCTACTAATTACCCAGCATTCCACATCTGGTTCCATACGACGGTTTGAGACGTGAATCCCATCAGGCTGACAGGCCGACGCGGCACACACGGCGCCGGGCAGCAAGCGTCTGTGTGTGTGTGTGTGTGTGTGTGTGTGTGTGTGTGTTATCGGGGTTCAGCCTGCATTAGCATGCAGTGATTCACAAAGCAACACCAGTCTGACACAACTCACATCCTCCTCTTCCTTCCTCTGCTCTCACCTCCTGGTCTACTGAGAGGAGGAGCCGGGGGAGGGATGGGGGCGGGGCCAGGTGAGGCCTTGATCATCGGCGGAGGTCCAATTAAATTTCCTCTGACCTTCACTAATTAAAAGCTGACTTCGTCACAGTGCACATTTTAATTTAACGCACTTAGGGGTCATCCTCCACAGCTTCGGGATTTATTCGTAGACCTTTCCTCCAGCTGGAACACGACTTGTGTTCCGTCCAGAACCCGTTCCAGGATCGGTCCCCGTCTGCGGGCTCCACCGGTGAGGACGCGTCCCCACGGGAGCAGAAAGTCAAGAACGCGTGTGTGATGAGCGTTAACAGACAGGAAGGCTTCCTGCTGACTGGAGCGCTTTGATGAGTTCCTGGAGGTTCTGGGGAGTCTGGGGGGGGTGAAGGTGAGATGAGCAGCGTGATGAGACTCTCCTCTGATTGGCTGAATCGGGAGGGAGGAGTGGGAAGAGATGATGGATGGAGGGAGACCAGATAGCGTGGGATTGGATGAGACTCTGGGTGTTTGGCGGGTCTCAGCAGATGTGGTGTGTGTGTACAGACAGACACACACACACACACACACACACACACACACACACACACACACACACACACACACACAAACACACACACACACACACACACCGATGCGTGTGTGATGAGCAGTTCTCTCTGATTCAGCCTGTTGGGGAGACGACACTGAATTTCAGCTTCATTCCCGTTTCATTAAAATTTAAATTCAACACTTAGATGTGAGAATACTCCTCGTCCTCTCGTCCAATCACAAGCTGTCACATCCCCGTTAGCCAATCACCTTTTAGCCGCCAAACACTCTCCTTCTCTGTTGTTGTCCAAAGAAATAGCCACAGTCTGTATATAATCTCCTTATGTAGTCTGTATGTAGTTCCTTTATGTAGTCTGTATGTAGTCTCCTTATGTAGTCTGTATGTAGTCTCCTTATGTAGTCTGTATGTAGTTTGCATGTAGTCTCCTTATGTGGTCTGTGTGAAGTCTCCTTATGTAGTCAGTATGTAGTCTCGTTATGTAGTCTGTATGTAGTTCCTTTATGTAGTCTGTATGTAGCCTCCTTATGTAGTCAGTATGTAGTCTCGTTATGTAGTCTGTATGTAGTCAGTATGTAGTCTCCTTATGTAGTCTGTATGTAGTTTGTATGTAGACTCATCGTGTTGTCAGGACCGACCCACACGCTTCATGTTGCGTTCACTGACCACCATCTTGTCGAGAAAGACAAAGCCAAACAGCTGAGTGGGCGTGGCCTGTTACAGAGAACGGGTTGAGGTAAACACAGGTGTGTTCCAGTTTCCAGGTGTGTTTCCAATGATGTTACTTTGAGTTTATATGACGCTGTTGGAAGTCATGCAACACATGAACACATGAACACACAGAACACTATGCCCCTCCCCCCTCTCCTCCTCTAGCGGTCCTTGATGCCAGACGTCAACCCGTCTCCGGCGGTTACGAACACGAGCGAATGTGTCGCTCATTCCTCGGGTCCCTGAGGCGTCGCTATCGATCAGGCGTCCTACGCTCCCTGAACGCATCGCCTCCCCAGAGGCGCTCCAAGCTCTCTGTGTGGCCCCGCCCTCTCGCCTCCACAGCGCCCCGCCCCCTGAGGGCTCTTTAAATGTCGCTCAGCTCGGCACCAGGCGTGTTTCACACAGATAGTTGCCCGACTGAATGACCCCTCCCCCCAAGTGCTGGCTAGCGGCTAGCTCGCTAGCTATCACAAGCTATCATGCACGCTGAAGCAGACAGATTACACTCCAGGCCCGACGCCGGCTCGCAGACACAGGATGGATGGCCTGGAAATGGAGCGGCTTTGTTCGGATCAGGCTATCGCTGTCAGAGCGCCAGGGGGCCGGGGGGGTAAAATTGCTGGTATTGTAATGGAAAATAAAAGTGAGAAAAGAAAAACGACAGGAAATTGTGGGTCTGTGTGACGCCTCAGACACACAACGAGGCGTCGTCTGCAAAGCTACACAATTTCACTACAATTTCCTGTGGAATTAGCATTTCACAGGAGAGCAGAGCGGCAAACCCCGAAGGAGTGCCTGACCGGGGGGGGCAACCTGACGCGGGGGCCACAGGTGGTATTAAGACCACCTGTGAAGCACACCTAGCATGCTGCTGGAGACGCACCGCTAATGAAGCCATTTGTTTCTCAAAGTAATCACCTCATTAGATTAAGCTAACACGCTAAATACATCAAGGGGGTGGGGGGGGGGTGGGGAGGCTGCCTGGGTCATTCATCTGCAGGGGAGGCCATTAGCATGCTACGACGCCCCTGTTGCCCCAAACAGAGAATGATTGGCTGCTGCGCCTGAAGGTAGCGCAGCAGCTGTAATCACACAGGTTTGTGTTCGCGAGCGGCGGGATTAGGATTAGACAGATTATAGCAGATATTAATATTAATCAATTTGAAATGTTTGCAGCGGCAGGGAAACAAAGAGTCACAGCCGTTAACCGGTTTTCCCTCCATCACCGCTGCTCACGAACATCCAGCAGGAGCAGATTATCAATCCAGGAGAGGAAAACAAACCAGATTAATATTTGTTACGACGTGTCGACTGGAAGGAAATAATGGGATAATTCCTGAAGAACCTGGCTAACGAAGCGAGACGCTAACGATATCACCGCGGCGGCGCGTGGAAACATTTCTCAACCACAGGACTTTAATGCTGATGTTTAAATTTAGGAAATAAAAACCTACTTCCTCTTCCTTCCCTTTCATCTTAACGCAGGCTAAAGCAGGCTAACGCTAGCAGGCTAACACAGGCTAACTAGCTGAATCTGGACTGGTATTGGGATGAAGATTCTCACGTGCCTTCCTCACGTTGCCTTTATCATATTTAGCGTCTAGATTTTAAGAGCAGTTAGATTCTGTTGAAGTGTAAGCTAGCCATGCTAACGCGCTAACACGTCAGTGGTAAGTAAAGGGAAACAGTCCTGAATCATCATTATTACAGAAACTAAAAGTCCAGTGGCTTAAACAAGACGTGGCTAATCCGTAGTTGTTCACGGGCTAACGGCCTCCAGGGGGCGCTCTAGCAGGAAGCGCTAACGCACTGACGGAGATTCTACCGCAGTTTGATTGTGTTTTGAACAGACGTGTTCCACATCACGCACATTCCTCACGACCAAAACATGTAAGCTTTCATTATTGATTCGCTAATGACTAGTTTAGCCGTGTCACGACCGGTAATGTTTTTGATTGATGCACCGTTAGCTTATATCAGCGTACGAGACTCATGCTAACATGGAAAGCTACACAACATGAGAGACATATGTTCACACACACACACACACACACACACACACACACCATCTCCATGTATGTACATAATGATGAAACAAACATGCAAACAGTGTGATCCTGTGCGCCCACACGCGCTGACTAATGATTCTATTTGGAGGACACACACACACACACACACACACACACACACACTGATAAATGAGGTGCGATCCACACCATATGTGTCGTGTTTGTGTTCATGAGAGAATGCTATCAGCACAGACGCCTCGTAGCCATTGGTAACGGCGCTGGTGCGGCGGTCGTTCACGCGCGCGGCGGTCGTTCACGCGCGCGGCGGTCGTTCACGCGCGCGGCGGTCGTTCACGCGCGCGGCGGTCGTTCACGCGCGCGGCGGTCGTTCACGCGCGCGGCGGTCGTTCACGCGCGCGGCGGTCGTTCACGCACGGGTTCATGTCCAGCGGAGCTACTGTTAAGCGGGAGCGGGAATCCCTGCCGCGTCGAGCAGCGCCGCAGCTCGATCTTCCTCCGCTGCGCCAACGCGCGGCGAGCTCTGTGGGCCAAACGTTTTCCAAACACATCTGTCACCGGCGCCGTCGTGAAGCCATGGTCGATTCGGCGTCGATCCGCTCGGCCTTCAGCATAACGACGAGTCTCCACCTCGTATGAGGGCTTCAGGAACGGCGGCGTAACGAGGAGCAGCGACCCGATGGAGGTTCTCCTGGGAACATGAGGGAACGACCAGGGGTCAAAGGTCATTCCCTTTGGGGAATAAAAATCATCATTGTGAAGCATTCAGGAGCTCCAGGAACCAAAACAAGCTGCTAGCACAACGCTACCGTCAGCTAACGCTTCCTTAGCGAGCAGCTAGCAACATGCTTCATGGGTTGAGCCACTGGTTCATAACCTCTAGTTCATTACCTCTGGTTCATAACCTCTGGTTCATAACCTCTGGTTCATTACCTCTGGTTCATAACCTCTGGTTCATAACCTCTAGTTCATTACCTCTGGTTCATAACCTCTGGTTCATAACCTCTGGTTCATTACCTCTGGCTCATAACCTCTGGTTCATAACCTCTAGTTCATTACCTCTGGTTCATAACCTCTGGTTCATAACCTCTGGTTCATAACCTCTGGTTCATAACCTCTAGTTCATTACCTCTGGTTCATAACCTCTGGTTCATAACCTCTGGTTCATTACCTCTGGCTCATAACCTCTGGTTCATAACCTCTAGTTCATTACCTCTGGTTCATAACCTCTGGTTCATTACCTCTGGTTCATTACCTCTGGTTCATAACCTCTGGTTCATAACCTCTGGTTCATTACCTCTGGTTCATTACCTCTGGTTCATAACCTCTGGTTCATAACCTCTGGTTCATTACCTCTGGTTCATAACCTCTGGTTCATGACCTCTAGTTCAGTACCTCTGGTTCATAACCTCTGGTTCATAACCTCTGGTTCATAACCTCTGGTTCATAACCTCTAGTTCAGTACCTCTGGTTCATAACCTCTGGTTCATGACTTCTGGTTCGTAACCTCTGGTTCGTAACCTCTGGTTCGTAACCTCTGGTTCATGACTTCTGGTTCGTAACCTCTGGTTCATAACCTCTGGTTCATTACCTCTGGTTCATAACCTCTGGTTCATTACCTCTGGTTCGTAACCTCTGGTTCGTAACCTCTGGTTCGTAACCTCTTGTTCATTACCTCTGGTTCATAACCTCTGGTTCATTACCTCTGGTTCATAACCTCTGGTTCGTAACCTCTGGTTCGTAACCTCTGGTTCGTAACCTCTAGTTCATTACCTCTGGTTCATAACCTCTGGTTCATTACCTCTGGTTCATAACCTCTGGTTCGTAACCTCTGGTTCGTAACCTCTGGTTCATAACCTCTGGTTCATAACCTGTGGTTATAACTGTACGTAGTGACTCCATTCATTGAAGCTCCGACTCAGACGTCCTTGATTTTCTTTCCGTTTCATGAATCTCATTATCGACTATAAAGACACGTTAATCGCGTGTTCCTGTCGGGACCTGAGCGTGTCGTTGCGTGTTGGACGTGTTTCTATTCACGTCCTGATGGAGCGGCGTTCTGCCGAGCCAGGGAGAACAGAGTCGGGGGATCTTGTTGGGGGGGCGCAGCGTCGGAGTCGTGCTCCTCC
>CM023609.1:27352582-27400082 GCA_013358685.1 Antennarius maculatus | reverse complement strand
TTTGAATCGGTCACGCCCACGTCTGGTTGGACAGAAGCTGGAGTACCTTCAGTATTTAGTACTGTGTAGTACACAGTACCTCATAGTACTGGTACCACTGGGATGGATACTTCACTGTTTATCATGACGCTAAAGCTAAAGCTAGTGGAGTTAGCGGTACTGGTGACCATCTCTCTGATGACAACTCTGACTCTGACCACAATAACTCCTCCCTCCTCCTTCACTCTAAGGCTAAGCTACATGCTACATGCTACAGTAACATACAGTAGCTCATCAACATCAACAGCTGACTCTAAAGGTAAGCTACCGGTAGCATCAACACGCTAACAGTACCATCTCCTGGTTACCAGTAGCTTCAACACGCAACCAGTAGAACGCGCTACCATTAGCATCAACGCACTACCATTAGCGTCAACGCGCTACCATTAGCATCAACGCACTACCATTAGCGTCAACGCGCTACCATTAGCGTCAACGCGCTACCATTAGCGTCAACGCGCTACCATTAGCATCAACACGCTACCAGTGGAGGTGAGGGAATCAAAGGGACCGGTGTTGATGAACCGTAAACGTGCGGCGACACGAACCGCCGCTGCCGCCGCCGGTGTTTCCTGTGTGAACATGACAGCTGCCATGTTGCCGCGGTAACGCTGCAGCCGCGGCTAACCGAGCTAACGAGCTCCAGAATAAAAGCCGGTTCCTCCACGACTTCCTGACGGATGACGTTTAATTAAACTCCGCTGACGCGGCGCTTCTTCAGCTGGCGGCCCGAGTCGTTAGCGCCGCTCGATTGGACGACACGCATCTCATTATCCAACCAGCTGCCACCAAACGCTCGGGCGAGCACCAATCACACCCGCTTTTAATTTGAAGCTGTCGAGTTCAACTTCCTGTTGACGTGGCAGGGGGCGGCGTCATCAGGACCGAACCCAACGCAACATGTGACCCGTCACCTTCACCTCCACAGAGCAGCGCCTGTACCTCACCTGAACCTGAACCACATTTATTCCAGGTACCTGGAGGCGGAGTCACGTGATGTCAGCATCCTCCTAACAGCTGGACCACGCCAACAGGAAGTGGACGGACAACATTTCTGTTTCCGATCAGGAGGATTTCATCTCTGCTGGTCCGACCTTTGACCTCTGACAACAGCGTGATAAAACACTCCGGTCCAGCAGGGGGGGGGGGGGCATGACACCGACGCCAAAGGGCGGGACCTCTGAGGTACAACGGTCCAATTAAAAGATGACGTCCGAGCCGGACGCCTCGGGCGCCGACCAGCAGACAGGAAGTCTCACCCTCCTCTTCCTCTGCCTGATCGCCTCCTGATCACGTCCCATCATGCCTTTGGTCGCCGTCTGGCCTCAATCCCTGCTGCCTCTTATTGCTGCTTTTTATTGGCCGTTGCATCATTTTACGACGTTTGGCTCCGTTTGAACGACTAAAACCGACTGATTCAGGTCTTTGTTCTGGAACCAACGGCTAGCAGTGCGCTAAAGGCGCTAATGCTAACTCAGACGCTCTGATCGCCAGGAACATGTGGTGTTTGGACACACTTGTGATGTTCTACTGTAGGCGTTCCAAGGTCGCTATGAAGCTAAGTTAGCATGCTAACAATCCATCTTCCTCACACAGATGTTAGCATGTTAGCATGTTGCTGCCTCTGAAGGCTAATAGCAGGTTAGCTGGTGACACCTCATGACTAAATGTTAGCTCCGCCGTCAACAAACACAAACACGCCGGGAACGACCCGCAGTCGTTTACCTAAAGGAGGCAGCGGCGCAGCTCAAATCCCCGGGTTACACAAGGAGGCTCCGGCGCAGCAGACGAGGATATTTATTCTCCACAACAAACCGGCTTCTGTTCACGGCGAACAAAACCGGCGCAGCGATTGTGTGTTTACCATGAATCACCGCAAACAGCCATCCTGTTGGGGTCGGCGGCGGCGCGGCGGCGGTGATGTCGGCGTCGGGACGACAGGATGACAGAATCCTTTCACTTCCAGTCACAGCCGCGCATAATTGAGCTGCTTTTACTGCGCGCCAACATTCATTCTGAACTGAACCCGTCTGGGGGGGCGGCGGGGGGGTCAGGCGACAAAACTAAACGTTCATTGATTTCATTTCTGTCGCGCTCGACTGGAACAGGAAGTCCGGCGCTGCGTGTTTCCTGTCGGGGCGTCTCGTCTGTCTGGGTTCAGGGGCGAGAGGTGGGGTACACCCCGAGTGAGACGCCAGCTCATCGCGAGGGATGAAGCTTCGTGAATATCGACGCTGAAGCTGAAGAGGAAGTCAGCGACAGAAGTGGTGCTTCGCTAACGGTAAAATGCTAATCGCTAACTTTCCCCGATGGCGTTACGATCCGTCTGGAAACACGACGTTTGATTCCAGAACGTTTTCTAAATAACTAATTGGATTTGTTTTCCTTATTCCGTCTTAATGAATCCCGCGTTCCCATGGTAACGGGCCCGTCCCGGCGCCAGCTATCGAAGGACATCGATCCGCCCGGCGCCGCTTCCAGGGGACGAGTTCACGCCAACGACTGCTTCTGCAAAATTTAACAAATTAATTCTGAATCGATGAGCTTAGCTGCAGTTTGCTAACGAGGCGTCACCCCGTGAACCCGGAGCGGTGCGTTTCCTCCAGACCCCGCCCTCACGCGCCGGAGCCAAACCACATGACTGACAGGCAGAATCGTCTGCGAGCGTTAGCTCCTGCAGTCGTTAGGGGGGTGGCAATTGTTCTCTCCACACGGGTGACGCCAATCACATTTACATTTCAGTCGTTAGCATGCGCTCACGCGGCGCCGCGAGGAGCGTTCATCAATGCAGGTGAGCGGCTCGCATATCATTACGGCTAACGCATTTCATTAGGGCTAATGCATTCCATTACGGCTAACGCTAGCAAGAGGCAAACGCAAGTCTAAGTGTCAAAACCAACGGCTAGCGGTGCGCTAAAGGTGCTAAAGCTAACTCAGGAGCCAAAACCCAGGAGCATCGACCCGAAAACCACCGACGTCCATCAGGTCAACAGGTGAACCCTCTGAAGCATCAACCAATCACAAGAGAGATCTGGTTTGTACAAACTAGTTCTGAACAGAAACTTCTGGCGAATTTGTCAAAAAAAAAAGTAACATAAATTTGCATATTTGAGCTATAATCTGTATAATTTTTTGCTAAAACAGGAATTTTTCAAGAAAAAAACATCAAAGTTACGTCTCAAAGAGTCGTGTTTGAATTAAACCGAAACTTTATTTTATATCGCGTCATAAAAGTCATGTGACTAAATGTCGTCCTAGCGCCACTGCTAATTGGTTAAGGTTAAAATGTTAGCATGCTAACATCATGCAGTTAGCCGCGCCGCTTCTTTTTACATTAGCAAACCCGTTTGTGTGAGCAGTCAGGTCTTAGCGCGTCGCAGCGCTAGCGGTACGCTCGTCACGTTAAGTCGGTCCTGATCCGTGACCCTCGGGCGCCGCCCCATCGATCGGTTTCGAGCCGTGTTTTATTCATGAAGGGACGACACGCTTTAATTGTTACGACTCAAATCCCTTCAGCGCCACCAGAAACAGAATTAGCTCCTGCGTGCTAGCGCTGCTACAGACGTGTCATTTCCTGTCGCATTCCTCAAGAACAACAGGAACCAGAACCGTTCCAGCGTCCGTACTTCCTGTACATGTTTAGAACATGTGTCCATGTGGTGTCCAATCAGTGACGACCTCAGAGAACCCCCCCCACACACACACACAGTCTGTCCCGTATCACTTCCGTGTTGGAGAACACGCTTATCAAGAGTTAGCGGTCACGCGGCGCGGCTGCAGTCGCTTGTTGGGTCGCAGCCCCGAGCGTGTCGAATCCCTCCAGCTGGAGGGGGCGGGGCTACCTGTGATTGGGTCTCGTTCTCCTGGAGGATTCCGCTGCAGAGCTAAGTGACAGTGACAGAACACGCACACGCGTGTCCCGGTCGCCGTGGCGCAGAGCCATGTGATGACGGCTGTGATCTATAATTAATTTGCGACAGTAGGAACGAAACGCAGGAGATAAATCACTTTAATACGGAAAATATATGGGGGGGGCGTGGGGGGGGGCAGTGACACAAAACTGATGGAATAATAAAACCAGCAGCTGGGTTCAGTCTGAGCGATCACACGCGTGTCTTTTGTCACGTTTAGGCGTCGAACATCAAAGCCATCAGCCACGCCTGTAGACGGAGGCGGGGTCAGACATCAAAGCCACCCGCCCGCCATCTGTACATGGAGGCGGAGTCAGACATCAAAGCCACCCGCCCGCCATCTGTACATGGAGGCGGAGTCAGACATCAAAGCCACCCGCCCGCCATCTGTACATGGAGGCGGAGTCAGACATCAAAGCCACCCGCCCGCCATCTGATCAGCTGTAGCACCCAGATAACGACCCTGGTGACCTCACAGTCCTCATGCAGATGATGTTCACCTTTACCTGTCAGGTGACGACCAGCACGACTCCTAGTTCAAGTACGACGTCAAAGCTCCGCCCCACAAGCAGGTTTTAGTCGGGGTGCTAAACGCTGCTCTCTGATTGGTCAATGCATTGAACGTCAGAGGAAGATGAGAAACATTATCTGTCATCGTCTTCCTATCCTTCGTCCACCAGGCTCCTCCCATCCTGCTTGGAGCCCCTCCCCCTCGTCTCCTCTACCTTTACCTGTTTGCCTTTCGCTATTATTAGCATCCCATTAGCATGCAGGCGCTAGCCCGCGGCGAGCAGCCGACACGCCAGCTGCAGCCTTCAGGAACATACGCGACGCGTCGACTCGCTGGAAGCGAGGATCAAAGGGGCGTCGGCCAATAAGGCGTCTGCAGCTCCACCCTCTTCGCTCTGACCCGGTTTGACATCGACTCGTCACAGCAGACGACTGGGCGGGGCCTCAGACGCCGCCGCCACGCCGCCGGTGATGAGACAGCCCCTAACAGGAAGTCAGGTTGTTCCAGCAGGGCGGCGCCGCGCAGCGGAGCGACACGCTTTCAAGGTTTTACCAAAGCGGCGTCAACACGCCGCCACGTGTGCGCTGTAAAAACACGTGAACAGAGTTCAGGACGGGCAAAACCAGCAGGGGAAACAACGGGGGGGGGCAGCTACTCAGTTTAATCAGGTCACGGCGGGCCACGCCCCCTCACATCACCCAATAGGATCCTTCGGTTTGATGACGTTTGAACTGAAACGGATCCACCAATGGTCCGGTTCTTCAGGGGTTAGGTTGGATGTAACGGTAGATTGGATGTAACGGTAGGTTGGATGTAACGGTAGGTTGGATGTAACGGTAGGTTGGATGTAACGGTAGGTTGGATGTAACGGTAGGTTGGATGTAACGGTAGGTTGGATGTAACGGTAGGTTGGATGTAACGGTAGGTTGGATGTAACGGTAGGTTGGATGTAACGGTAGGTTGGATGTAACGGTAGGTTGGATGTAACGGTAGGTTGGATGTAACGGCAGGTTGGATGTAACGGTAGGTTGGATGTAACGGTAGGTTGGATGTAACGGTAGGTTGGATGTAACGGTAGATTGGATGTAACGGTAGGTTGGATGTAACGGTCGGTTGGATGTAACGGTAGGTTGGATGTAACGGTCGGTTGGATGTAACGGTAGGTTGGATGTAACGGTAGGTTGGATGTAACGGTAGGTTGGATGTAACGGCAGGTTGGATGTAACGGTAGGTTGGATGTAACGGTAGGTTGGATGTAACGGTAGGTTGGATGTAACGGTAGGTTGGATGTAACGGTAGGTTGGATGTAACGGTCGGTTGGATGTAACGGTAGGTTGGATGTAACGGTAGGTTGGATGTAACGGTAGGTTGGATGTAACGGTAGGTTGGATGTAACGGTAGGTTGGATGTAACGGCAGGTTGGATGTAACGGTAGGTTGGATGTAAAGGTCGGTTGGATGTAAAGGTCGGTTGGATGTAACGGTAGGTTGGATGTAACGGTAGGTTGGATGTAACGGTAGGTTGGATTAACGGTAGGTTGGATGTAAAGGTCAGTTGGATGTAACGGTAGGTTGGATGTAACGGTAGGTTGGATTAACGGTAGGTTGGATGTAACGGTAGGTTGGATTAACGGTAGGTTGGATGTAAAGGTCGGTTGGATGTAACAGTTGGTTGGATGTAACGGTAGGTTGGATTAACGGTAGGTTGGATGTAAAGGTCAGTTGGATGTAACGGTAGGTTGGATGTAACGGTAGGTTGGATGTAAAGGTCGGTTGGATGTAACGGTAGGTTGGATGTAACGGTAGATTGGATGTAACGGTAGGTTGGATGTAACGGTAGGTTGGATGTAACGGTAGATTGGATGTAACGGTAGGTTGGATGTAACGGTAGGTTGGATGTAAAGGTCGGTTGGATGTAACGGTAGGTTGGATGTAACGGTAGGTTGGATGTAACGGTAGGTTGGATGTAACGGTATGTTGGATGTAAAGGTAGGTTGGATGTAACGGTAGATTGGATGTAACGGTAGGTTGGATGTAACGGTAGGTTGGATGTAAAGGTAGGTTGGATGTAACGGTAGGTTGGATGTAACGGTAGATTGGATGTAACGGTAGGTTGGATGTAACGGTAGGTTGGATGTAACGGTTGGTTGGATGTAACGGTAGGTTGGATGTAACGGTAGGTTGGATGTAAAGGTCGGTTGGATGTAACGGTAGGTTGGATGTAACGGCAGGTTGGATGTAACGGCAGGTTGGATGTAACGGTAGGTTGGATGTAACGGTCGGTTGGATGTAACGGTAGGTTGGATGTAACGGCAGGTTGGATGTAACGGTAGGTTGGATGTAAAGGTAGGTTGGATGTAACGGTAGGTTGGATGTAACGGTAGGTTGGATGTAACGGCAGGTTGGATGTAACGGTAGGTTGGATGTAAAGGTCGGTTGGATGTAACGGTAGGTTGGATGTAACGGCAGGTTGGATGTAACGGTAGGTTGGATGTAACGGTAGGTTGGATGTAACGGTAGGTTGGATTAACGGTAGGTTGGATGTAAAGGTCAGTTGGATGTAACGGTAGGTTGGATGTAACGGTAGGTTGGATGTAACGGTAGGTTGGATGTAACGGTAGATTGGATGTAACGGTAGGTTGGATGTAACGGTAGGTTGGATGTAAAGGTCGGTTGGATGTAACGGTAGGTTGGATGTAACGGTAGGTTGGATGTAACGGTAGGTTGGATTAACGGTAGGTTGGATGTAAAGGTCAGTTGGATGTAACGGTAGGTTGGATTAACGGTAGGTTGGATGTAAAGGTCGGTTGGATGTAACGGTAGGTTGGATGTAACGGTAGGTTGGATGTAACGGTAGGTTGGATGTAACGGTAGGTTGGATGTAACGGTAGGTTGGATGTAACGGTAGGTTGGATGTAAAGGTCAGTTGGATGTAACGGTAGGTTGGATGTAACGGTAGGTTGGATGTAACGGTCGGTTGGATGTAAAGGTCAGTTGGATGTAACGGTTGGTTGGATGTAACGGTCGGTTGGATGTAAAGGTCGGTTGGATATAACAGTTGGTTGGATGTAACGGTAGGTTGGATGTAACGGTAGGTTGGATGTAACGGTCGGTTGGATGTAGAGGTCAGTTGGATGTAACAGTTGGTTGGATGTAACGGTCGGTTGGATGTAACAGTTGTTTGGATGTAACGGTCAGTTGGATGTAAAGGTTGATTGGATGTAACAGTTGGTTGGATGTAACGGTCGGTTGGATGTAAAGGTCGGTTGGATGTAACAGTTGGTTGGATGTAACGGTAGGTTGGATGTAACGGTAGGTTGGATGTAACGGTAGGTTGGATGTAACGGTAGGTTGGATGTAACGATAGGTTGGATATAACAGTTGGTTGGATGTAACGGTAGGTTGGATGTAACGGTAGGTTGGATGTAACGGTCGGTTGGATGTAGAGGTCAGTTGGATGTAACAGTTGGTTGGATGTAACGGTCGGTTGGATGTAAAGGTCGGTTGGATGTAACAATTGGTTGGATGTAACGGTAGGTTGGATGTAACGGTCGGTTGGATGTAACGGTCGGTTGATGTAACGGTCGGTTGGATGTAACGGTCAGTTGGATGTAACGGTCGGTTGGATGTAACGGTCGGTTGGATGTAACGGTCGGTTGGATGTAACGGTCGGTTGGATGTAAAGGTCGGTTGGATGTAAAGGTCAGTTGGATGTAACGGTAGGTTGGATGTAACGGTAGGTTGGATGTAACGGTCGGTTGGATGTAAAGGTCGGTTGGATGTAAAGGTCGGTTGGATGTAAAGGTCAGTTGGATGTAACGGTAAGTTGGATGTAACGGTCGGTTGGATGTAAAGGTCGGTTGGATGTAAAGGTCAGTTGGATGTAAAGGTAGGTTGGATGTAACGGTAGGTTGGATGTAAAGGTCGGTTGGATGTAAAGGTCGGTTGGATGTAAAGGTCAGTTGGATGTAACGGTAAGTTGGATGTAACGGTCGGTTGGATGTAACGGTCGGTTGGATGTAACGGTCGGTTGGATGTAAAGGTCGGTTGGATGTAAAGGTCGGTTGGATGTAACAGTTGGTTGGATGTAACGGTAAGTTGGATGTAACGGTCGGTTGGATGTAAAGGTCGGTTGGATGTAACAGTCGGTTGGATGTAACGGTCGGTTGGATGTAACGGTCGGTTGGATGTAACAGTCGGTTGGATGTAACAGTAGGTTGGATGTAACGGTCGGTTGGATGTAACGGTCGGTTGGATGTAAAGGTCGGTTGGATGTAAAGGTCGGTTGGATGTAAAGGTCGGTTGGATGTAACAGTTGGTTGGATGTAACGGTAGGTTGGATGTAACGGTCGGTTGCAGACGGGTTGTTGGCTCATCACGATCCTGAACGCTGTTTGTCTCCTGATCGCCGCCGCCGTTGCCGAGCGATGAATCGCCGCCTCTGATTGGTCGGTTTCTGCGTTTGAGACCCGCTGAGCTGAAAATGTGATTCTGCTGCTTGATTAGAGCGACAGGAAATAACAGCTGGAAGCACTTCCTGTTTGAAAACGCCAACGAGGCACCGGGACAGGAGGCACAGGGATCGACAGGAGGCACAGGGACCGACAGGAGAAACAGGGACCGACAGGAGGCACAGGGACCGACAGGAGGCACAGGGACCGACAGGAGAAACAGGGACCGACAGGAGAAACAGGGACCGACAGGAGGCACAGGGACCGACAGGAGGCACAGGGACCGACAGGAGAAACAGGGACCGACAGGAGGCACAGGGACCGACAGGAGAAACAGGGACCGACAGGAGGCACAGGGATCGACAGGAGGCACAGGGACCGACAGGAGAAACAGGGACCGACAGGAGGCACAGGGACCGACAGGAAGCACAGGGACCGACAGGAGGCACAGGGATCGACAGGAGGCACAGGGATCGACAGGAGGCACAGGGACCGACAGGAGGCACAGGGATCGACAGGAGGCACAGGGACCGACAGGAGGCACAGGGATCGACGATCGACAGGAATTTCTATATAATACACACGTATATATATACGTATACACAGTATTTGTGTATTATATATATACATAGACATGAACCAGCTTCGCCGTCCCGCTGCCGGCGCTCCGTGGACGACTCTTTCCACGCCGCTGCCCTCCCCCAATCCCCCCCCTCCCCAGAGGCGGGCGGGGCCACGTGACACCTGTGCACCGGACCACACGCCTGACTGCAGGAATTAGTCCCCCCCGGTTCTCCAGACCCGCTGTGGGATTAGTTCTGACAGGATGATTCACACGGATGGAGGGACGCGAGGTCACCGCCCCCCGGCCCCCCACGACCCCCCACAGCTCCCCCGCCCCCCAGCTCTAAATCAGTGACTCAGGGAAATGGGAATCACTGAAGTCACTCAGACGTAGTGGAGGGAGACAGCGGCGCAGGAAGACCAGGTGAAGTCCCGTCCGTTAAACTGTGTGCATTCCTATTGGCCCCGGCCCGGGTGGGCGGGGCTTAGGCTACTATTGGCTCTTCAACAGGGCGCTGGCGCTGAGCCAACAACCAATGAAAGACGACCTGATGAGACGAGTTCAGGTCCAGGAGTAACGGCTCCAAAGAGGACAACCGCTAGCACAATGCTAGCAGAACGTTAGCACAACTGTTAGCAGAGCAATAGCAGGATGCTAGCAGAACCATTAGTGGAATATTAGCATAACGTCAGCAGGACATTTACGTAATGTTAGCAGGACGTTAGCGTAATGTTAGCAGGACGTTAGCGTAACGTTAGCAGGACGTTAGCGTAATGTTAGCAGGACGTTAGCGTAACGTTAGCAGGACGTTAGCGTAATGTTAGCAGGACGTTAGCGTAATGTTAGCAGGACATTAACATCATGTTAGCAGGACGTTAGCGTAACGTTAGCAGGACGTTAGCGTAATGTTAGCAGGACGTTCCCCCGTTGGAACCCGTCTCCACCGTGTGAGGACCTGTTCAGCCGGTCGCCACGGCGACGAGCGCCTCATCAGATCCGTGTTTCACAGCCGAGATGAAGTTATCAAAGCCGGGGGGGGTTCAGCTCCCTCCATGTCAGAGAGTTAGCCCCCCCCAGAGTTTCTACCATCCCCACGGGTTCAACCCACCTGGTCACATGACCACGTCCTGACGCATCAGGATTGATTTTGTGATTGTAATTGATCATTTTAAAGGTTTCAATCGGCTCCGTTTCCAATCACTGGCGCACCAGGGGTTAACCCCGCGCAGCCTGGAGCCCATCAATCGGCCCCGCAACCGATTGATCAGCGGGGAACCGATTGATCAGCCTGGAGTTGATCACCTGGGACTGATTGATCAGCCAATCACCTGAGTATAACATGTGATATCTCTCTCTATGGGTGTGTGTGTGTGTGTGTGTGTGTGTGTGTGTGTGTGTGTGTGTGTGTGTGTGTGTGTGTTCACACAACTGGACACTCGAGAACACACACTCTAACTTCCTTGTTCAATCAGCTCGTTCTCCAGCATCCCTTCTGATCAGTGCTGTCATTGATTATCGATTAGTGGGCGGGGCTTTGGGTCTCAGGTGGAGGCTCGACCAGATGGACAGGAAGTCGATGTCAATGCAACAGACGACACTTCCTGCACTGGTTTCTGCTTTAATGAGCCCCTAATAAAACCACCGCCCCCGACGCAGTGTTCTCGTAGCGTTCTTCCATCTGACGCACAATTATTGACACGATTATTGACACGATTATTGACACGATTATTGACACGATTATTAACACGATTATTGACACGATTGTCAGACAGCATCTCTTTAAAGACTGATAACAAAAAATCAATGCTACCTTTCTTCTTCTCCTCCTTTGGGCTTTTCCCTTCAGGGGTCTCCACAGCCAATCAGTGTCCTCCATCTAACCCTGTCTTCTGCATCCTCTTCTCTCACACCAACTACCTTCATGTCCTCTTTCACTACATCCATAAACCTCCTCTTTGGTCTTCCTCTAGGCCTCCTGCCTGGCAGTTCAAAACTCAGCATCCTTCTACCAATATATTCACTATCTCTCCTCTGGACATGTCCAAACCATCTCAGTCTGGCCTCTCTGACTTTATCTCCAAAACCTCTAACATGTGCTGTCCCTCTGATGTACTCATTCCTGATCCTATCCTTCCTGGTCACTCCCAGAGAGAACCTCAGCATCTTCATCTCTGCTACCTCCAGCTCTGTCTCCTGTCTTTTCCTCAGTGACACTGTCTCTAGACCAAACAACATCGCTGGTCTCACCACAGTTTTGTACACCTTTCCTTTCATTTTAGCTGAAACTCTTCTATCACACATCACACCTGACACTTTTCTCCACCCGTTCCATCCTGCCTGGACACGCTTCTTCACCTCTTTTCCACACTCTCCATTGCTCTGGACTGTTGACCCTAAGTACTTAAAATCCTCCACCTTCTTGATCTCTTCTCCCTGTAACCTCACTCTTCCACTTGGGTCCCTCTCATTCACACACATGTACTCTGTCTTACTGCGGCTAACCTTCATCCCTCTCCTTTCCAGGACAAACCTCCACCTCTCTAGCTTCTCCTCCACCTGTTCCCTACTCTCACTGCAGATCACAATGTCATCTGCAAACATCATAGTCCATGGAGATTCCTGTCTAACCTCGTCTGTCAGCCTGTCCATCACCATAGCGAACAAGAAGGGGCTCAGAGCTGATCCCTGATGCAGTCCCACCTCCACCTTGAACTCCTCTGTCACACCTACAGCACACCTCACCACTGTCTTCCAGTCCTCATACAAAGCAATGCTGCCTTTACCGCAATAAAACATGAACAAAATGCACTTCATTCAACAAAAATACACACTAATTTACCACTTATAGTAAGATATTCCTTCAGGTATTACTGCAGATATTACTAAAGGTATTACTACAGGTATTACTACAGATGTTACTACAGACGTTACTACAGATGTTACTACAGGTGTTACTACAGATGTTACTACAGATGTTGCTACAGACGTTACTACAGATGTTACTACAGGTGTTACTACAAATGTTACTACAGACGTTACTACAGATGTTACTACAGACGTTACTACAGATGTTACTACAGATGTTACTACAGGTATTACGACAGATATTACGACAGATATTACTACAGATATTACTAAAGATATTACTACAGATATTATTAGATATTACTACAGATGTTACTACAGACGTTACTACAGATGTTACTACAGATGTTACTACAGGTATTACTACAGGTATTATTACAGATGTTACTACAGACGTTACTACAGATGTTACTACAGACGTTACTACAGGTATTACTACAGGTATTACTGACAGACATTATTACAGATGTTACTACAGACGTTACTACAGATGTTACTACAGATGTGACTACAGACGTTACTACAGATGTTACTACAGATGTTACTACAGATATTACTGACAGACATGATTACAGATGTTACTACAGACGTTACTACAGACGTTACTACAGATGTTACTACAGATGTTACTACAAGTATTACTACAGGTATTACTGACAGACATGATTACAGATGTTACTACAGACGTTACTACAGATGTTACTACAGATGTTACTACAGATGTTACTACAGGTATTACTACAGGTATTACTGCAGATGTTACTACAGATGTTACTACAGATGTTACTGCAGACGTTACTACAGATGTTACTACAGATGTTACTACAGGTATTACTACAGGTATTACTACAGATGTTACTACAGATGTTACTGCAGACGTTACTACAGACGTTACTACAGATGTTACTACAGGTATTACTACAGGTATTACTACAGATATTACTACAGATGTTACTACAGATGTTACTACAGACGTTACTACAGACGTTACTACAGATGTTACTACAGGTATTACTACAGGTATTACTACAGATGTTACTGCAGACGTTACTACAGACGTTACTACAGATGTTACTACAGGTATTACTACAGGTATTACTGCAGATATTACTACAGATGTTACTACAGATGTTACTACAGACGTTACTACAGAAGTTACTACAGATGTTACTACAGGTATTACTACAGGTATTACTACAGATGTTACTACAGATGTTACTACAGACGTTACTACAGATGTTACTACAGGTATTACTACAGGTATTACTGCAGATATTACTACAGATGTTACTACAGACGTTACTACAGACGTTACTACAGTATTACTGTGGACAGTACAGATATTCCCATATATTCTGTTATTTCTTTTGGGATACATAAACATCATTTTGGGATGTACACAGTTTACTGAATCGCATCCCAGGATGCACTGCTTTCTGGAGGTAACATGAGCTCTGCGATTGGCCCCCAGCCAGTCAGCCCCCGGCTGGTGGCTCCTCCCCCAAACCCACTCGGGCGACAGCGTCTCGCTGCTCAGCCAATAGATGACCGTCACCGTTTGTGAGTTCAGGTGAATCATAAGCGCTGGCGGGTCTGGAGTTCTGTCCAATCAGACGGGGCTCCGCCTTCAGGCCTCGTTAATCTGGCTGCAGTGTGTTGGAGTGTGTCGGCATTGGCGCACACACACACACACACACACACACACACACACACACACACACACATTCCTGAGCAGAATGGTTCTCTACCTGCGGTTGGGGGGCTTTAGGTGTGAACAGGGACCCGGATCCAGTTCACACCTCTGAAGGTTCCAATGACAAAAAAAACACGTTGAATGAACTCGTCTCCATGGTAACCAGTAGGTAAACATTCACGTTCTGTCCTGAACTTTAATGTATATAAAATATTCGGGGAACATGAATGAATGAATGTTTGCATTGATTTATGGATCAATAACCCGACAGACCATAAAACCCACCTCAGGTTTGTGTTTCTGAGACGTTTTCACAAAATGTTTACTGTTGTTTAGATTTGTACGCTGAGCCGTTAGCGTTAGCGTTAGCTTTAGCTTTAGCGTTAGCAACATTTATGTCCTCGAAACAATTTAGGAGCCGTCAGCCAGGAAGGAGGGATGGTGATGGTGATGGACAGGCTGACAGACGAGGTTAGACAGGAATCTCCATGGACTATGATGTTTGCAGATGACATTGTGATCTGCAGTGAGAGTAGGGAAGAGGTGGAGGAGAAGCTAGAGAGGTGGAGGTTTGTCCTGGAAAGGAGAGGAATGAAGGTTAGCCGCAGTAAGACAGAGTACATGTGTGTGAATGAGAGGGACCCAAGTGGAAGAGTGAGGTTACAGGGAGAAGAGATCAAGAAGGTGGAGGATTTTAAGTACTTAGGGTCAACAGTCCAGAGCAATGGAGAGTGGGGAAAAGAGGTGAAGAAGCGTGTCCAGGCAGGATGGAATGGGTGGAGGAAAGTGTCAGGTGTGATGTGTGATAGAAGAGTTTCAGCTAAAATGAAAGGAAAGGTGTCCAAAACTGTGGTGAGACCAGCGATGTTGTTTGGTCTAGAGACAGTGTCACTGAGGAAAAGACAGGAGGCAGAGCTGGAGGTAGCAGAGATGAAGATGCTGAGGTTCTCTCTGGGAGTGACCAGGAAGGATAGGATCAGGAATGAGTACATCAGAGGGACAGCACATGTTAGAGGTTTTGGAGATAAAGTCAGAGAGGCCAGACTGAGATGGTTTGGACATGTCCAGAGGAGAGATAGTGAATATATTGGTAGAAGGATGCTGAGTTTTGAACTGCCAGGCAGGAGGCCTAGAGGAAGACCAAAGAGGAGGTTTATGGATGTAGTGAAAGAGGACATGAAGGTAGTTGGTGTGAGAGAAGAGGATGCAGAAGACAGGGTTAGATGGAGGACACTGATTGGCTGTGGAGACCCCTGAAGGGAAAAGCCAAAAGGAAAAGAAGAAGCCAGGAAGGAGGGACTGGGGGGGCAAGGAGGCGTATGGAGGGACTGGGGGGGGCAAGGAGGCGTATGGAGGGACTGGGGGGGGCAAGGAGGCGTATGGAGGGACTGGGGGGGGCAGGGAGGCGTATGGAGGGACTGGGGGGGGGCAAGGAGGCGTATGGAGGGACTGGGGGGGGCAAGGAGGCGTATGGAGGGACGGGGGGGGGGGGGGTTTGTGGGTTTTTGGTTCCATTCCAAACCAACAGGCACTAAAGTGAAAAACTGACGGGACGTCAAGACGAGACGACTAATCTACTCATGAAGCGTCACACACACACACACACACACACACACACACACACACACACACACACACACACACACACACACACACACACACACACACACACACACTCGAGTTAATGCCGAACAAATTCAATCCTGATGAACATCAGAGCGAGAATGGAGACGCTATTGATCCAGTGTGTGTGTGTGTGTGTGTGTGTGTGTGTGTGTGTCTGTGTGTGTGTGTCTGTGTGTGTGTGTGTGTGTCTGTGTGTGTGTGTGTGTGTGTGTGTCTGTGTGTGTGTGTGTCTGTGTGTGTGTGTGTGTGTGTGTGTGTGTGTGTGTGTGTGTGTGTGTGTGTGTGTGTGTCTGTGTGTGTGTCTGTGTGTGTGTGTGTGTGTGTGTCTGTGTGTGTGTGTGTGTGTCTGTGTGTGTGTCTGTGTGTGTGTGTGTGTGTGTGTGTGTGTGTGTGTCTGTGTGTGTGTGTGTGTCTGTGTGTGTGTGTGTGTGTGTGTGTGTGTGTCTGTGTGTCTGTGTGTGTCTGTGTGTGTGTGTGTGTCTGTGTGTGTGTGTCTGTGTGTGTGTGTGTCTGTGTGTGTGTGTGTGTGTGTGTCTGTGTGTGTGTGTGTGTGTGTCTGTGTGTGTGTGTGTGTGTCTGTGTGTGTGTGTGTGTGTGTGACGGAGGTCATGTGATGTGTGCTAATGTGGGCGGGGCCAGAAGCATTTGGTGACGACTAAAACAAAATAAAGTTGAACTTAATGTCTTGAATTTAACGTCTTCTTGATTCGTCATGCTAACATCTCTGTTCTGCTCTGTGAGCTACAGGCTAACATGTAGCCCTGCCAGCTAAATGCTAACATTTCGCCCTGAGAGGTAAATGCTAACATCTTAAACCCAAACGTATTTTAGTCGATCAGTTGCTCAAGTTTCATTTATTTCGTGGGATACAAGCTAGCAGGAGAAACACTGTTTAATGCTAAAGCTCTGGGCTGTTAGCATCTTAACTCATAATGTTTATATGTTAGCAGAGGCTAACTGATGTCTGCATGAGTTCATAAAATCATTAACATCATGGTTAGCAGGTACAATGCTAATAGCTGCACCATCACATGCAAAAATAGCAGTTAGTATAGCTGAGGCTAATGGGAATGCTAATGCTAATAGCTCTGGCGGCATCAAATCCTCGGACAGATGATGAGGCTGTGAGATGTTTTTACTTCTATTCCTTATTTTCTGATGCTAACGGTAGCACCGAAAGGAAGCGTTAGCGGCGGTCGTTCAAAACTTTACAGCAATCCATCAAGCAGAAAGTAGTTGTCATAGCGACGGACCGACGTGCAGTCCTGCTGTTAGCGTGGCTAGCAGCTGGTTGGGTTCAGGCAGTTTCGTATCCGTCAGCGCTGCTCACACGGCCTGACTGGTTCCTCGCCTGAAGCAGAGCCCCGCCCCGACTCCACGTGGAGGCCACGCCTCTCAGGTCATGTGGCCAGCTGATGCTGTCCATCAATAGGATCAATTTCACGTCCGCGGCGCCTCATTAGCATGTACAGGTCCCAAGAGAAAGGAGACGCCGCAGATCAGATGGGAACCGATGTAGCGTGTGATAGCATTAGCGTCAGGGAGACCATGATTAGCTTCCGCTCCGTGTTCATCGCCGAGGGTCCGTGGAGAACAGCACCTGGAGGGGGGGCCAGACACCCCCCGAGAAAGCGCTCCAGGCTAATAGAGGACGGGCTACTGAGTCTGCATGAGTAAGCTAATGCTACACTAGCAGACTGGGCTCCACAGAGCTAACGCTGCTACACTAGCAGACAGATAACACATCATGGGTTTCCTACGATGCTAACCTATTGTTCTTGTTGTGTGTTGATCTGTTAGCGTTAGCACGACTAGCCATCCTGTGATATAAGAAGTCTCTCTCTTTAATATCATAGAATGGCTCTCTCAACGGCTGTTACCGATGTTAGCATTAGCTCATACCAACCTTTCACCCACATACAATGTGAAAGGGCAGCTAGCATGCTAACATGCTCAGATTATTTTTACACGACTAATAGCATTAAAATAATTGAAGGCGAGGCGATGGAGCCACACTGGCGCCCCCTGCTGGCGACTCTGGAGCATCAGCGCTCACCTGGCGCTGGGATCAGAGTGTAGACTCTGGGGGCAGAACCACTTCCTGTCGGACTGGAACCACAAAAACAAACAGCTTGGACTTTAATTACAGGAGCTGCTGCCAGCAGGGGGTTTAGTCCCGCCCATCAGGGCGTGGCTCCATCAGTCTGGTCCAGAGCCCCGCCTCTCGCTGGCAGCGACGGGGGCGGAGCTGCACTGCAGTGACATAAACGAGGCGTCGTGATGTGTGATAACAGATGTGTCTAAAGCGCAGCGTCGCCCCCTGGAGGCGGTTGCTCGGCGACGGGAGGAACAACAACAACAACAATCTGACATCAAAGCCGCTTTCAAGCGTCTGCAGACGGAGGCGGCGACATCAAAGCAGCACGAAGCATTGTTATGAAGTTCACCGAGACGTCATCGGCCGTTTTAGCGTTTTCTTCTCGCCCAATTTCCCCCCCCCCACGTGAAGACGCCAAAGCATCAGCACCAAACAGACCGTCCTCCAATAAAACCCCCAGAAACGAGGTGGGTGGGAACCACACAATAACTCCTGACAGCAGGGACCCCCCCAGCAGGGAACCCCCAGCAGGAACCCCCCAGCAGGAACCCCCAGCAGGAACCCCCCAGCGGGGAACCCCCAGCAGGAACCCCCCAGCGGGGACCGTCCAGAACTGAGATGCTTTGTTTACCAGAATCGTCGACATCAAAGACGCCGGGCGACCCGTTGGTAGAGGTCGGCGTTTACCCATAAACCCCAGCGTGCGGGGGGGCCGTGATGAACACGCGTGACGCGTCAGTCAGCTGATCAGCTGGAGGACACGCGGTACCGGCGACACGGTAGCGGCGGCGCCGTAAATCCGGCGGTTTAACGCCGATCGATGGTGTTTCTTGTGGTCGCTGAAGCGCGAGGAGAGAAATCGATGGCGACAGGATGTGATGTCGTCCTGCGACCCGCTGAGCGCCGTTATGGACATTAATGTCACGTACGGCGGGGCCATAATTCACTGGGGGGGGCTAATGGGCCGTGCTGGGCAGCCCCGCCCACCAGCCGCCGCCCACTCGTAAAGCTGGCGACGTACCGCGACATAAGAGAGCCAATCACCTGGGAAGGAAAGGCAGGGGGCGGGGCATCCAGAGGGTGCCCCGCCCCCTGGAGTGACGGTGTGCAGCGATTCGCCGTCGCTGAGAATCACTTCCGTTTCCGTGAAGCGTTCCTGAACGAAACGACAATTTAGTAGAAACACTTTGATGTCGATCAGCAAAGCTCTACAGTAGACTTTAATGTCAGCCGGAGCTGTGGAGCAAGGTCCATCAGGTCCATCAGCCACCACCACCTCTAGTCTCATCAGGTCCATCAGGTCCATCAGCCACCACCACCTCTAGTCTCATCAGGTCCATCAGGTCCATCAGGTCCATCAGCCACCACCACCTCTAGTCTCATCAGGTCCATCAGGTCCATCAGGTCCATCAGCCACCACCACCTCTAGTCTCATCAGGTCCATCAGGTCCATCAGCCACCACCACCTCTAGTCTCATCAGGTCCATCAGCCACCACCACCTCTAGTCTCATCAGGTCCATCAGGTCCATCAGCCACCACCACCTCTAGTCTCATCAGGTCCATCAGGTCCATCAGGTCCATCAGCCACCACCACCTCTAGTCTCATCAGGTCCATCAGGTCCATCAGCCACCACCACCTCTAGTCTCATCAGGTCCATCAGGTCCATCAGCCACCACCACCTCTAGTCTCATCAGGTCCATCAGCCACCACCACCTCTAGTCTCATCAGGTCCATCAGGTCCATCAGCCACCACCACCTCTAGTCTCATCAGGTCCATCAGGTCCATCAGCCACCACCACCTCTAGTCTCATCAGGTCCATCAGGTCCATCAGCCACCACCACCTCTAGTCTCATCAGGTCCATCAGCCACCACCACCTCTAGTCTCATCAGGTCCATCAGGTCCATCAGCCACCACCACCTCTAGTCTCATCAGGTCCATCAGGTCCATCAGGTCCATCAGGTCCATCAGGTCCATCAGCCACCACCACCTCTAGTCTCATCAGGTCCATCAGGTCCATCAGCCACCACCACCTCTAGTCTCATCAGTTCCATCAGGTCCATCAGGTCCATCAGGTCCATCAGCCACCACCACCTCTAGTCTCATCAGGTCCATCAGGTCCATCAGGTCCATCAGCCACCACCACCTCTAGTCTCATCAGGTCCATCAGGTCCATCAGGTCCATCAGGTCCATCAGGTCCATCAGCCACCACCACCTCTAGTCTCATCAGGTACATCAGCCACCACCACCTCTAGTCTCATCAGGTCCATCAGCCACCACCACCTCTAGTCTCATCAGGTCCATCAGGTCCATCAGCCACCACCACCTCTAGTCTCATCAGGTCCATCAGCCACCACCACCTCTAGTCTCATCAGGTCCATCAGGTCCATCAGCCACCACCACCTCTAGTCTCATCAGGTCCATCAGGTCCATCAGCCACCACCACCTCTAGTCTCATCAGGTCCATCAGGTCCATCAGGTCCATCAGCCACCACCACCTCTAGTCTCATCAGGTCCATCAGGTCCATCAGCCACCACCACCTCTAGTCTCATCAGGTCCATCAGCCACCACCACCTCTAGTCTCATCAGGTCCATCAGGTCCATCAGCCACCACCACCTCTAGTCTCATCAGGTCCATCAGGTCCATCAGCCACCACCACCTCTAGTCTCATCAGGTCCATCAGGTCCATCAGCCACCACCACCTCTAGTCTCATCAGGTCCATCAGCCACCACCACCTCTAGTCTCATCAGGTCCATCAGCCACCACCACCTCTAGTCTCATCAGGTCCATCAAGTCCATCAGCCACCACCACCTCTAGTCTCATCAGGTCCATCAGGTCCATCATCCACCACCACCTCTAGTCTCATCAGGTCCATCAGCCAACACCACCTCTAGTCTCATCAGGTCCATCAGCCACCACCACCTCTAGTCTCATCAGGTCCATCAGGTCCATCAGCCACCACCACCTCTAGTCTCATCAGGTCCATCAGGTCCATTAGCCACCACCACCTCTAGTCTCATCAGGTCCATCAGGTCCATCAGCCACCACCACCTCTAGTCTCATCAGGTCCATCAGGTCCATCAGCCACCACCACCTCTAGTCTCATCAGGTCCATCAGGTCCATCAGCCACCACCACCTCTAGTCTCATCAGGTCCATCAGCCACCACCACCACCTCTAGTCTCATCAGGTCCATCAGGTCCATCAGCCACCACCACCTCTAGTCTCATCAGGTCCATCAGCCACCACCACCTCTAGTCTCATCAGGTCCATCAGCCACCACCACCTCTAGTCTCATCAGGTCCATCAGCCACCACCACCTCTAGTCTCATCAGGTCCATCAGCCACCACCACCTCTAGTCTCATCAGGTCCATCAGCCACCACCACCTCTAGTCTCATCAGGTCCATCAGGTCCATCAGCCACCACCACCTCTAGTCTCATCAGGTCCATCAGGTCCATCAGCCACCACCACCTCTAGTCTCATCAGGTCCATCAGGTCCATCAGCCACCACCACCTCTAGTCTCATCAGGTCCAACAGGTCCATCAGCCACCACCACCTCTAGTCTCATCAGGTCCATCAGGTCCATCAGCCACCACCACCTCTAGTCTCATCAGGTCCATCAGCCACCACCACCTCTAGTCTCATCAGGTCCATCAGCCACCACCACCTCTAGTCTCATCAGGTCCATCAGCCACCACCACCTCTAGTCTCATCAGGTCCATCAGGTCCATCAGCCACCACCACCTCTAGTCTCATCAGGTCCATCAGCCACCACCACCTCTAGTCTCATCAGGTCCATCAGGTCCATCAGCCACCACCACCTCTAGTCTCATCAGGTCCATCAGGTCCATCAGCCACCACCACCTCTAGTCTCATCAGGTCCATCAGGTCCATCAGGTCCATCAGCCACCACCACCTCTAGTCTCATCAGGTCCATCAGGTCCATCAGCCACCACCACCTCTAGTCTCATCAGGTCCATCAGGTCCATCAGCCACCACCACCTCTAGTCTCATCAGGTCCATCAGGTCCATCAGCCACCACCACCTCTAGTCTCATCAGGTCCATCAGGTCCATCAGCCACCACCACCTCTAGTCTCATCAGGTCCATCAGGTCCATCAGCCACCACCACCTCTAGTCTCATCAGGTCCATCAGCCACCACCACCTCTAGTCTCATCAGGTCCATCAGCCACCACCACCTCTAGTCTCATCAGGTCCATCAAGTCCATCAGCCACCACCACCTCTAGTCTCATCAGGTCCATCAGGTCCATCAGCCACCACCACCTCTAGTCTCATCAGGTCCATCAGCCAACACCACCTCTAGTCTCATCAGGTCCATCAGCCACCACCACCTCTAGTCTCATCAGGTCCATCAGGTCCATCAGCCACCACCACCTCTAGTCTCATCAGGTCCATCAGGTCCATCAGCCACCACCACCTCTAGTCTCATCAGGTCCATCAGCCACCACCACCTCTAGTCTCATCAGGTCCATCAGCCACCACCACCTCTAGTCTCATCAGGTCCATCAGCCACCACCACCTCTAGTCTCATCAGGTCCATCAGCCACCACCACCACCTCTAGTCTCATCAGGTCCATCAGCCACCACCACCTCTAGTCTCATCAGGTCCATCAGCCACCACCACCTCTAGTCTCATCAGGTCCATCAGGTCCATCAGCCACCACCACCTCTAGTCTCATCAGGTCCATCAGCCACCACCACCTCTAGTCTCATCAGGTCCATCAGCCACCACCACCTCTAGTCTCATCAGGTCCATCAGGTCCATCAGCCACCACCACCACCTCTAGTCTCATCAGGTCCATCAGCCACCACCACCTCTAGTCTCATCAGGTCCATCAGCCACCACCACCTCTAGTCTCATCAGGTCCATCAGCCACCGCCACCTCTAGTCTCATCAGGTCCATCAGCCACCACCACCACCTCTAGTCTCATCAGGTCCATCAGCCACCACCACCACCTCTAGTCTCATCAGGTCCATCAGCCACCACCACCTCTAGTCTCATCAGGTCCATCAGCCACCACCACCTCTAGTCTCATCAGGTCCATCAGCCACCACCACCTCTAGTCTCATCAGGTCCATCAGCCACCACCACCTCTAGTCTCATCAGGTCCATCAGCCCCCACCACCACCTCTAGTCTCATCAGGTCCATCAGCCACCACCACCACCTCTAGTCTCATCAGGTCCATCAGCCACCACCACCACCTCTAGTCTCATCAGGTCCATCAGCCACCACCACCACCTCTAGTCTCATCAGGTCCATCAGCCACCACCACCTCTAGTCTCATCAGGTCCATCAGCCACCACCACCTCTAGTCTCATTAGGTCCATCAGCCACCACCACCTCTAGTCTCATCAGGTCCATCAGGTCCATCAGCCACCACCACCTCTAGTCTCATCAGGTCCATCAGCCACCACCACCACCTCTAGTCTCATCAGGTCCATCAGCCACCACCACCTCTAGTCTCATCAGGTCCATCAGCCACCACCACCACCTCTAGTCTCATCAGGTCCATCAGCCACCACCACCACCTCTAGTCTCATCAGGTCCATCAGCCACCACCACCTCTAGTCTCATCAGGTCCATCAGGTCCATCAGCCACCACCACCTCTAGTCTCATCAGGTCCATCAGGTCCATCAGCCACCACCACCTCTAGTCTCATCAGGTCCATCAGGTCCATCAGCCACCACCACCTCTAGTCTCATCAGGTCCATCAGCCACCACCACCTCTAGTCTCATCAGGTCCATCAAGTCCATCAGCCACCACCACCTCTAGTCTCATCAGGTCCATCAGGTCCATCAGCCACCACCACCTCTAGTCTCATCAGGTCCATCAGCCAACACCACCTCTAGTCTCATCAGGTCCATCAGCCACCACCACCTCTAGTCTCATCAGGTCCATCAGGTCCATCAGCCACCACCACCTCTAGTCTCATCAGGTCCATCAGGTCCATCAGCCACCACCACCTCTAGTCTCATCAGGTCCATCAGCCACCACCACCTCTAGTCTCATCAGGTCCATCAGCCACCACCACCTCTAGTCTCATCAGGTCCATCAGGTCCATCAGCCACCACCACCTCTAGTCTCATCAGGTCCATCAGCCACCACCACCTCTAGTCTCATCAGGTCCATCAGCCACCACCACCTCTAGTCTCATCAGGTCCATCAGGTCCATCAGCCACCACCACCTCTAGTCTCATCAGGTCCATCAGCCACCACCACCTCTAGTCTCATCAGGTCCATCAGCCACCACCACCTCTAGTCTCATCAGGTCCATCAGCCACCACCACCTCTAGTCTCATCAGGTCCATCAGCCACCACCACCTCTAGTCTCATCAGGTCCATCAGCCACCGCCACCTCTAGTCTCATCAGGTCCATCAGCCACCACCACCACCTCTAGTCTCATCAGGTCCATCAGCCACCACCACCACCTCTAGTCTCATCAGGTCCATCAGCCACCACCACCTCTAGTCTCATCAGGTCCATCAGCCACCACCACCTCTAGTCTCATCAGGTCCATCAGCCACCACCACCTCTAGTCTCATCAGGTCCATCAGCCACCACCACCTCTAGTCTCATCAGGTCCATCAGCCACCACCACCACCTCTAGTCTCATCAGGTCCATCAGCCACCACCACCACCTCTAGTCTCATCAGGTCCATCAGCCACCACCACCACCTCTAGTCTCATCAGGTCCATCAGCCACCACCACCACCTCTAGTCTCATCAGGTCCATCAGCCACCACCACCTCTAGTCTCATCAGGTCCATCAGCCACCACCACCTCTAGTCTCATTAGGTCCATCAGCCACCACCACCTCTAGTCTCATCAGGTCCATCAGGTCCATCAGCCACCACCACCTCTAGTCTCATCAGGTCCATCAGCCACCACCACCACCTCTAGTCTCATCAGGTCCATCAGCCACCACCACCTCTAGTCTCATCAGGTCCATCAGGTCCATCAGCCACCACCACCTCTAGTCTCATCAGGTCCATCAGGTCCATCAGCCACCACCACCTCTAGTCTCATCAGGTCCATCAGGTCCATCAGCCACCACCACCTCTAGTCTCATCAGGTCCATCAGGTCCATCAGCCACCACCACCTCTAGTCTCATCAGGTCCATCAGCCACCACCACCTCTAGTCTCATCAGGTCCATCAGCCACCACCACCACCTCTAGTCTCATCAGGTCCATCAGCCACCACCACCACCTCTAGTCTCATCAGGTCCATCAGCCACCACCACCACCTCTAGTCTCATCAGGTCCATCAGCCACCACCACCTCTAGTCTCATCAGGTCCATCAGCCACCACCACCTCTAGTCTCATCAGGTCCATCAGCCACCACCACCTCTAGTCTCATCAGGTCCATCAGCCACCACCACCTCTAGTCTCATCAGGTCCATCAGCCACCACCACCACCTCTAGTCTCATCAGGTCCATCAGCCACCACCACCACCTCTAGTCTCATCAGGTCCATCAGCCACCACCACCTCTAGTCTCATCAGGTCCATCAGCCACCACCACCACCTCTAGTCTCATCAGGTCCATCAGCCACCACCACCTCTAGTCTCATCAGGTCCATCAGCCACCACCACCTCTAGTCTCATCAGGTCCATCAGCCACCACCACCTCTAGTCTCATCAGGTCCATCAGCCACCACCACCACCTCTAGTCTCATCAGGTCCATCAGCCACCACCACCACCTCTAGTCTCATCAGGTCCATCAGCCACCACCACCACCTCTAGTCTCATCAGGTCCATCAGCCACCACCACCTCTAGTCTCATCAGGTCCATCAGCCACCACCACCTCTAGTCTCATTAGGTCCATCAGCCACCACCACCTCTAGTCTCATCAGGTCCATCAGGTCCATCAGCCACCACCACCTCTAGTCTCATCAGGTCCATCAGCCACCACCACCACCTCTAGTCTCATCAGGTCCATCAGCCACCACCACCTCTAGTCTCATCAGGTCCATCAGCCACCACCACCACCTCTAGTCTCATCAGGTCCATCAGCCACCACCACCACCTCTAGTCTCATCAGGTCCATCAGCCACCACCACCACCTCTAGTCTCATCAGGTCCATCAGCCACCACCACCACCACCTCTAGTCTCATCAGGTCCATCAGCCACCACCACCTCTAGTCTCATCAGGTCCATCAGGTCCATCAGCCACCACCACCTCTAGTCTCATCAGGTCCATCAGGTCCATCAGCCACCACCACCTCTAGTCTCATCAGGTCCATCAGGTCCATCAGCCACCACCACCTCTAGTCTCATCAGGTCCATCAGGTCCATCAGCCACCACCACCTCTAGTCTCATCAGGTCCATCAGCCACCACCACCTCTAGTCTCATCAGGTCCATCAGCCACCACCACCACCACCTCTAGTCTCATCAGGTCCATCAGCCACCACCACCTCTAGTCTCATCAGGTCCATCAGGTCCATCAGCCACCACCACCTCTAGTCTCATCAGGTCCATCAGGTCCATCAGCCACCACCACCTCTAGTCTCATCAGGTCCATCAGGTCCATCAGCCACCACCACCTCTAGTCTCATCAGGTCCATCAGGTCCATCAGCCACCACCACCTCTAGTCTCATCAGGTCCATCAGCCACCACCACCTCTAGTCTCATCAGGTCCATCAGCCACCACCACCACCTCTAGTCTCATCAGGTCCATCAGCCACCACCACCTCTAGTCTCATCAGGTCCATCAGCCACCACCACCTCTAGTCTCATCAGGTCCATCAGCCACCACCACCTCTAGTCTCATCAGGTCCATCAGCCACCACCACCTCTAGTCTCATCAGGTCCATCAGCCACCACCACCTCTAGTCTCATCAGGTCCATCAGCCACCACCACCTCTAGTCTCATCAGGTCCATCAGCCACCACCACCACCTCTAGTCTCATCAGGTCCATCAGCCACCACCACCACCTCTAGTCTCATCAGGTCCATCAGCCACCACCACCTCTAGTCTCATCAGGTCCATCAGCCACCACCACCACCTCTAGTCTCATCAGGTCCATCAGCCACCACCACCTCTAGTCTCATCAGGTCCATCAGCCACCACCACCTCTAGTCTCATCAGGTCCATCAGCCACCGCCACCTCTAGTCTCATCAGGTCCATCAGCCACCACCACCACCTCTAGTCTCATCAGGTCCATCAGCCACCACCACCACCTCTAGTCTCATCAGGTCCATCAGCCACCACCACCACCTCTAGTCTCATCAGGTCCATCAGCCACCACCACCTCTAGTCTCATCAGGTCCATCAGGTCCATCAGCCACCACCACCTCTAGTCTCATCAGGTCCATCAGCCACCACCACCTCTAGTCTCATTAGGTCCATCAGCCACCACCACCTCTAGTCTCATCAGGTCCATCAGCCACCACCACCACCTCTAGTCTCATCAGGTCCATCAGGTCCATCAGCCACCACCACCTCTAGTCTCATCAGGTCCATCAGCCACCACCACCTCTAGTCTCATCAGGTCCATCAGCCACCACCACCTCTAGTCTCATCAGGTCCATCAGCCACCACCACCTCTAGTCTCATCAGGTCCATCAGCCACCACCACCACCTCTAGTCTCATCAGGTCCATCAGCCACCACCACCTCTAGTCTCATCAGGTCCATCAGCCACCACCACCTCTAGTCTCATCAGGTCCATCAGGTCCATCAGCCACCACCACCTCTAGTCTCATCAGGTCCATCAGCCACCACCACCACCTCTAGTCTCTTCAGGTCCATCAGCCACCACCACCTCTAGTCTCATCAGGTCCATCAGCCACCACCACCTCTAGTCTCATCAGGTCCATCAGCCACCACCACCTCTAGTCTCATCAGGTCCATCAGCCACCACCACCTCTAGTCTCATCAGGTCCATCAGCCACCACCACCACCTCTAGTCTCATCAGGTCCATCAGCCACCACCACCACCTCTAGTCTCATCAGGTCCATCAGCCACCACCACCTCTAGTCTCATCAGGTCCATCAGGTCCATCAGCCACCACCACCACCTCTAGTCTCATCAGGTCCATCAGCCACCACCACCTCTAGTCTCATCAGGTCCATCAGCCACCACCACCTCTAGTCTCATCAGGTCCATCAGGTCCATCAGCCACCACCACCACCTCTAGTCTCATCAGGTCCATCAGCCACCACCACCTCTAGTCTCATCAGGTCCATCAGCCACCACCACCTCTAGTCTCATCAGGTCCATCAGCCACCGCCACCTCTAGACTCATCAGGTCCATCAGCCACCACCACCACCTCTAGTCTCATCAGGTCCATCAGCCACCACCACCACCTCTAGTCTCATCAGGTCCATCAGCCACCACCACCACCTCTAGTCTCATCAGGTCCATCAGCCACCACCACCTCTAGTCTCATCAGGTCCATCAGGTCCATCAGCCACCACCACCTCTAGTCTCATCAGGTCCATCAGCCACCACCACCTCTAGTCTCATTAGGTCCATCAGCCACCACCACCACCTCTAGTCTCATCAGGTCCATCAGCCACCACCACCACCTCTAGTCTCATCAGGTCCATCAGGTCCATCAGCCACCACCACCTCTAGTCTCATCAGGTCCATCAGCCACCACCACCTCTAGTCTCATCAGGTCCATCAGCCAACCACCACCTCTAGTCTCATCAGGTCCATCAGCCACCACCACCTCTAGTCTCATCAGGTCCATCAGCCACCACCACCACCTCTAGTCTCATCAGGTCCATCAGCCACCACCACCTCTAGTCTCATCAGGTCCATCAGCCACCACCACCTCTAGTCTCATCAGGTCCATCAGGTCCATCAGCCACCACCACCTCTAGTCTCATCAGGTCCATCAGCCACCACCACCTCTAGTCTCATCAGGTCCATCAGCCACCACCACCTCTAGTCTCATCAGGTCCATCAGGTCCATCAGCCACCACCACCACCTCTAGTCTCATCAGGTCCATCAGCCACCACCACCTCTAGTCTCATCAGGTCCATCAGCCACCACCACCTCTAGTCTCATCAGGTCCATCAGCCACCACCACCTCTAGTCTCATCAGGTCCATCAGCCACCACCACCTCTAGTCTCATCAGGTCCATCAGGACCATCAGCCACCACCACCACCTCTAGTCTCATCAGGTCCATCAGCCACCACCACCTCTAGTCTCATCAGGTCCATCAGCCACCACCACCTCTAGTCTCATCAGGTCCATCAGCCACCACCACCACCTCTAGTCTCATCAGGTCCATCAGCCACCACCACCACCTCTAGTCTCATCAGGTCCATCAGCCACCACCACCTCTAGTCTCATCAGGTCCATCAGCCACCACCACCTCTAGTCTCATCAGGTCCATCAGCCACCACCACCTCTAGTCTCATCAGGTCCATCAGCCACCGCCACCTCTAGTCTCATCAGGTCCATCAGCCACCACCACCACCTCTAGTCTCATCAGGTCCATCAGCCACCACCACCACCTCTAGTCTCATCAGGTCCATCAGCCACCTCCACCTCTAGTCTCATCAGGTCCATCAGCCACCACCACCTCTAGTCTCATCAGGTCCATCAGGTCCATCAGCCACCACCACCTCTAGTCTCATCAGGTCCATCAGCCACCACCACCACCTCTAGTCTCATCAGGTCCATCAGCCACCACCACCTCTAGTCTCATCAGGTCCATCAGCCACCACCACCACCTCTAGTCTCATCAGGTCCATCAGCCACCACCACCACCTCTAGTCTCATCAGGTCCATCAGCCACCACCACCACCTCTAGTCTCATCAGGTCCATCAGCCACCACCACCACCTCTAGTCTCATCAGGTCCATCAGCCACCACCACCTCTAGTCTCATCAGGTCCATCAGGTCCATCAGCCACCACCACCTCTAGTCTCATCAGGTCCATCAGGTCCATCAGCCACCACCACCTCTAGTCTCATCAGGTCCATCAGGTCCATCAGCCACCACCACCTCTAGTCTCATCAGGTCCATCAGGTCCATCAGCCACCACCACCTCTAGTCTCATCAGGTCCATCAGCCACCACCACCTCTAGTCTCATCAGGTCCATCAGCCACCACCACCACCTCTAGTCTCATCAGGTCCATCAGCCACCACCACCTCTAGTCTCATCAGGTCCATCAGCCACCACCACCTCTAGTCTCATCAGGTCCATCAGCCACCACCACCTCTAGTCTCATCAGGTCCATCAGCCACCACCACCTCTAGTCTCATCAGGTCCATCAGCCACCACCACCTCTAGTCTCATCAGGTCCATCAGCCACCACCACCTCTAGTCTCATCAGGTCCATCAGCCACCACCACCTCTAGTCTCATCAGGTCCATCAGCCACCACCACCACCTCTAGTCTCATCAGGTCCATCAGCCACCACCACCACCTCTAGTCTCATCAGGTCCATCAGCCACCACCACCTCTAGTCTCATCAGGTCCATCAGCCACCACCACCACCTCTAGTCTCATCAGGTCCATCAGCCACCTCCACCTCTAGTCTCATCAGGTCCATCAGCCACCACCACCACCTCTAGTCTCATCAGGTCCATCAGCCACCACCACCTCTAGTCTCATCAGGTCCATCAGCCACCACCACCTCTAGTCTCATCAGGTCCATCAGGTCCATCAGCCACCACCACCTCTAGTCTCATCAGGTCCATCAGGTCCATCAGCCACCACCACGTCTGATGAAGTCGTGGCTCCGCCTCCAGGAGGAACATGAACGCCACACTTCATTTGCTGGTGTCATCGTTCTGACGGTCGTTAATGTAACGAGAACAAATGAAGGCAGAAGGTCAGGAGGAGGAGGAGGGGCTGTTCTGTCAGCACCAGTCCCCCCCCTTCCCTCCCACACACACACATCTGTCCTCTGAAGGAATTCTAACCTACTTTCATTTCATTTCACTAAAATCACAAGCAAGCTGACAGAAACACACACACACACACACACACACACAGACACACACACAGACACACACACACACACAGACACACACACACACACACAGACACACACACACACACACACACACACACACAGACACACACACACACACACACACACACACACACACACACATACACACACACACACACACACACACACACACACACCCAACTACCTTCACCTTCATCCACCTGTTGATCCCCGTTAACCGGCAGTGACGTCACACACACCTCAGCAGCCAACCATACGTCCTGTAGCTTGTCAGTGACGTCATCAACATGTGTCTGTGTCTGTGTGTGTCCCGGTGTGACGTCACGGCCTACCTGGAACAGACGCAGGATGTTGGCCACCATGATGGACACGGAGCTGGCCGCCGCCCCCACGACCCCCACCACCTTCTCGGGCCGGACGAACACCGGGGGCTCCCCGTTGGTGCACCGGACGTCCGACGTGTCCTTCTGGATCAGAGCCTGCACGAACGTGAGCGACTGCTCGAGCGCGTGCGTGTCGCGCGAGCACGTGTCCAGGATGCGCGCCCCCAGCGTGACGTTGGGCAGCAGGTCGGGGTCCCCGTTGATCTGGTCCAGCGCGAACATCATGGCCTCCAGCCGGTGCACCCCGTTCTCCCGCCGCAGGGCCCCGCACGGGGCCCCCGCGACCCCGCGCGCGTGCACCGGGAACAGCCCCCCCAGCGTCACGTCCCCCTCCACGCGGATCGAGTGCGGCGCGTAAAGCTCCTGGGGGCGCGCCAGGGCCAGGACCCGGAGCAGCCACAGGACCCGGAGGAGCCCCGGTCCCGGGCCGCGGGGGGGCGGGGCTCCGGTCATGTTCCGGTCGGGGGTGGAGATCGGGTCCGAAGCGGGTTCGGTCGCACGCGCGCGCGGGGACACTTCAGGACAGTTGGACCGATCCGAGGTCATCCCGGTCCGGGAGGCGGCAGAGAGCACAGCACCGGGACACCGGGACCGGGACCGGGACACCGGGACCGGGGTCCTCCGTCCGCCTCCGCGACCGTTTCAGCAGCGCGTGTTCCTCCGCCGCTGCTCTCGGTCGCTTGTTGCTTCAGAGCCCATCCGGTGCTCCGGTTCCCCCCCGGGACTCCTACCGCCCCCCCGGCCCACGCGCGGTGCCGCGGACGCGCTACTCACACCTGCCGGTAATCAGCACCCGGGGTTTCCGTTTCCCGCTAAACGGACGTTCAGGTGAGGAACCGCGCGCTGCATGGCGGGAGCGCGGAGCCTCGAGCCGCGCGCTCCTCCTCCGTTCCCCCGGTGACGCGGCTCCGGGATCCGACGCTGCGCGGAAAGCGAGGAGCGGATGGCGGCGGCGTGCGGCGTCCGCGGAGCTCCCGGTGAAACTGTCCGGTACCGGGAGGAGCGAGATGTCCCCCCTCCCCCACCACTCTCTCTCTCCCTCTCCCTCTACCACACACACACAGACACACTCACTCAGACACACACACACACACACTCACACACACACACACACACACACACACACACACTCACACACACAGACACACACACACACACACACACAGACACACACACACACACTCACTCACACACACACACACTCAGACACACACACACTCAGACACACACACACACACACTCCACCCACGCGTGTTCTTGTAATTATCAGGCTCTCCCCCCGACCCCCCCTCATAGAATCAGGAACTGTTGAATGTTTGTTTGTTTGTTTGTTGGTAAACAGAATAAACAACACAATCTGAACTAAAGCTCCAGATTATCACGCATCTGTGACGTCACAAAGAGCAGCGTGGAGCTGCGGTGATTCACTCCTGGGGGGGGAACGACAGATAATTACCCCGCGGGTTTACAGCGGTGACCCCCTCCTGTTGCATTCTGAGAGCCCCCACCTCTCTGGGTGGTGCAGGGGTTGTTGGTTCGAATCCACCCGATGGTACCCCCACCCACCCCAGAGGGGAGCAGAGGGGAAGGGCAGGAAGGGCATCCAGCATGAAAAACCTTACGCAACAAACACTGGAGGAAACAGAGACGCCAACAGGAAGTTAGCATCCAGTGCTAATCCGTTGGAGGGAGCACCACACTTTCCTGTTTGAAGTCCCTGAACGCACCACTGGTTGTCTGGAGCTGAAAACACGTTAGCATCGCTCAAGCTAACTGAGGCACATTACCATTACTCAAGCTAAATGAGGTGCGTTAGCATCGCTCAAGCTAACTGAGGCGTATTAGCGTTGCTCATACTCAAGTTACCTGAGGTGCATTAGCGTCGCTCAGACTTAAGCTAACTTAGGCTTGCTAGCGTCGTTCAGACCCAAGCTAACTTAGGCGTGTTAGCATCGCTCAGACTCAAGCTAACTGACGTGAGTTAGCGTTGCTCAGATTCAAGCTAACTGAGGCACGACAGCGTCGCTCAGACTCAAGCTAAGTTAGGCGTGTTAGCGTCGCTCAGACTCAAGCTAACTGACGTGAGTTAGCGTTGCTCAGATTCAAGCTAACTGAGGCACGACAGCGTCGCTCAGACTCAAGCTAAGTTAGGCGTGTTAGCGTCGCTCAGACTCAAGCTAACTGACATTAGTTAGCGTTGCTCAGATTCAAGCTAACTGAGGCATGATAGCGTCGCTCAGACTCAAGCTGACTGAGGCATGTTAGCGTCGCTCAGACTGATGCTAACTGAGGCGCATTAGCGTGGCTCAGACTGATGCTAACTGAGGCGCGCTAGCGTGGCTCAGACTGATGCTAACTGAGGCGCGCTAGCGTGGCTCAGACTGATGCTAACTGAGGCGCGCTAGCGTGGCTCAGACTGATGCTAACAGACTCCGTCGCTGCTTAATGGCGACTCGTTCCACCAATCAAAGGTCAGCGTTGCTGCGGGGGCGGGGCTCCGCTGAGTACACTCATTTAGCGCGAGCCGGTCTGAATAAAGAGCCATCAGAACGCGATTAGCGCCGCTGCCTCATCAGCCGCTGACATTTGAAAGTGTAAAATGAGGAATAACCGTCATTAATCAGCGCCGCTGTCTGGAGGCAGTGGCGCTCCGGCGGAACCCGATTGGACGGCGGAGCGGCGGCTTGGAGCGAAGCCAGCGACGCCTCGGCTGATCAAGGCTAATAAACGCTGCCAATAATCAACAACGAGCCGAGGTTACGGCCGGCGTTCGTCCGGGGGTTCCCCCCGCGAGAGAGGGGGTGGTATCAGTCCGTCTGTCCAGGAAGTAGTCGGGTCCCGGGTTATCGCCAGCCCCTGAACTCGCTCAGCTTTCATTGTCCCTGATTGACCCGCTGGTTTTAACTGATCGCAGATCAATATCTAATCAATCAGCTTTACCAAAACTCTGGAAGCTGTTGTGAGGACTCAAAGGAGTTTTATTGATCAGAAACAAACGTTCCATCACTGATCAATGACACCTGATCACAAACACTTCTGAGCGTCGCTTTGATTGATTAGCCTGAAGTGTTTGATTCGCTGGCTGTGAAACTGTAAACGTGGATCAGAGGATCAATCACTGGGTTTGATCCCAACTGTGTTCTGAAGGGGGGGGGGGCACAAGGGTCTGTATCGGACCCCTTCTTATTGATTAGTCATAAACGATCTGATCAGACGTGTCAGAATGAATCTGATGACACAATAATTTCCTCCTGAACAGGATCAGAAACGTCTGGATGGACCTGAACGCGTCGCCAGGAAGAGAAGAACCCCAGGTCCGGGGGGGTCCGCCGGGGGGGCTGTGGAAGAAGATCCTGTAAATGTGAATAAAACCTGAACCGATCGATTCAAACGTGGTTCTGTCAGTAAATCAGACAGGAAGTGGATCACCTGCGGCGCCTGAAGCAGGAAGTGGACCACCTGCGGCGCCTGAAGCAGGAAGTGGAACACCTGCGGCGCCTGAAGCAGGAAGTGGACCACCTGCGGCGCCTGAAGCAGGAAGTGGACCACCTGCGGCGCCTGAAGCAGGAAGTGGACCACCTGCGGCGCCTGAAGCAGGAAGTGGACCACCTGCGGCGCCTGAAGCAGGAAGTGGATCACCTGCGGCGCCTGAAGCAGGAAGTGGACCACCTGCGGCGCCTGAAGCAGGAAGTGGACCACCTGCGGCGCCTGAAGCAGGAAGTGGACCACCTGCGGCGCCTGAAGCAGGAAGTGGACCACCTGCGGCGCCTGAAGCAGGAAGTGGACCACCTGCGGCGCCTGAAGCAGGAAGTGGACCACCTGCGGCGCCTGAAGCAGGAAGTCCTCCAGAGCTCCGTGATGTTTCCGCTGAGACGGGTCAATAAAGCTGACCGCTCCTTCGTTATTGATGGGAAACTGATCGATAGTCGGCGGAGGACGACTGCAGGTGCACATCAGGTGCACGCCCACCGCAGGAGCAGGAGGCGGAGTCCCGGAGGGCGGAGGAAGACCTGATGTGAGGCGTGGAACCAACACCCAGTTGGCGTGTTGGCGTGTCCACGTGCTTCAGGTTTACAGGAGGACGGTGTTGGCGGGGGGGTTCCGATGGCGTCCTGCTGCCCTTCACCGATGAAATTATTAATAAGATGTTAAAAAAAACAAAGTTATTAACGGGATGAGAAGCAAAAACACGCCGTCATCAATCTCCATCAATGATCTCATCAATAAACCAGTTCACCTCAGAAACACGTTCAGGTGACATTTTCAAAGAACTGAAGGATCAGCAGAGTTCAGGTACCTTAAGAAAGCAGTGCATCATGGGATTGGCTTTAATAGGATGTGTTCATCCCAACATGACGTTTATGCATCCCATAATAACAGAATATACGGTAGAAACGTATGCAAGGATTGAGTTTAATATCTGTAGTAATAGTCAGACAGGAATCTCCATGGACTCTGATGTTTGCAGATGACATTTGATCTGCAGTGAGAGTAGGGAAGAGGTGGAGGAGAAGATAGAGGTGGAGGAGAAGATAGAGGTGGAGGAGAAGATAGAGGTGGAGGAGAAGATAGAGGTGGAGGAGAAGATAGAGGTGGAGGAGAAGATAGTGGTGGAGGAGAAGATAGAGGTGGAGGTTTGTCCTGGAAAGGAGAGGACAGGAGACAGAGCTGGAGGTAGCAGAGATGAAGATGCTGAGGTTCTCTCTGGGAGTGACCAGGAAGGATAGGATCAGGAATGAGTACATCAGAGGGACAGCACATGTTAGAGGTTTTGGACTCACCTGTAGACTCACCTGTAGGTTCACCTGTAGACTCACCTGTAGGTTCACCTGTAGACTCACCTGTAGGTTCACCTGTAGACTCACCTGTAGACTCACCTGTAGGCTCACCTGTAGACTCACCTGTAGGTTCACCTGTAGACTCACCTGTTGGCTCACCTGTAGACTCACCTGTAGGTTCACCTGTAGACTCACCTGTAGGTTCACCTGTAGACTCACCTGTTGGCTCACCTGTAGGTTCACCTGTAGACTCACCTGTAGGTTCACCTGTAGACTCACCTGTAGGTTCACCTGTAGGTTCACCTGTAGACTCACCTGTAGGTTCACCTGTAGACTCACCTGTTGGCTCACCTGTAGGTTCACCTGTAGACTCACCTGTAGGTTCACCTGTAGACTCACCTGTAGACTCACCTGTAGACTCACCTGTTGGCTCACCTGTAGACTCACCTGTAGACTCACCTGTAGACTCACCTGTAGGTTCACCTGTAGACTCACCTGTAGACTCACCTGTAGACTCACCTGTAGAATCACCTGTAGAATCACCTGTAGACTCACCTGTAGGGTCACCTGTAGACTCACCTGTAGACTCACCTGTAGACTCACCTGTAGAATCACCTGTAGACTCACCTGTAGGTTCACCTGTAGACTCACCTGTAGGTTCACCTGTAGACTCACCTGTAGACTCACCTGTAGGTTCACCTGTAGACTCACCTGTAGACTCACCTGTAGTTTCACCTGTAGACTCACCTGTAGGTTCACCTGTAGACTCACCTGTAGACTCACCTGTAGGTTCACCTGTAGACTCACCTGTAGACTCACCTGTAGACTCACCTGTAGACTCACCTGTAGACTCACCTGTAGGTTCACCTGTAGACTCACCTGTAGGTTCACCTGTAGACTCACCTGTAGGTTCACCTGTAGACTCACCTGTAGACTCACCTGTAGACTCACCTGTAGACTCACCTGTAGGTTCACCTGTAGACTCACCTGTAGGTTCACCTGTAGACTCACCTGTAGACTCACCTGTAGACTCACCTGTTGGCTCACCTGTAGGTCAGGTGACCTCACCTGCTAATGGCACTGCTGTGACACAGGTGATTCGTTTCCTTGCGGTTCTGGTGACGGAGGTGAAGACATCGAGCAGTGATGGAGGCGGAGTTAAAGCAGGAGGAGTATTGATTGGACGAGTAAACAGCAGGAAATCAATACTGAACGTCGATAACCCCTCCCCCCTGCGCTGATGATGTCACACCGCTGACAGGAAATGACATCACATGACACTGACCAACAGCAGAGAAAAGGTCAGTCAGTCATTGTCTGAACCCGCTTAATCCGCTGACGCAGGTCGCGGGGGAGCCGGTGACTATCCCGGCAGTCTCAGGGCGTGAGGCGGGGGACACTCCGGGCACGACGCCAGTGTACCGCGGCAGAGAAAAGGTATTGATACATATTGAAAACTGATCACTGATCAGTGACAACTGAAGTCAGTGAAGCTAATCGGCTAACAAGCTTTCAGTGAGTGTTACATCTTTACACTTAGCATCAAGCTAACACGCTCACTGGTGGTGCTACTCAACAGGAGGCAGGATGATGTCATTAATAAGGGGCATTAGCTAACGCATGTTAGCATTAGCATTAAAGCTAATAAAGGAATCGACAATGCTAACATGATATCGCTATTAAGCGCTGCAGCATTAAGAGAAATCATCCGACTCATTTACATCCGTCTGATCAAAACATGGCCGACCGTCAGACGGCGAGCAGGAAGTAGGTCAGCGGAGGAAGACGAACATCCGACCAATCCCGAGGGAGCGTGTCAGTCGGACGACCCGGCGGACGGACGCCATGGTTCAGCTCCTATAATTAGTCTGGTCCCGTTTGAAAATGGGCTAATTAGCCACACGTAGCTCCCGAGGGCTTCAAACCAGTTTCCTGTTTCAGTGTGAACGCCGTTCAGCCGCCGGCACTGCAGGGGGGGGGCGCTACAACGGGACGTCCCTCAGGTCGGACTGGGCCGGATCGGGACCGGATCAGGATCAAGACTGGATCAGGAGCGTTGCCATGCCGATGACAGCATCAACACCTCTAACAAGGAGACCCGTCGGTTTCTTATTCGCTCATCTCACCGTTCACGTTGTGCTTCCTCGTTCTGTTTCCATGGCAACACCTGAGGGTTGGACTAACACCTGGAATAATCACCACCGTCCTGATGAGGATCACACACCGGATTGGGTTCTGAACCAGCGTAGGGATGAAGATGATGAAGATGATGAAGATGATGATGATCACATGGATTCAACCTATTGAATGCAACCTGAGGAGGAGGAGGAGGAGCTCCCAGCAGGAGCAGGACATCTTGTGTTGAACCAAACGTTTCATTTCAGGACAGAAATAATTAGCGGGTGACGGCGACGGCCGATTGTTCACCTGAACCAGAGGAAGATGATTGGTTCGTTCTGCTGCGTCAGCGATTCTGCAGCACCTGAAGATCTGAGACGAAGACAGAACCTGCAGAATGTCAGCTAACCAAACGTTAGCATTAGCACAACTGTTAGCCTGCAGTTGGTGAGCCTAGTCGGTGTGCCTACAGTCAGTCGGTCTACAGTCGGTGAGCCTACAGTCGGTAGGTCTACAGTCGGTGAGCCTACAGTCGGTAGGTCTACAGTCGGTGAGCCTACAGTCGGTAGGTCTACAGTCAGTGAGCCTACAGTCGGTAGGTCTAGTCAGTGAGCCTACAGTCGGTAGGTCTACAGTCAGTGAGCCTACAGTCGGTAGGTCTGCAGTCAGTGAGCCTACAGGCGGTAGGTCTACAGTCAGTGAGCCTACAGGCGGTAGGTCTACAGTCGGTAGGTCTGCAGTCAGTGAGCCTACAGGCGGTAGGTCTACAGTCGGTAGGTCTACAGTCAGTGAGCCTACAGTCGGTAGGTCTGCAGTCAGTGAGCCTACAGGCGGTAGGTCTACAGTCAGTGAGCCTACAGTCGGTAGGTCTACAGTCGGTAGGTCTGCAGTCAGTGAGCCTACAGGCGGTAGGTCTACAGTCAGTGAGCCTACAGTCGGTAGGTCTACAGTCAGTGAGCCTACAGGCGGTAGGTCTACAGTCAGTGAGCCTACAGTCGGTAGGTCTACAGTCGGTAGGTCTGCAGTCAGTGAGCCTACAGTCGGTAGGTCTACAGTCAGTGAGCCTACAGTCGGTAGGTCTAGTCAGTGAGTCAACAGTCGGTAGGTCTACAGTCAGTGAGCCTACAGTCGGTAGGTCTACAGTCAGTGAGCCTACAGTCGGTAGGTCTACAGTCAGTGAGCCTACAGTCGGTAGGTCTAGTCAGTGAGTCAACAGTCGGTAGGTCTACAGTCAGTGAGCCTACAGTCGGTAGGTCTACAGTCAGTGAGCCTACAGTCGGTAGGTCTACAGTCAGTGGGCCTACAGTCGGTAGGGCTACATTCCCTTGTGTTTGTGGAGGAACAGACTGACTTCACACCTGCAGCTCCCTTCACACCTTGTGGGCCCTGAGTCCGTTGCCGTGGAAACGGGGGTGAAATCCACGCGTTGTTATTTGCAGGATTTGACTTAACAGTCCCAGACGTCCCATCATGCATCAGTTCTCACCCAACAGAGAGGCGAGGAGTGGGAGGTGAAAGTGTGTGTGTGTGTGTGTGTGTGTGTGTGTGTGTGTGTGTGTGTGTGTGTGTGTGTGTGTGTGTCCTCTATCCATCCATCTAATTTAATTATGTTGTTTTATAAACATCACACTTCAGGTCAGAGTTCGCTTCCTGTTTTCATTACTGTAACCATGACAACCAGGTTCTGTTGGTTCTCAACTCTTTAAAACTTTTTCCATGAATCAATAAAAATTAATAAAAAAGTTCCCATGATGCACCAGGTGTCCTGGGGTATTATGGGATGTAATACAGTGCTGTGGTGTTCCTGTCGGAGCCGTTTGGTTCTCCATCTGATTCACTGGAACACTGGATTCACTGGATTCACTGGATTCACTTCTACACATTTGAAGTCTACATCTACAAACACTTCATCTTGGGGGGGTAGATGACCATGACCCCCCCATCCCCGGGTGAGAACACACCAGAGGAGCGGGACTAGCGCTAGCCTAGCATCAGCTAACCGTCTGAATATTAATGGAATTGTCTCAACACGTGGAGACAAACAGATCGGGGGGGCGGGGGTTTCCTTAAAGGCTGCCGTTGACCCCGGGGTCGCCACATTACCCATAATTCCTTTCACAGCGGCATAAACTGAATGAAGACGAATGCGGTGCAGAAACGGAGCGTCTGACTTCATCAGAGGAGCGTTTGGGCGAAGGGGAGGGAACAGCGGGGGAGGGGGCGTGTGGTTGAACAGTGAGGGGGGGGGGGCGTGTGGGGGAACAGCGAAGGGGGGGCGTGTGGTTGAACAGTGAGGGAGGGGGGGCGTGTAGGGGAACAGCGGGGGATTAATGTGAGGGTGGGGGGCGGACCCCACAAAGATCAGCTGATCAGCGTCTGATAATCAATCCATACCGATCAATAGACAGATTTGGTGATTAGGCCTCGGTCGTCATGACGATCTTCAGTCTGATCAGCATTTAGGACGAAACCTAGAATAACTCAGTTCCCTGACATCTGCTTTGGTCCAGACTGATGGAGCAGCAGGTCCTAGCAGCAGGAACCAGTTTAAACCAGTCTGAACCAGTCAGAACCAGTGTGAACAAGTCTGAACCAGTTTAAACCAGTCTGAACCAGTCAGAACCAGTGTGAACAAGTCTGAACCAGTTTAAACCAGTCTGAACCAGTCTGAACCAGTTTAAACCAGTCTGAACCAGTTTGTACCAGTCTGGACCAGTCTGTATCAGTGTGAACTGGCGTGAACCGGTTTGAACCAGTGTGAACCAGTCTGAACCAGTTTGAATCTGAACCTGCTGATCTGAGTCCAGGTTGATGAAGAAACGCAGGAAGAGGTTAAAGGTCGACATCGGCGGCGTCTGGATTGGAGTGTTTCCCTCCTCACAGGGATTAGCAGCACATATTAGCCTCCAGCGGTTCAATATGAGCATCAATACGGAGGGATTACCCGCCATGTCTTGAAGGCGGCGCCACCTGCTGGACAAGGTCATGAAGACGCTTCATGAAGCTCCACTCTAATCCTGGTGAGATAGGAGGGATTAGCAACGCTAACTCCGGATTAGCGTTCATGACACCTGAGCATTTAAACTAATACCTTCAGACCTCGTCTGTATGATGACCCCATCATGTTTCCATGGCAACTCAGGAGCGATGACTGACCGCTGGTGTCCAGGAGTACAGCTGACGTCCGTCGGTCCAGAGGTGATTCTACTTCCTGTTGGGGTTCAGAGGTGATTCTACTTCCTGTTGGGGTTCAGAGGTGATTCTACTTCCTGTTGGGGTTCAGAGGTGATTCTACTTCCTGTTGGGGTTCAGAGGTGATTCTACTTCCTGTTGGGGTTCAGAGGTGATTCTACTTCCTGTTGGGGTTCAGAAGTGATTCTACTTCCTGTTGGGGTCCAGAGGTGATTCTACTTCCTGTTGGGGTTCAGAGGTGATTCTACTTCCTGTTGGGGTTCAGAAGTGATTCTACTTCCTGTTGGGGTCCAGAGGTGATTCTACTTCCTGTTGGGGTTCAGAGGTGATTCTACTTCCTGTTGGGGTTCAGAGGTGATTCTACTTCCTGTTGGGGTCCAGAGGTGATTCTACTTCCTGTTGGGGTTCAGAGGTGATTCTACTTCCTGTTGGGGTTCAGAAGTGATTCTACTTCCTGTTGGGGTCCAGAGGTGATTCTACTTCCTGTTGGGGTTCAGAGGTGATTCTACTTCCTGTTGGGGTTCAGAGGTGATTCTACTTCCTGTTGGGGTCCAGAGGTGATTCTACTTCCTGTTGGGGTTCAGAGGTGATTCTACTTCCTTTCAGCTGTGATGGCGTGTTTGGTCACGTGACCTGAGGGTTCTGCGGGCCGCTCCGGAACAATACCCCGGCATGTTTTCCTTCTGATAGAATCAGGTTAATGATATTAATCCCGTGTTCCAGTCGATTACCCAGAAGCCCCGGGTGGCGTTCCGCTGAGGCTCCACAGATTACCGAGCGCCACCGCCGCCGCACGCGGTCGGCTCTCTGTCAGATGACATTATCATTAAAACGTAGACGTGTACATTCCATATTATGGATTGGATGTCGGAGCATAAAGACACGGACCCAGGAACCCCCCGGGGGCCGGGACACGGAACACGCCAGGGATTATACTCAGATTACAAGAGGGAACATCTGACGGGCCAACGGCCACTAGTCCTGTTAGCTGTGTGGCTAACGGCCTCATATCATGACCCTGGTTGTTGGGGCGGGGGGTCACTACCGGACTCCAGACCAGGACAGAAACTGGATCAATCAGAACTTCCGGACCTTAGTTCGAGGTGTTCACTGTATTAGTTGCATCAGTCAATCAGTCGATCCATTGTTCAATCATCAATCAGTGTCCGTGTGTTTGATGGATCCAACTGGTGGACGAGGCCATTCAATGCCTCTAATCTTTATTGACCCGCTCGGTGCTCACATGGACACACCGTCCTGGACATTGTCCACAGCTCCAGAGGGTAGGACGGATCCTGGAGCTTTAGGAAGTGGTTTCCAGGCAGATCCAGGCAGATCCAGGTAGGTCCCAGGTAGGTCCCAGGTAGGTCCCAGGTAGGTCTGCGGATCTGAGACTCTCCTGTGGAACAAAGTCGTGTCTAAACGTTGGAGATGCAGATGATCTTAACTGTGAGGAAGTTCCTCATCAAGTCTTTGATTCCACATGTGGTCCTGAGCAATCGGGCTGTCGTCATAGGGGACACCCCCAGGACCACCACCAGGACTATCATCAGGACCACCAGGACCACCACCAGGACCCCCAGGACCACCACCAGGACTATCAGCAGGACCCCCAGGACCACCACCAGGACTATCAGCAGGAACACCAGGACCACCAGGACCACCACCAGGACCCCCAGGACCACCGGTTGAACACAACTCTGTTGGACTAGTTAGCGTCTGAAACCATCGTTGGACATTTGGGGACAGGTTTGCTTGTCTCTCCATCACCCCCCCCTCACCGGGGCCCCTGGGGTCCTGTGTTTTAATTGGAGCATCTCTCTTCCTGGGCCCCCGTCTGCAGACGGACCCACCCCGGCCCCATTGTGTCCCTCCATCATGGTAATTGTGTCCCTCCATCATGTTCAGGTCTGGCGTGTTGTTTTTCTCTGGGATGAAGATGTTCCAGGTACTTCATCATCATCATGGTTATAAAGATGTCCCACCCCACTCCACGCCTCTGGCTCCTCCCCCTCTGCCTCCCCGGGTTCTCCTGCAGAGACGCATGAAATTCATTTCAGGCCTCAATGAGTTGTAATGACTTCTCCCAGCGGGGATCAGAGGGAACAGTGGGGCTTGTGGGAAATGGAGTCTCTAATGAGTCTGTCTGACGCCGCCTGCAGCCCCCGAGCAGGGCAAAGGAACCCAGACCAGTCCGTCTGACGCAGCCTGCAGCCCCCGAGCAAGGCAAAGGAACCCAGACCAGTCCGTCTGACGCCGCCTGCAGCCCCCGAGCAGGGCAAAGGAACCCAGACCAGTCCGTCTGACGCCGCCTGCAGCCCCCGAGCAGGGCAAAGGAACCCAGACCAGTCCGTCTGACGCCGCCTGCAGCCCCCGAGCAGGGCAAAGGAACCCAGACGTCTCCTGGAATGTCTTCCAGGACCTGGAACACAACGGCTGGTTGGTGACGGTCCAGTTTGGACTTTTCTCAAATAGCTGCTAAGCTAATATCATATTTGCATAGCGGCTAGCTACCTGACTGGCGTCACCTCCTGACGGTCGTATGCTGGTGCGGCTCCACGCCATCCGACTTTACTTCCGGTGCGTTTCCCAGTCGGTTTATGACAACTTCCTGTGGGCTGCAGCAGAGAACCACATGGCGCTGTTTGAGAGGCGCTAACAACCTGCTAACAGGCAGATAAACCACGGAGGACATTGCCACGGGCAACGCCTGGAGCTGCTGTGGAAAGAAGAAACCCACTGGGTGGAGAATGTTAGCATTCAAACGCTAAAGCAGACGATTTAGGTTAGCATAGAGGGAAATGTTAGCGTTCAAACGCTAAAGCAGACGATTTAGGTGAGCATAGAGGGAAATGTTAGCGTTCAAACGGTAAAGCAGACGATTTAGGTTAGCATAGAGGGAAATGTTAGCGTTCAAACGCTAAAGCAGACGATTTAGGTGAGCATAGAGGGAAATGTTAGCGTTCAAACGCTAAAGCAGACGATTTAGGTTAGCATAGAGGGAAACATTAGCGTTCAAATGCTAAAGCAGATGCTTTAAGTTAGCATAGAGGGAAACGTGGACTGATATCTCTGGCTGCTAGCGTCCAGAACGTTAGCGGCTAGCTAACGTTCTGGACATTTTATTTCCTTTCTGTTCCTGACCAATCCCATGATGCTTTGTTCAGAGTGATGCTGCGTTCACAAACACACAACCTTCATCACGACGTCAGCTGACGCGACTTCCTCTGATCTCCATCCTCTCTTCCGTCACCAGATCAGTTGTCATGACGATAGATTCCACGATCAGAAGCCTGGTTTCCACTAGCTCCGCCCCCTCCCCCCCATCAGAGCGCGGTGGAAGCGGCGCGTTAAATGCATTATTAAAGCGCTCGACTCGTTCCGGTTAATCGAGGGCCTCTGGGCTCCGTCTGCGCCCCCCCCCCGTCAGGAGGAGTATTAAAGCACTTTATTTTATTATTCCCATTCAGACACTCAGACGACTCCGCCTTACCCGCCGCCACGGCAACAAGAGAACAGGCGTTTGCTCAACGGAATGCACAGCAGGAAGAGGCGGAGCAGGAAGGGGCGGAGCAGGAAGGGGCGGAGCAGGAAGGGGCGGAGCAGGAAGGGGCGGAGCCTGGGATTGAACACAATCAGAGAATAAATCACGCAGAATAATTCCAGTCATCAGATGGTTTGAACACCAGGAGAGTCGGGGGGGTTTGGTGTTTCTGATGGGGGGGGTCCAGGAGGTCGTTCCAGACGAACACGACGCTCAGATGTTCTTCTCTTCAAGTCCAGGAATGAATGAATGAGGTTTCAGATCTTCTCTCTCTTGGGGGGTCGATCAGAATCAGCTGATGACCCAACAGAAGCTCGTTTCCTCCACCGTTCTTCTGTTGGGGGGAGGAACCAGTAATTAGTCAGATCCATTATATCAGCCAGACTCCATCTGTAACCCATTCATAGCAGAGACCTGATCAGCTGCCAGACCCGGGTCTGGGTCTGAGACCCTGGAGCCGACGGTCAAGACCCCAACCAACAACCAACCACCGACCATCAACCACCGACCATCAACCACCGACCAACAACCACCGACCATCAACCACCGACCATCAACCACCGACCATCAACCACCGACCATCAACCACCGACCATCAACCACCGACCATCAACCGCCGACCATCAACCGCCGACCATCAACCACCGACCATCAACCACCGACCATCAACCACCGACCATCAACCGCCGACCATCAACCACCGACCATCAACCGCCGACCATCAACCGCCGACCATCAACCGCCGACCATCAACCACCGACCATCAACCGCCGACCATCAACCACCGACCATCAACCGCCGACCATCAACCACCGACCATCAACCGCCGACCATCAACCGCCGACCATCAACCGCCGACCATCAACCACCGACCATCAACCACCGACCATCAACCACCGACCATCAACCGCCGACCATCAACCGCCGACCATCAACCGCCGACCATCAACCGCCGACCATCAACCGCCGACCATCAACCACCGACCATCAACCGCCGACCATCAACCACCGACCATCAACCACCAATCACCAACAACCAACCACTGATCATCAACTACCAACTACCCGACCACCAACCAACTCACGGCTTTAAAGCGCCAGGCATCATGGGTAATATCCAGCAGCTTGTTGTGTCACAGGACAATCTGGTGTCAGAGGTCCCGGCGTAACGGTCAGCGTCCAATCAGAGAGGAGAACCTCCACAAAGATCAACATCATGCTGGGCGTGAACGCTCACAACGTAAAGAACTGTCCTCAACAACACCATAGCAACACCGTAGCAACACCGTAGCAACGCCATAGCAACACCATAGCAACACCACTGTGATACCATAGCAACTCTATGGGAACACCATAGCAACACCGTAGCAACACAATAGCAACATCGATGCAACACCATAGAAACATCATAGCAACACCATAGCAACACCACAGTGATACCATAGCAACACCATAGCAACACCATAGCGACACCACAGTGATACCATAGCAACACCATGCAACCCATAAGAACACTAAGGTAACACCATAGCAACGCCATAGCAAAACTGTAGCAGCACTACAGCAACACTGTAGCAACACTACGGCAACGCCATTATAGCAACACCTTTGCAATACCGTAGCAACACCACTAGGGTAAAGCTACCATATCGCTTGCGTAAAACCGTATTAACGCCATGGCAACATCTTGGCAACAAAATCTTAACACTGGTACTGGCCCCTGGTACGGGCCCCTGGTACGGGCCCCTGGTACGGGCCCCTGGTACGGGCCCCTGGTACGGGCCCCTGGTACGGGCCCCTGGTACGGGCCCCTGGTACGGGCCCCTGGTACCGCCCCGCCGTCCCGCTCTCCGTGGTGAATGAGTCTGACAGAGCTCCTCGTTCCTGGGGGGCGGTCTCTCCTCTTTCCTGGGGGGCGGTCTCTCCTCGTTCCTGGGGGGCGGTCTCTCCTCTTTCCTGGGGGGCGGTCTCTCCTCTTTCCTGGGGGGCGGTCTCTCCTCTTTCCTGGGGGGCGGTCTCTCCTCTTTCCTGGGGGGCGGTCTCTTCTCGTTTCCGCGGCGCCTCTTTGTTCCTGATTCTCTGCGTCAGTCGATCGATGAGCGTTAGAAACCGACCCAACGGCTCGTATCGACCCCCCCGGCGCCTTTGTGCAGCGCGGGATTGGTTCCTTTGTGCGGCGTTATCTCCTGATTGGAGGGTTTACCTTCAGCCAACGTCAGCCCCTGGAGACCCCCCCCCGCTGAGAGCGCCTGAAGATAATCCCTGAACGTCCAGCAGGGGGGTCAGGAAGGTGATCGCCCCCACATTCAAGTTCGCCCTCCATCCGTTAGCACACGGGTCACGACCCCGGGGGGGTGGAGGGGGTGTCGGCTCTGGACGTCAGTCACATCAATAAATCACTTCAAGTCTGTGAGCGTCGTCACAAAGAAACAATAAATCATCAGGAAGGAGGTCAGACAGCCCGATTTAGAGCCTTGTTTTGGTCTGATGGGCAGAAAACAGGAAGTCAGCAACACAACATCCAGTGAAGTAGTACCGCCCCCTGTTGGCGGAGGGATACGTCGGTCAGACCGGATCTCCTTCTGTCTGATAATGAGCTTCTACTTTATTACAAACTCACCACCTCCCAGTCTCGTTCTCGTCTCTCTTTGGTCGACGCCCCCCCCCGCGCCGCCTGCAGACATGTTGTCACGGGTTCAGCGCTCAGCAGCGCGTCACACACACACACTGGGTTCACA